>JAUBNY010000294.1:270521-288279 GCA_032275445.1 Crypturellus soui | reverse complement strand
TGTATTTTTCAATGTTCTCTAGCAGGGATTTAGCTCCCAGTTCTCTAAAAGCCTTGACTAGAGGGACCTGATGAGTCCTGCAGTCTAAGACATGTTTAAGGATAAATAAGCCTGCTATAAATCTATGCAGTGCATCCTCCTCATAAGTACCTGCCTCCCTTGCTCTTCAGTGAAGCATGACTCTCTATATGTCTCATTGGGCATGTGGTCCTAGAAGCTGCAGCACTGAACTGCTTCAGTCCGGCCCCCATCAAGCAGACTCCTTTCTGTATTTTCTGACATGACTCCACAGCAGTTTATGTCTTGCTTCTGCTATCTTTATCTTCTTTATTCTGCCTCTTTTAACGCCTATCCTAGCAGATTCTTGCCTTCTTCCGTCACCTCCAGATTTTACCCTGCAGCACTTGTTGCCAGCAGTTCTGGATAAGCTTTGCCCAAACCTTTGCCAGTCTTCCCCTCTTCTAACTTGCAGCCCAGAACAACTTCCTCAGCAGTTCTTCTCCTGGGTCAGGCCAGTGCAGCTGGCTGTTCTCCCATACCTTGCTGTCTCCATGGCTCCTTTCCATTACCCTTTTGCGCTGCAAATGCCCTTCGCCTGTCACAGGTGGCTCTTCTCTTTCTTCCAGGGACTCCCAGGCCTGGGAAGCAGGCATTAGTGCAGATCTGTCCCATGGCAATGTCTTGCATTGTCAGAAGTGCTATTCCAATATCAACATGTTTGTCATAAACTATACAGAGTCTGGGCAAGAGTATTGTGGGCCCGATCCACTCTGTGCTGAAGTCAGTGGAAGTTTTTGCTCCAACTAATGAGTGCTGGATGAAGTTCTGATGACTGATGACTAATGCTCTTTTCTATGGCTCTGGATATTTCATAATGCAAATATCCACTGTGGAGCATGACCCAGAGAAATATGAGGTACTTATTTTTCAATATTCATTTTCAACTCTTGGCAACAGCAGTCTAACACAAATATTGTTTTTAATGCTATCCAAAGATCTTGTTTATCTCTATTCTTTACCTAGCAGCCTAGAAAAACAAACTTCCAGTTAAGAAATCTGCTTGACTAAGGTGACATTTATATGAAAACAGACTCACTGACTCTTTGTTAAAATAAAATACATGTTATCTTTGACTGCCAAGTTGAAAGTCTTTGCTACCTGGGCTCCTCTCCTATTTACATTAAAGCTGTCACTAGCAGTACTCAGGACCATCACTTTCCTGGGGATGAAACATTTACTCTGGACTGTATCTTAACCTTAGCTGTGCAAACATGCATATTTTTTGCATTAATCCCTGCACTTGGAATCTGAAATTAAGGTATTATCTTGACCAAAATAAATAGCTGTTAGAAGGCCATTTACATTTTTTTCTTCCTCTTGCAGGCATATTCCTCATCTAATTTGGGGTGTGTATGGAAGAAATCATTAACTATTCTAGTTAGTATCAAATACTCCCATAAATAATAGAGATGTTTTCAATCTTTACAGCTTTCCTGCTCCTCTATAGTAGGACACAAAGGTGAATATGAATGTGAAATCTACAGTCACTTTAGAAAAATGCATATTGGAGATATTATTGAGATTATATTGAAAAATCTTTCAGATACTTTGTACACTTAGATTTAACCTAAAGTAGTTGACAGCTAATATCCTCCACAATTTAATTTCTACTGAAGATGTTTCCAGCCCTTACAGGTTATTAAAAAAGAAAAGGAATAATTTTTTTTCAATCTGTGTCTGCTCAGTGCTGTATCGATAAAATGGGAATAATACTGCTGTCTAATCTTATATCCATACCACAGAAATAAGTGGATGAACATATCTATGAAGTGTGCCTACATAAGGGCAACGACATATCCAGGATATAGTTAATACGTTTGTCTATATTGCAGGCTTTGGTTAGACATGGTAAAAAGGAGAAAAAAAAAAAAAGGCATAGAATAGTTACCCAGTACCAATATATAATGGATGTCTCACCCTTCTCTAGATAGTGGAAAAGTAGGATTTTGGAGTGTGATGGTGTTATGATCTATTTCATCATGAAGATTAAATTAACACTTATTTGCCAGCTAGTTTCATGCTTTATATTTCATGAGTGCTTACTTTGTATTCTTAATACCTTTTTATCTTCCAGTGGAGTTGCTCAATTTATAGACTGGAGAGAGTCCCTAAGAAGATTTAACCATGCCCATCCCTTGATATCCTGCTTCCTCAGGTAGGTGGCATGAGTTGCTGCATCAGCTGTTACCCACTTCCCCAAGAGCCTCACAAGCAAGCGTTTTGTGTGCAGTTCTGGGCTCCTCAGTACAAGAGGGATGTGGCGCTTCTAGAGAGGGTCCAGCGGAGACCCACAAAGATGATTAAGGGACTGGAGCATTTGTCATATGAGGAAAGACTAAGCGAGCTGGGCCTCTTTAGTCTAGAAAAAAGAAGGCTGAGAGGAGATTTGATCAACATGTTCAAGTACCTGAGGGGTGATTGTAGGGAGGGTAGGGCCAGGCTCTTCTCCGTGGTGGCCAGTGACAGGACAAGGGGTAACGGGTACAAGATAAAACACAGGAACTTCCACCTCCATATGAGGAAGAACTTCTTTCCTGTGAGGGTGACAGAGCCCTGGAACAAGCTGCCCAGGGAGGTTGTGGAGTCTCCTTCTCTGGAGATCTTCAAGACCCGCTTGGATGCCACCCTGTGTCACGTGCTCTGGGTGTCCCTGCTGGAGAAGGAGGTTGGACTAGATGATCTCTAGAGGTCCCTTCCAACCTCAACTATTCTGTGATTCTCTGATTCTGTGTAGAAAAAGATAACTGTAAGGGAGGTATACACTCAAGGAGAAAAGCATCTTAAAATAAAATGGAAAGTGGAAAAGGAAACAGAGCATGTTAATAGTATCTCTAGTAATGTGATGGTATTACTAGCTGGATAATCTAGAGCATCTGTAAGGCCTCTGGATCAGAGATGTTTTAATACGTCACCAGTCCTTTGGTGACTATCATCATCTCAACTGAGCAGTCTGGCTAACCACCCACTCCCAAATCTCACTGCTGCATTACCAGAACTGGACTAGTCGGACCAGCACTTTCCCACCACAGCACTGAAGAGGAGCTTGTTTCCCTCCC
Organism: Crypturellus soui; assembly: GCA_032275445.1. Taxonomy (NCBI): domain Eukaryota; kingdom Metazoa; phylum Chordata; class Aves; order Tinamiformes; family Tinamidae; genus Crypturellus; species Crypturellus soui. The sequence goes on along the minus strand of JAUBNY010000294.1, from coordinate 285,163 downwards.
TCCAAGGATTACAGTAGTGTAAAATAGCCAGAGTCAAGAGGAAACTTCACACCTATGAAGGACAGTTTCATACTCATGGTACAGGCCTGGTGTCTTCCTGCTTAATGGTTTTGTTTTATCAGAGCATAACAGCAGATTTGGAAGGCAAAATAATGGAAATATTTACTGATTTTTGTTACTTATGAATAGTCTTTTAGAAAATGATATAATCTTGTGTGTATATATAAATATACAAATATAAGCATTTAAATGAAATAATGAAAATATAGGAACTAAAAACAATACATGGATTGCATGCATATGTTTTTAAAATACTAGAGCAGCCTTAAATATGTAAATTTCAGCAATATCTGTGCTGTGCCAAGGTATAATATTCCAATATAAAAATTAATAAAATTGTAAGATGGGTTTGCCTTCTCTTTATAAATTAATTTTATTGATATAAATTAATGTTAGCATGTTTTGTTAGCCTTTTTCGTGAGAATAAGATTTGTGTTGTCTGATTTATTATATTGATTACACAATGATGAACTACTTTGGCCTTTTCAATATGATGTTATGGGATTGGTTATCTATTCCAGTTCATTATTGTAAGCTAGTATGATTTAAATGTGAAAAATAAAAAGTGGAAAAGACAGCCAATAAAATGACATAGCTATAGAAATGTTAAAGAACTACTCAGCATTCTACTACAACTGACAGGCATTAAAGGTTGGAATCCTCATTTCTTATGACAAAGATGGTAATAAGAAGAGAAAACAGCAGTATATAATCCATTTTTTTTGACAATGATTGTAATTAAATTAGAAAGGATATAAAAGCAACCTGTTCTTATTATAATTTATATAACCTTATCATATGACTCTTCCTCAAATCATCTAATTTAGATTTAGGATACTAGGATAACCTTTGGACACTGATTTTCTGGGAAATATGCAAGAAAATATGCACATAATACTATGTTACAAAGTGGTTTATATGTTTGTAGAGCGATACATATCTTCTTATATTAATGCTATAAATAAGAAAAGGAATAACTAAAAGTATAGATACTATTTTTTTTTGCTCTGTATTCCCAAATGTGAGCACATAAGTCATAGAAAACTTTTGTGAATTGGTATTGAGGGCATTTAAGAGGACTCATCTTCCCTTTGGAGTGATCACTGATTCCAGTGATTCTGTAATCAGGAATCTCTATTTTCCATTAACTAAGACATTATATTTTCTCAAGAAAGTGGAAGATAGAAAGTGAAGTGCAACGATAGGCGTCAATCATTTTTATCAGTACAGTATTATATAAAGAAACCCACTTCCTACAGAGCTGTATAAAATGCAGGATTGACAAAATATTTCACTATAGAAAATTAGGCTTGATGAAATTAAGTCTTTCAAAAAAATACATAAAAGAATTAGGGTTGCAATTATGTCTATCATTGTGTCCTATATATTGACATAAACTTTATTTGTCATAGATTAAACAGAAGTCATGTTTGGCCAAGGTATTTCTTTTATTTTCTATAAAGGCAGTTCTAAAAATATTCTAAGATGCAATAACTGAATGGCTATCATTTAGATCACCATATACACAAAACTTTTAAGCACAAGCTCACCTTTAATCATAGGTACCCACATTTTATCATGCTGAATTACCTCAGCTCAACATCCTGTAGTAAACAGAACTGCAGGCTCAGGGAGGAGGATAAGGAGTATCTATGCAAGTATAAGAAATATCTGTGGCATGAAATGTCAAGCACAAATGGCATTTGAGAATGGCCTTGGGTACTGATACAACTGAATTTAAAGGATACCTACTGTTCCCAGACCTACAGCATGGCGCATAGTTTCTCCCCTCACAGGACACATCATATGCCCTGTTTATACCAGGCCAGTCCTCAGAGTAGTGTTCCTGCTGTTGCCTTTTGCTGCGCAAGTTTTTACCAGCTACATACATTACTGTGAGAGGATCTACCAAGTTGACTGGAAACGTCCTAGGAGAAAAGCAATTTCATTTTTATCTAATATTTAATGTACTTATCTTGTATTTAGACTTGCACATTTCAATGTTTGGGTTACAAACAGAGATATGCTAATTATCATTTCTCTATTTTTTTTTAATTTTGAAAAGGATCATTTACTTTAAAAGATTCCTAATGGTAAATATTTGTCATGATAAAAAAAAGCATTCATGTCTGTGTATTATTAAAAAAGTAAACAGATTTATGCTTCATTTTTAAGTTCTGATCAAAGCATTTTTCATCCCAGCTAGGTCACCTCTGTTGTTTCTGATACTGTGACAACACTGTATATATTTGAAAGGTTAGCATAAACACTCTCGGTTTGCAGGGTGTAACAGACAATAATCATTTTATCAACTGTTGGTCCATTCTGTTCCTTTACAAAGGTCTTTGAGATGACTGATGTTTGCCTTGTCTGGGAGAGAAGGAACATCTTGAGGGAAGCTGTGCTCTTTGAAACCCGTTACGCACATTCAGGATGCAGGACAGAAATATGTATTAGAGGGATATTTGAAAATGTGGTGAAGAGGAAAACATAGCACACCAGAGTCTGGAAAACTGTGTGTGAAAGACTGTGAAGTATGTCTGTGTATGTTCTTGATAGAATGAAAAGAGGTTTTCTATGGCCTTGAAAGAGACGGTGTTGCCACAAAGAAAAGTACTGAATTACTCATCTAAAATCGAGCCTGGTGGAAAGGGTCCTTGCACTGGCCTGTCATTGACTCTATCTAATCTAGACCTGCCTGATCTGTTTCCATCAATACCCAGCAGCTCCTAGTCCAGCAATTCCTCCCCTCCCTGTCTGCAGGAGCCCTTGGAGGTGTGAGACCATGCTGGGTGGGGGGAAAAGGGGAGCAGTGAAAGCGTCCAAATGGTGTGGTGTGCTCCGAGCAGTGAACTCTTGGTCCCCTAGCATGTGTGTGTTATGAAAAGTTGTTTCTTCTTGGCACTTCTGCACATCTGAGAGAGGGTCTGGAAAGAGTTACACAAACCTCTGGTGATGTGAGAACCAAAAACCACATTTCCCCCTGGACTCCCTGGATTTCCTGAAAGACATGGAATCCTGGCCGCCACCTCCAGGGCAGCCCTGCTCCCTGTGCTCGGTGTTGCAGTACTGAGCCCAGCACCCTACGGCCCTGGAGGACCTGTTCCCAAATGTGACTCTCTACATCCCATTGGCCAGGGCACTGACACTGGCCAATGAGGCACAGAAGCAATAGTGACATCGCAAGCACAGCCAGCAGCACTGGCTTGGCACTGGCCTCTCCTACCAGCCTCCTATGTCTTGGCCAGCTGGGAATGCCAGCAGTGATGTTTCTCAAAATGCTTTGCTTCCCTCTAAGGGCCCTGTGTCCATCAGGCCTGTCTCTTCATGGAGCCAGTGTGCAAGGTGGACGAGTTGAGCAGGACAATGATAGACCCAATGCCCTCCTCCTCCTCCCTGGCCCAAGAGATGCCTATACTGGGAGTGAGCATGATCACGGAATTAGGGAATCATAGAAAGGCTAAGGTGCAAAGGGACCTCTGGAGATCATCTAGTGCAACCCCAGTGCTCCAGCAGGATCACATAGAGCACATTGCCCAGGAGAGCCTGGCACAGTGGGGCTATAGTGGGTTAAAGAGGCATGTGCCCCGCAGCTGAGCTGTCTGTTACATGCAGCAGCTCCTCCTGACCTGTTGGCTTCTGGGCTCTTGACTCTTCCTGAGGAGGCAGCACTTCTCCGGCTGCCCTTTGGCATGGCTCTCAAGGCCTCCCAAGAGCAGCTGGGGTAGAGCAGGGAGCAGAGTGCTGCTCTTTAGCCAGTGCTGGCAGTGGGAGGGCAGGATGAGCCTGCTTCTGGAGGACAGAGCTCCATGGTGGCCAGTGCCACAGGGCTGGGACACTGAAGGGCTCCACACTGCCGGGGCTGCTGGAGTGATGGAGGAATGATGGAGCCTGAGCTCTGCCTTTCCTGATCAGTGGGACAGGTGTCCAGGCACTGCAAGATAGATTTGTGCATGACATGTGCCGGGTAGTCTGTGTGAGGGGCTTTGGGGAAGAAATTGAGCAGTTTTTGTCTTCCTCCCCCAAGAAAATCATCTGGCCCCAAAGCGGACTCTTCTCTGTGGTAAATTCTCTCCAGTTGCCATGGTGTCTGTGCTCGGCAGCCTGGGAAAGGGAAAGGAGGTGAGGAGGGAACCCAGGGATGCCTGTTGTGCCCCATCAGGAAGCCTTGGTGCTGGCAGGCCCCATGGTGACAAGGGCAGAGGGGAGCCCTGGGGCCAAGGCTCCCCCAGTGTACAGTGGTTGGTGACTTGCTTGAGACACCCAAGCAAGTCTTATCTTAGAGTATTGACATGCTCCTTTTGGGTGTGTGAATCACAGGGATGCAAGCTGATGTGAAGTGATTAATTCCAGATCTTTGTCGGAAAGTTCTCCCCCATGCTATACTTCAGCCATACCATTGGGACCTAAAGGAGTCTTGCTACAGATAAATTCTACAGCCAGCAGCACTGGCATGCCACTGGCCTGTGAAGAACAGAGGCAAGGATAATCTGGCTTAATCACCATATAAAATGCTAATTGAATAAATGCACTTGTTTTTTTCTATGTTCCTGGCAAAATTCTCCTTAGCAAGCCTTGTACTCAAGAGCATTCTCTGCAAAAACAGAGTGAATGGGCATGGCAGTCAACCTCAGCTACGTTTTTTCTGTTGAATGGCAATGACTAGTGTTTTGATGACCATTTTAAGCTGGTGTGTTAGGTGCCATTTTATTCCCAGCATTTCCCTGTGTCTCCTGCTGCTTCCCTTGCGCTTGCAATAGCTTTAGCTATGGGTCATGGCTCTGCTTTGTCAGGAAAGTGATGCAAGTAAAAACTAATATTATTGTTATCAAATTACGTGTTAGTCTGACTGGGCTTGCATTGTGTCAGGAACAAGCAACTAGAGTGAGGTTTTGGGGAATGACACAAGCAAAAAGGAGATGTAGGTCTTTTGGAAATAGTCTTTGTTATATCAGCTTAATTGTCACCCATAGGAGTGACAAGAGGAAACCATAGCAAGATAACTGAAAAACTGTTGAAAACCTTCTGCTTCTCATGGTGTACAGCTACCAGACTTTGTCACTGCTGTTTTGTGCATGTTGCTGACTCTTTCCATATGAGCCTTTGTGATTTGGGAAAAGACCAGTATCTGTAGGTCACTGTGGCCTTTCTCTACTCTGTTTATCCACATGTGCCTGTATATTAGCATGTGCACCTGTATATACTCCATTTCGCTGCTTGACATTTGGATACTTGCGCACAAGGGCTGAGTTCTTACACAAACTTTCTCTCTAAATAAACCATGTGTCTATCCAGTTTCTTATCCCACATTTTGATCTATTTCTTTTGTGAAATATGCAGGTCAGCAATCTCCGAGAATACAGAAAGTTTAGATAGCTTTGGATGGTTTCCATGTCAGTTAGAAGTCTTGTGTCATATGTCTGCTAGTAAGATGAAGAAGGATACTGTGCCTTATCCATCCATTCCTTACATCTGCAGTTGATGAGATGACTAACTGACTTATTCAATTCTTATCTTGACACTGGAGAAGATAAAAGGAACAATATTTGTAGGGAGAAGTAATATTCTTTATTTAATCAGCTGTGCTATTTAGGCTGATTTCTTTTTTTCCTCATGCCATGCAGTCTTAATTTCAAATGGCAAGAATAGTTACTCCTAGTTAAAATAGAAATAGTCTTGTAACAGGCACATCGTGGATATGAAAAGCAAGGTAGGAAAAGGTAAACCACATCCTAGTGTCTTTCCCTTTAAACCCATGGTTAAAATACCATAGCTGCTATTATACCTGGAACATATAGAGAAGTACAAAATCACTGTCAAATCAGTAATCTTCTACAGCTGATAGAGATGAATTTTTGTCATTTCATTCTTTCCTTGCTCTGGAAACATAGAACGATGTAAAGGTTGCCATAGTATATCCTCTGTATTGGTCTGATGAAACTCAAGACATTAAAAGCACTATAATTAATACGAAATGGATAGAGTTGCATACTCATCTAAATATCATAAAGAATTTGTCTACATTTGATGTGAGAGCAAATATCTTTTCTTTTAGTACTCCCAGACCTGTAAAAACTCAGAAAAAGATTTTCTTGGACTTACTAGCAATAGCATGACATTAGCATAAATTGTTATGTGGTGACATCACTTTTTTGCTTATGCAAATTGTAAGGTTACCATAAATCATCTATATGAAAAATCTGAAAGTTAGATTAAGTAATAGGGATGAAAGTCAGCATTTTGTTAACACTTCTGTGTTAGTAATAACTTACAATTTGCATAAGGCATATATCACTGATATCTATTACTGGCTTGCAGAAGCTCTGATTATTGACTGTAATGGTAAAAGCAGATTCTGTAGCACAGTACAAGTGAAATGTGTTTTTAAACAATTAGCATTCATAGGCATATAGAAACTTCTCAGTTCTAACTGTTTTCTGTTTCAAATCTTGGTGAAGACCAAGATTTGAAAAAGTGTTTGAGACTACAAGTCTTAACATCTAGGCAACTGGCCCTTGTTTGGAATCCACACTTGCGTGTTGTTCCAGTACATAAGAGATGTAGAAAGTTGGACTCCTGAAAATTAATACCTAAACATCATCAGGCTGAGCAAGACTTGAACCAGCTAAAGCATAATGCAATCTGAAGTTCCCCAGTGCCTTAGTGTTAGCAGGAAGACCTCTCCCACACACAGTCTCTAGTTTGGCCTTGTTTCCTAATCCCTTTCAGCATCCCATCTTAGCCAATAGCCTTAGGGTCAGGGCACTTCCTTGGGAGATGTGATTTCTGAATCCTCTCTGGCGGCGGGAAGGGCCGAACCACATTCTCCTGCCCTGTGCGTGAGCACTCTAATATTGAAGTGTTAGAGGGAGACTGTAGCTGCTGCCAAGACCAACATCATTTCAAAATCATTTCAAAGAAAGCAGGAACCGGTGTTGTGTTCTCTAAAAACTGATTTTTGGATTAAGAGGAGATATCTCAACTACATTAATGCTTGGGCATAATGCTTGTGTACAAGGGTGGAAACTGAATTTTAGCTTTCTTACATAAATATAGACTTTGGACATCTTCAGAGATTAGCAAAGGAGAGTGAGGTTCACAGTTTTGGACTCAAATGACTCTATTCTTTTTCCATTTATTTTTCATTTTGATATTGTCCTGAATCTCTGTTTTAAAGAAAATAAGTACACTAATGATTATAAACTAATGATCTAATGATCATAGCTATTCAAAAAGAGTGACTTTTTTTTTTCTTACAACAAAGATATAAATAATGAATAAGGCTATTATCCTGTCTGAAGTTTAAGAAAAAAAGTTGTATCATTGTGGTAAATCCAAATAGCTGTATTTCAGCTTTTCTGTTCTTCAGCTTTATTCTGATGGTTAGTTGTTGTATTTGAAATATATGCAATTGTTGTGAGGTTTTTAGATACATGATGAGCAACATGCAAATGGCTGCAGTTTCAACCTGTTGCAAGCTCTTTAGCAAGAGTTAACTGTTAATTATAAGATTGAGTCTACTAAAAAGATTAATATATTGAACTACTGTACTAAAAACTATGCACATATTACGGTTGATATTGCCCTCTAATGTAGAATTAACAAATGGACAGTTAATCTAAATGCTACATGTTATTTTTCTTACCTTCTTACTTGGATTGCATGAATTTGTAGAGAGCTTTCAGAGTTTTATTTAACACCCACGAAAGACAATGGCAGATTCTCCACTGACTTTAAAGGTAGGTGGACTTATATATTAGTCATTCTAGGAAAATACAGTGATTTTACTGACAGCTTTGGAGTGATAGTGAATGTAGACTTTTGTAAGAAATATTATGAAAAATTTAATATATTGGAAGATATTTGAAAGATATAAAATGGAAAATCTTAAAAGTTATTTATGAAATTATGATTTTTCTCTATATAAACAAGTACCTACAGGATTGCTTATATGGAGAAAATTATATAATTTCCAAACCACTGCTTTCATTGCCAATGAAACATAGCAGTAAGATAACAGATATCGAAGTAACAATAACATCTAACTGTATAATGCATTTGAGAAAATGGTAGCTTTCAGATAATAAGCATATATTGTAAACTATTTTTCTTGTTTTTCCATAATGTCTCAGACCAACAGAGCTTTCACTGATGTGTGTAGCTTTATAGATTTTTGCAGTATAAGTAATAGTAATAATAAATATTAATTGTTAATAAAAAATAAAACACATGGGAAGAACAACAAATCTCTGTTCCTACTGAAATGGATTAATCTAGCAATCAGACTTCTTCACCTGTGTTGTTATACTCAGTAAAAAAATAAAATTTTCTTGTTCTGACATCAGAACTGTTAAAATATTTCTCCTTTAGAAAGGAGAAAGGTTTTCTCACATGTGAACATATGAGATGGATTCAGCTCACTGAGCTTACACACTGCTTGAGGCTTTGATATCAATCAAATGTGGTTTGCAAAGTTATTACTTTACAAACTAAGATATGACATCCAACTGTCTATAGCACTTCAATTTGTTCAGTCAACAGGTCATGAAATATGAATTAACACAATGTAAAAAGATGTGAAAAAATATTTTTGGGATGAGTTAAGCGTACTGATGTAATGTTTTTTTCTAATGTGCTGTTAAACGAGGAGTTTATATCATGCTGTACTAGCCACTGACACTATCATATGGAAAATTAACTGCAGATCAAATGCTTCCAGATCAGATATAATAAGGTTACATTTTATTTGTGAATTGTCTCAGTGGCGTCTCTTTCAGACGTAGATCTTCAGATATCTTGATTTCAGCCAGTTTAGTGATTACAGTTCAGTTACACCCAGGATTACTTTGTTGGGTTGCTTTAAATGTCTCCCTTGCTCCATCAGAAAGCATCTGATCATTCCAGTTCTTGTTATTATGGGTATATCAACATAGCATGGCCGTGTTTGCTAAAATTAGTTCTAAAAGAGGACTAATTACGAATGTCAGACTAAACTTATCTGAACTGATGAGCTTGGTTATATTGTTTCCGATACCAAACCTAGCTGTGTATCTCTGCAGTGTTGCTTGGTTCTGTTTGCATACACCAGTATTAACCAAGGGTAGCCAAAGGATCTGAAATTTAAGGTTTTTAGTGTCTGGATAGAAGCCTATTAACCCAAACTTTGATATGGTTGGCCAGCATTTTCTTTTTATCATCTAATGGTGGTGTTGTAGCATCTAGATACGTATGCCAATATAAGATGAACAAATCTATAGTGAGGAAGTAATGTCTTTGATTAAACAAACAGAGCAGAAGACAGGCTCATCAATGTGATGAAAATATTAGTCAGGTCTTCATTTTTTCAATCCCGACTTTAAAATTATCAGTGTAGATAGGGAGAGAGCAAACTTAAACCTTTTTTTCTTCATTTATTGTTGTTATTATGAGAGCTTGGGGCCTGAGTACCATTAAAGCCCTGCCTTACCTCATACATGCAACGCTGGTTGGACTGGATGTCTAAAGCTTGGTACCCACACACAGGTCAGGTTACCTTGCTTTGCAGAAGGGGGTGGGAGTAACTTTGTCTTTCCACATGATAGTCTAGATGTTAATAAGGAAATGGAAGGGTTTTGGGGCTCCCCTCGAGCTGCCAAAGGTGAGCTTGCATCTCTGGAGCACAGTAAGCACTGCTTTGGATAGTCTGCACTATCTGTCTATGACATTTAGCCCATCATGCAGACAGAAATGCAAGAATTGTAGGGCAGGCAAAGCAGCTTGATTCCAGCCTAGTCTGGATTTTAACAATTAGGGCACTCATCTGACAGACAGTGCCCTGAGGTTCCGATTCATATTCCCAGGACTGGATAAAAACGAAAACAGTTATGGTCTAATAAGCAATGTCTATACATATTCCAAGGAGCTCTATCTGAATCACTGCTTGCAGCAGGCTTTTTCTGTGCTCTGCCTCAGGACTCATGACTTTGTACATCTGATAACAAGCCATTCCCTCTTCAGTAGTAGGGGTAGAAATAGCTTAGTTTCTCATCCATTCACTTGTTTTTCTCTGCTGTGGTTATGGCATTCTTCTACCGTCCTCCTGTGTGGAGAAACTTTCAGGACCCAAATCTACTATTTTTTTTAGACCAAATGACCCAGACTAAAGCAATCATAGAAGATGGAGAACAATAGGAGGAAAAGGAAGGAAGGAAGGAAGGAAAGAAGGAAGGAAGGAAGGAAGGAAGGAAGGAAGGAAGGAAGGAAGGAAGGAAGGAAGGAAGAGAGAAAGAAAGAATAGCCTCTCCACCTCCATTTATTTATTTATTTATTTATTCATTTATTTATTTATTTATTTATTTATTTATTTTTAATAAAGGATTCTGTGGATCATCAATGGGGTGGCCTGAACTCCAGTAGGATGTAAGTGCTCAGCATGTTCTAGCGTCTCCTTACACATTCACTGGAGAAAAAGGGCCTCATTTAGGTGTCCTTACAGTGCCCTCCCGAGGTCTTCAGGGCCATCTGCAAGTCACCCTGATTACGTAGGGAACATCCGCCTTCTTTAGGAGCAGCAGGTCACTTCCCCACAGTGAAGAATCCAGGAATCCAGTCATTTCTGTTCTCCATTTAGTGGAACTGAGTGCACACTCCATGACAGATAGTGCAGAGATAAGTAAGAGTGAGAGGACAGGAGAAATGGGGAATAAATTGGAGGTAGAGCACTGGAAAGAACTCTGGTAACGAAGTGAGGAATCATCATTATCTACATAATTGGGTTACTAAGGTGTTGCTGTCTTATTTGCTGATAAATACTTTCTGATATGAAACTCCTTTGAAATCAGTAGTTTTAATTTACTCTACAGATGTTTTATGTTTTCCATTCTGCTAGTATCTGACTATATTAAGTAGCTTACTGTCCTCAATTATAAAGTAAATCTACCAATTAATGAGGGCAGGAGGTCCAATTAAATAGTCTGACTTAGGATTTGCCATTGATATGATTAATTTCTCCAAGATGATCAATGTTAGTAGCCAACTCAAATAAATAAGTAAAATAAAAAGTCCTAAGGTTGAAATCACTTAGAATTTAATCAATGCATAATGGTTGCCAAATGAGACTTGTATGGTTTCCTACAAAGTTCTACAATATGTTTGCTACCCACAGCACAGTTTGCCCATCTTTCTTTAGAAGAAACAATAACATTTTTCATACAAGGGAGAACATCTGACAAAAGCAACTGAAAAGAGATTCAGCTTATCCAAGACAGAGTAGGGATTAGATGTCTCCACATTCAAATCTAATTTATATCACACTAGTTGGATTAGTTCTGGGGAACTGAATAACTAAGAAATAATTTGGTGTGAAAAGAAAATTTAAGTGGGATGGATAGTGATTCACAGCAGCACAAATGGAAGCTAAGGACATAGCACAGAATAAGATGAGATTCAGGTGTCTTACCTCTCTTTTGGGATTTTAAAAACCTTTATGTAAGCCCTTGTTCTTCTGTGGGCTTTCCAAGAGAGCTTTATCAATGATCTTGGTTGCATCGCAAAGTACAGCCAAGCTGCAGCAGCTCTGCTGATGACAAAAGAGCTATGATAATTCCTCTGTGATGCCTTTCCTTGAGCTTTTCTGCTTGTATTTCTGATAGAGGTGGGGAATATGAGTGTTTTTTTTTCCCTGCTTCTTTAGGAAGCCTGCAATATGCTTCATATATTTAACAGCTGCCCTTAAAAACAATGGACTGATTTTTGTTCTTAGCTATGCTAGTCTAAATTGAGAGCAATAGCCAAATGATTAATTCACTTACATTGTAAATGCAGAACATTTGGTAATATACTTAGCTGGGAGAAACATTAACATTGCAATTTTTCCTGCCACATGTGAGGTTTCTACTAGTTCCTCCACTACTTCATACAGTTGCTTGTGATTTCTTTAGTGAAATGAGTTTATGACAAAAGAAAGCAAAAGGAAGGCCTCTCTAACTATCCTTGGGGAAGGCAAAACGTATTTGCAGAGAAAACACATGGAGAAAGAGGAAGAATAATTTGTTTATTTTGCTGTCCTCACACAAACATTTTCATAAATACAATTGAGAAGGAAGACACTGCTTTTGGCAAAAAAACTTCTGGCAAACTCAAGTGTCTGGAAAAGTTTATGAATTTTTGCCTGGTCTATCTATTTGGGAAGCTTTCTCTGTACAGGCCAGAGGAAACACTAGTTTCAAGGGGCTAAGAACAAAGAGCACAGAGTACATGATAGAGAGCAGAGCATGTGCTTTTATGGAGAAATACACTGTTAACAGCTGTGAGCTGACTTTCAAGAGAGAAGAGAAATGTTGCTTAAAAATGCTTGCCCTCCTAGAGGACAGAAGTCATTGCTAGAGAGGAGAGTTCAACAACCAACGAACTCATACAAAATGAAGGAAATTGCTGTTGTTTGCTTCCTTAGTTCTTCTTGCTAAAGAAAAAGAATAATTTCTTAGATTGGAGCTCTTGAATGTTTTCTACTTCTTGATGAAGGAGTTTGTCCATCTTCTTCCTATTATTCATTTGTTGATTGCTTTTCTCTTTTTCAGTCCATCCTGAGACTCTGTGGCAGCTGCCAGTATTGTTTGGATTGAAAGTTAATAGCCTGAATAATAGTTGTGTATTTTTAGCTGCCTTTTAATATGATTTAGCAGGTGGAACCAGGAAGGTTATCACCATGTGAACCAACACATGTGGTGCAGGCCAGGGACTGTCTTTAGATTACAGCGTGTGAATCGTTAGACTAAAAGGCTTTCACTGGAGTTCCAGAGGAACAACAAACAGCATGGCTGGGTCACCGAGGCTGCAGCATGGATTAGGGGTATGTGTGTATCTCTAGAAGAGCCGGAGCACTGTTTCTCTCAGCTGCCACATATACAGGAGCTGTGCCTTCACCAGCTATTATTTGCAAGGTAGAGCCTACCTGCTGATGTGGAAGCGTGGGCAGAGGTAGCTGAATCACAGCCTTCTCTCTTCCCTGTTTTCCAAGGAGAAAGAGCTGTAATTTTTCTTTATCCCTATGCAGGCCCCACTAAAAGAGGGAGAAAGTATTTTCCCCCTTTGTCAAGTACCTCTTTATAACAGCCCACTCATGAAGGTGCAATTATAAAACAGAGTGTAGTTTATTTTCTGGCATGTTCTATACACTCAATAAAGCAAAAATTCTGTGGGAAAAATAAAAAAAATAAACACATGACAGATTGGGGAAAGAAAAGAACTTCTGAGCACAACGTCAAAGCTTATTTTCTTTTCGTTTTGCAACCTATTCCAAGCTATTCTTCCTGAAACAGATATCTAATAAATTGGTTACAGTCATACAAGATATTTGACTTTACATCACTAAAATGTTTCATTCTGATTCCTACTTTCCATTGAAGGAAATTCTATATAGTGGAGTTAAAATAACTAGATTTTGGTCTCAAAAGGAAAAACAGAAGAGATGCTTTGTTATTGGTAGGCTCTTTTTTTCCTTGAAAATGAAGTGGCTGAATGGAAACAAAGTGACCAAAGTGATTGAATTCAGAACTGTTTTAACAGAATTTTATTTTCTGTTGGAGAACCACTCAACTGAAGTTATTCTGATAGCCTAAAATTGTGTCACTTGAGTAAATATTGTTGAATAAATAAACAGACTCACTATTGGCACTAGTGGGCAATTCTTCCCTTTAGAGAACAAAATCTTTGTTTTGCTTTCAGTCTTTCAGCTAATTTATGACAGCAGGAGGATAAAAAGGTCCAGGGCACCAAGAGACAGAAAAAAAAAAAAAAAAAAAGGGTCCTGAATTTGAATTGAGAGTAGTTGTGTTCTTATTGTTGTGTTCTCAATTTTCTGCTCATCCATTCTACTTCTAGCCCATCATATCTGTCATTTTATCCATCCCTCTTTTCTCCTGCAGTATTTCTTCTTATATATAATAGCACTCCTCACTGCTCTGCATTTCTAACTAAGCAATGAGTTTTTGGCAGACTGTGATATCCAGGTTCTCAGTTCCCTTCTCTAATGCCACAGTAGAAAGAAGAGGAAAGAGCCCATATTATGTCCCCCAAAATCGGAGTGTCTCCATTACAGGAAAAGCAAATAAGCTAAATATTGCTAACAAATTTATTTATTTATTTATTTATTAGCTTTCTGTAAACAAAAATTTTCAAGGAATTCTATTCTCACGACTTACTGGTCAGTTTTCCCAATAGGTATAGCGCTGGCTCAGCAATGCATCTATGTCAGCTGAAAAGCTTGGGGTATTGGTGCACATTAACAAAATGGGATCACCTTTTTATTAAAAGGAAAACAAGGACAAGTAATTGACATTTTTCCTATGCTCTCTTTGAGGAAAGATGAAAAATGAAAGGGCCTGTTTAGCCTAGAGAAGAGAAGATTGGGAGGAGATCTGATCAATATGTATAAATACAAATACCTGAGGGGAGAATGTAGGGAGGATGGAGCCAAATGCTTCTCAGTGGCGGTCAGTGAGAGGACAAGGGGTAACGGGTACGAGCTGAAACACAGGCAGTTCCATCTCCATATGAGGAAGAACTTCTTTCCTGTGAGGGTGACAGAGCCCTGGCACAGGCTG
>JAUBNY010000294.1:250187-270421 GCA_032275445.1 Crypturellus soui | reverse complement strand
AACCCACCTGGATGCCACCCTGTGCCACGTGCTCTGGGTGTCCCTGCTGGAGCAGGGGGGTTGGACTAGATGATCTCGGGAGGTCCCTTCCCACCTCAGCCGTTCTGTGATTCTGTGAAAGATCTCAGTATGGGATAACTACCAAGTGTGCAAAAGCTAAATGTAAAAACTGAAAAAAAAAGGAAAACTGAGGCTGTACAATTAGAAGCGTGAACATGCTTTTAATATAACGTCTGGTTAACTCAAAGTTTTCATAGTGTCAGTTTACAAAGGTCATATGAGCCACATGTAAGAAATGTGCAACTTCCCCTAAATTCTGTACCACTGATGGGATATTTATTTACATAGGTGACATAATTCCAGTCACAGTTAGGCCCTAACAAAATGAATCTGGGCAAATAATTCTTCATATTCAGCAAAATGCAGATGGAGGAAACAATTACTCATGCATTTCCACCTTGTAAACAGTTTCCTTATATTCCAGTAAGGAATGTCACCTTGCAAATTAGTCACTCATTCTGTCATTTTTGATCCATAATGGTAAAATGACTGTCCAGCTAAACAATTTGTAGAACACTTGAAAAACGTTGTGCTATTATTGACTGCACATGAGTCAGATTTGCAGTTGATTGCTTAATCAATCTGCATCTGTGATCCTGCCATACCTGTTCTGTTTAAATGAAGCAGCTGGGTAGCAGAGACTGGTGTGTTTGGCCTTCGGGATCTGTGTTTCAGTCAGGGTTTTTATTTTTTTATTTTTTTAATTTTTTCTTTTCTTTTCCCTTCGTCTCTCTCAAAATAATTTGGCGCAACAAATAATCTGGTCTCCTATGAACAAAACAAACAATAGTTGGATCTTACACTAAGAGTAGATCATTGGGTGTGGATAGGTGATAGATCAAAATGGGTCAGATTAAAGAAATGGGCAGTCTTAGCATAATAATATTCAAAAGTGAAATGCATATTTGCTACAGGGAATCCATTTTTAGGGGTGTATGTAAATAAAGTTTTTTTTTCTTCTTCTTCTTTTTTGTTTGTTTGTTTTGTGCTCTAAAGGAACTGATTTTTCCTACAATTGGGAGAATGGGGAGATGACTAAATACAGCTTTGGACAATCCATCTGCTCCCTACTGCAAGGTTGTTTATCACCTAATCTTGCATTTTGGTATTGTTGCGTATGCAGTTGAAGAATATTTACAATCAAGATTATCACATTGTAACAAAATATATGGGCATTTTAAGACCTTGTGAAACAGCTGTGTGTGTTAGACAATTTTGCAGATGTTAGCTGGTGCTGGAAATATAGTGCATTCTAATTTGTGGTCTGTTAATTTTGGTGAGATTACTTTTAAGCAAGCCCTGAAATGTCATTAAAATCCAGGCTTTGTTCTGCTAGACACATATTACAAAGAGCTCTGTGCCGTTACTGAAAAATCTTCTATTAAATTTCATCACAAATTGGAAAAATATCAACACTGACTAACCTGATGTTGAATGAAAAGAAAGATTGGGAGATTTTTCACATGCTGAACTGCAGATTAGGCAGGTGCTTAATGGCTTGGGTGTCTTATTTGTCTACATACTGAAGATAAAGGTACTTCCAGAGACTGCTAAGCAGTGAAGTCATTGCAGCCTTTCTCTTGCTGGGGAGGGCAGCATGTGCTCAGCCTTCCCTTGGTTTGAAACTCTTACAGTGGTTTTGTCCTGCCACCTCCTGGTCTTTCAATGAATTCAGCAGATACTGCTGCCCGTAAAAACAGCTGGTGTCAACAGTTTTGTGAGGTTAGTTAGATAGGTCGGTTGCCCTGAATAAGTAATTTTTTTTTCTTCAAAATTTTAGGGGTATACCATTGCTTGGTTATTAACTTCAGGCCATGCCAGTTCAGCTTCAATAGCTTCAAAGTACCCTTAAAGCAGTAGTTACTTTATATAACCATCTGAGAGGACCTTCACCTAATTTTCAGTCTTTTGAATCAGCACTGCATCCAGTAAACAGTAGAAGGCACTTAGGTGAACACCTATCCACAAAAATAAATAAATAAGTCACTGCAAAATTACTTTTGTAGATTAAAAACATAAGCATATTTCTATAAACTTAGTATATGAAGCCCTCTGTGTGTTTACCTTCAGTTTTGTCTTCTGAAGAGAAAAATTAAGAGCCTAATTTCATAAGGATATGCCTTTGTCAGCTGTAGGCAGAAATGGATGGATGAAAACATGCTAAGTCAGTTGAGACTGGGCCTAGACTATAAAAATTTGATTTTAGTAGAAAAGATATTCCTCTTCTTTTCCTCTTTCCATTTTGTAACCAAAAGGATAGTGCAAGTTGTATTATTGCTTTTACCAGCCCCAAGAGTAGAAAAAGAGGTGAAGATCAGGGAAAGTGCTGAGAAGATCCAAGACCAAACATATTGAGGGAAAACTGGACAAGCCACGTATAACTCTTGGTCTGCTCTTCCCTCCATACAGGCAGAGCAGCCCTCTGGCTTGAACATACTGTTTGGTGATTATCTGAGTTGGAAATTGTGACATAACTTCCCTAACTGTCCTGAAAAGTTGATTCTGCCCTCAAAATTTATTCCATGAGAACAATATTCCTGATGTTGGCTTCCAGTTTACAAACCATATGCTACAGTTCTGTGAGCAGGATCTGTTAGAGCTCATCCAGAAGACACTGTCTGTGTTTTTTAAGAAGTGTAAGGAATTTAGAAGCAATGTTTTTCGACTCTATTTATAAAAATAACCAACATGATTTGTAGTACTACTACTTATTGCCGGAGGGAATCACTGCTATGCAGCTGGGACATCTCGATATCATTTTGCATGAAGAAAGCTTAATATAGTATCAGTAAAGTTTGGAGTGTATTTTGAGAAGACAAAGACATGAAGCTACCCCCTCTCTGACCCTTCCCCAAAAAAGAGGCCCTGGCATTTATATATTTCTCTATTAATGCTCTAAGTAATGAAGATACTAATGATGATATGATATGGAAGGAATGGATTTAATATATTCTATGTATATTGTAGGAGCAGACCTGCAAATCAGGTTTTCCTGGTGCATATCATGATGTTTTCTGTTTTGCTTATCTCTTTCTTTGTGAGACATGTATACTTTTGTTCATGCATGTCTTTGTTACTTGTATGTTTTACTTTAAAACTATGGGTTTTTTTCTATTTTTATGCTGAATTGTTCAATCGTACGTTTATTTTCATCTTTGACTTAAGTGAATATATGGTAAACATTTATTGATGTAGTATACATACTTTTATTAGTTTTTGAAATGAATGTTTGAATGTATAATAACATGTAAAGACTTTCTATAGGTACTGACTTTACTTATTCCAAAGCAGTAAGAAGATTGATTTTTTTTTTCAGTCTTATTTCTGAGCTTGCATGCTTAAATTGTAATTGGACATTTTATCTATCATCTCCTTCACTCTTGTTGAAGCAAGTGGAAGTTAAGAAGTCCCCAGTTTAGGAAACCATTAATGCATATGCTATTTTCTTAAAAAGGTAGATGACATGAAATAAGTGCTTGAAAATATGCTCTCCTGCTGTAGCTTGACTTGCATGTAAATATACCAGTCAAAACCAACTAATGGTAGCTATTGTACCTATTCATTGTTGCCTTTAAATTCAATAGTTTTACCATAGATTTAAGTGGAAACAATTAGGTATATATGAAATATGTCTAAGAGTTGCCTTTAAAATAATGTTTAATAACATAATTTATAAATCTATAAATGTGATTTATAATATTCATTTTAAAGATATTAAATAATATTAAATATATGATTATATAAGTCCTGATGTTAGTCCTCATCACACTGACTGACGTTTCAGAATCACTGGGACACTTAGATTCATTTATCTCTATTATGAAATGTGGTATCAAATTTCCAGTAAGGGGCAAGTTTGAGTCTCTAAAATATGAGGAACTTGTAAAAGATTGTTGTTAAGCTACTTTTGAATTATGGAAGAATCAGCTCTGATAAGGGATTTAAATCACAATTTTAACAATGTTTCTCTAAACTTCAAGATCACATTTCACTCTTGGTGGCTTTCTGGATTGGAAAAAGAGACGACAAAATCTTTTTGAACTCTATGTGGACTGTTCTGCCAACTCGTTTCTCCCAGAGCCAGCCATACTCAGGTAGAGAGGGTCATTACGTCAGTAATTAGCTTGAATTTTCCAGGAAGAAAAAGTCATGTTCATTTTATCGGATCTAAGTATGCAATGGGAACATAATTCTGCTGTTATGCCAAAACTAACAAATGATGGAAGTAGAGATCTATATTTAAGACAAATAGGACTGTCTGAATATCCTCGTTCAACATATGATATTGCTTATCTTTTGATAATTTTATTTTTTCCAGCTCCCACATGGTTTTAATTTTCTCTTATTTTAATCATATCCTTTCCGTTATATTATTCTCAATCCGCTTTTTTTTCCACTTGTACTACATATTCTTTTTTAATACATTTTTCTATTCTTGCCTTGGACACTGCTTTATTGTGTTTTATCTAGATAGATAATATATAAATATATATGCAGCAGTATGATAAGAAATATTTTGACAGAAAGAAGTGACATTTAGTACTGCTCACTTTGCACTTTGTTACAATAACACAGCAACATTCAAAATGAAAACTGTACCTGAATTCTTTTGTTTATCCCACCTGCTTTATTCCTGGCACACTCTGAATTTACTACAGCAAAATCTAAGCTTACTGAAGATTGTGTTCATCAGAAAATGTGAAAGCAAAGACTCCTGATACCACAGAACAATTCTTCTTTGGATCCCTAGTCACATTTGCAAACCATAATTCAATTCTTCAGTCAACCATCCTGTGTAATGAGCCCTGAGCTGGAACTTTCCATATTGATTTGTGTGAACTCTCTTCCTCTTGGGACTTATTTGTTCTCTTTTCCCCCTACTCCACTCTCTGTCTATTGTTTCCCTGTTCTTTATATCTCCCTATTTTTTGCACTGTTCTATTTTTCCCCTGCTGCTCACTGTGATAAGAACTGAGATGTGAAAAGACTTCTTTCCTATTCAAAGGTTTTTTCATGCATAAATATCTTTACACAGGAATAAATCTAAAAGGAAGAAACAGTTCATATTTATGCATGATGAGGAAACTGAAGAAAACTTAGATTTTTTTGTGTTTTATTAAAGAATTGTAGGATTTTTTTTAATATATCTTTATTTGATCAGCCTATCTCTAATAGTGTAAAATTATTCTGTCCCTTCAGGTATATTTAATGTGAAAATTGGTACAGTTTTTCTGATTGTATTTTTCCATCTAAAATGGCATAGTTAAATGTGGATTTTTTTAATGTATAATATATCTCAGAGTTCTTTATATTTATTAGAGACCATTAAAAGATTGATAAAATAATTTTTTACCTTGTAAGTGAAGACCTGCAATAATGCCATTTGGGGCAAAATGTTAAACGAGCAATGTCATTGCTGCACTTGTGAATGCCTTCGGAACTGTCAAACTGGTGTCAGTTTTTCCTGCTCTGCTGAACATGTACACATCTAAGGAGCAGCCTCTGAGATAGCAGCAGGAATGATCCAAACCTGGGGCTCGCACGGGCAGAAGCTGTGGGGAGCGCTGTGATCTGAAGAGAGGTCTTGCTAAGAACCAGGACCCTCACACGGATGAAGTTCCTATCTAAACCTCAGCTTCTGCTCCTTGGTACGCTGCAGATCTGGGATGTGCTTTCAAGTTCTAAATGCTTTGTATGCATAGACATTAAAAGACAGATAATGTCTTTTAATAGTGGATTAGAGTGGATATAGTGGAATATAATACTGGATAAGAATGGAAATAGTGGATTAGGAACTCATTGTGGTAGGACCCCTTCAAACACACCATAAAAACATGTGTTCTTTTCTTCTTCTTCTAAACTGCATCCTATATCCATTACCATGACTAATGCATGACAGACATGCTTTTACCTTTCAGCACAGCTTGTTCCACTCTCATCAAGAGATGATCCGACTTCTGATGGATTATAAAATTTGGTCTCTAAAAAAGATCAGGCCATTTTGACTGACATCAGTAAAAGGACCATGCCCCTGTTTTCATGCTGAGCACTTGTTTGCTGGCTTATCTGGGGAACAGCATGGGAAGAAAGCAGAGCAATGTCTAAAACTGAAGGAACAGGAGTAGGAGAACATATTATTAAGGAGCAGCTAAGAACTGCATTTTCTGAGGTTTAAAGAACAGACCTGTGAACCGATTCTAGGAGTTAATCATGGATTAACACTGCTGGGACTAAGGGAGTCAGCTAAGACTCAGTGAAGATTCTGCTGGGTAGTGTTCAAAGGCATTATCTTAAAAAAGAGATAAGCATTGACACAGAAAATGTAAGCAAGGACTGTAATTATTTGCTTTGAGGTAATAAGACTAATCCGTGGGTTTTGCTGATTTGGGGTATGACTGTGGCTCTCTGGCTGATACTATGGGGGAGCTTGCGTGCGTTTCCTCCTCATGTGCATCATTTCCAATTGTTCCCAAGGCTTGTGCTGCATGACTCCTTTATTTTAAGAGAGTGAAACAAAAGGCTTGGATGTACAGCCCTGAGATGATCCTAATGGATTATGAAGGATTATATAACTGCAGAGGAAGCCGAGTCTCCTATCAATTCCCATGCATACATGACTACACTTGACCCTTTCAAAAGGTGTAGAACTGTTAACTTGCAATAAAGTTTTACATGGAAAGAATATTTGGTTGAAATGAAGCTGTCTAGGTCATAAATATTTTTCGAACAAAGACAGTTTTTGGATACTAGTTAAATTAATCAAGCAGCAGTGCAGTGGTTTTGCTGAATTTCTCTGTGCATGAATGTTTCTCTGATGAGTTTTGGGTTAACTCCTGAATATAGCCAAAGATTTCAGAAACATTGCATTTCTGTCAGATGTTCTCTATTAGAGTGAAATCTGTCTTCTGCCTCACCACTGTATAAACTCAGGACTCTACTTCATGCTACTGGCAACAATTCTCAATACATATGAAAATTCTGTGAGGCTTAAAATAAAAAAATAAAAATAATAAAAAGCTAATACAATCACTTCTAGGAGGTGTGTATTGAATTTACTCTACTAAAATTTCAGAAGCATCATGCAACATAACTCCCAGGTACTCTCTCTCTCTTTTTTTTTTTTTTAGCAGTTTTGTATTTCCATATGTGTAGGATAACAAGAAGTGACCAGATAAAGATGATTCTTATACTGCAAATGAACAAAACTGCTGGGTTTCTGATCAATGGAAGACTCTCCTGTTTTCTGTGTTTATTTGTTTATTTACTTATTTTCCTGTAGAACAGGGGATGAAGGATGCCTGGCTAATGCTGCAAACTCCCCCATCTCTCAGTAGCCGATGCTCTATCTATCTGAAGTAACTATAGAGAACAGAAGAGAGAGAGTAGGAAATTCTTCTGTCTTAGCCTAAGCATCTATAAGTTATCTAACTCTGGTCTATCTGTCTGTGCTATATTCGCTTTGGAGGCTCTTCCTGAGGATGATTCATCTCTGTATAAAAGGGATAAATAGTTCAAAGTTAGATGAATTGCATGCTGAAGAAAGTCATTTGTTGTTTGCTATTCAGGTCCCAAGTTTTACTGTAGTAGTGATGGCTAGAATAACTATTTCCTTTTCTCTCCACCCACTCTGTTCCCAGTACATATAAGCGGAGAAAAGACACAACCACTTCTTTTGAATGTCAATCCAGTTAGTTACATTTTTGCTCTTGACTTTTGTTAATTGCTGAAGTGTCTGCATGGCTGTAGGCAATGTAGATTATATTGGTTTGAAGTGCCAGGAATACAGCCGGTGTCCTATTGAGTTTTAAGAACATCTTCTCTGAGAGTTCTTGTTCTATTCTGTGTAGTGCTGTTATAATCTTAATGAGTGGAAACACTATTTTTTCACACTTTTTTTTCCCACAGAGTCACATTATATCCTTTTCTCTGTGATCCATATTTACATTGTGTTTTCTCTGCATGGTCTTTTAGATCTTGCAAAAACTAGCCACTACTTGATGTGCTATCTATGAGGTATTTATTCTCTGATGCTGTTATATGCTGTGCCTGATGCATGTGGCAATGTGAGTTTGGCAGCGATTTTATATCTAAAATACACTGTGACAAAGTGTGCCCAAATGACCTAATTGCTCTTTTTTTGCTGTTGTTGTAATCTGCAAGTTACTAAGAAAAGGTAGGTCAAGATTCACTACTTTGTTTTATTTTATTCATTATGTATGAATTTTTGCAGTACAATCCTGTTATCTAAGAAGTAATGTGCAACAGAATTAGACTATAAATCAAAGGTAGTATAATATAGTGTAAAAGCATTAAGATTTTGTTACATTAAAACATGTGCTTATTGTCCTGTCCTCATCACCACAGGTATACGAACTCCTGCAGTGCACACTGATGTTTATGATCTTTGTAATAAATTAGAGGAAACAAGAGAGGGGATTGTAAAATGAGTGGCATGAATTTCTCAATGTTCTCCCAGAAGAACTCATTTTCTAAATGTGTTTCATTCTTCACTTCCTCTCCTCCCTGCCTATTTCAATTCCCAAATACAGGGATTCTTTCTCATTACAGCAGCAACTCTGATTAAAAACGCTTTGGGTGAGGATGATATCTCACTTCTCGACAAAGGGGAGCACACGCGGAGCTGCGCCGTCTCTGATTAGCATTACGGTAGCCTCCAGCTGTCTATTAGTTTCATTTGTTTAGTCATTGAGCTCAGCAGGATTACGAGGGTGCTTAAAGTTAAACAAAAATGCAAATGTTTGAAGGGTCAAGGCCCAGGAGACTTTTGAGAGCCAACCATGTTGTTCCTGGCTTCTACAAGAGAAAATAATTTTGAGCACTTACTGTTCAATGCTAGAAGGATAGTCCCCTCTCCCCTCATTATAACCAGCAATAACAATCAGGAGAATCTGTTAGCTCCAAGAGACTATAACTTGAAAGTCCCAGGCTTTACCCTTTGTTTTGTAATTTAGTGCTTAATCAGGATATTAAATTCATGTTTCTTTGCATTGTTCGATCCAGAAGGTCATTAAACAGACTCCTGGCAATGTCAGTCTCCAGAACTATGTCAACAGTCAATCTTCACTCTCTAGTGCTTCATGTCTTGGAAAGACCTGTGTCTATGGAAATGGCACAGCTATGATTTACCATTGTCTTTTATTTCTTTGAAAGTCCTTGTTTGACTTGCCCTATTGCCTTTTGTGATGAAGCAAATGCTATCTTATTTCAAATTACCCAGATGAATTATTTTGTGGTGAATATTTTCCTTCTTGCAGATTTTGTAACTAGATGCTAATAAATTTATTTTGTGCACTCTGTATATCAACTTTTATTGTTTCCAAGCTTAGTTGGAATGCTATTATGTACTAGAAAATAACTAAAAGTAAGCTATTTGTTAGTACAATAGTATTTATCTGCATACAAAGTCTGTTGTTTCTGTGAATCTTTTCACAGTGTACTTTAGGATAGCATATTGCTGCAGTATTCAGTAAGAAGACGTTAGAGAGTTAAGTGGAGCTCATTACTTCAAGAATTATGAAAAATGATCCTTGCTTGGAGTTGAAAATTGGAAACAAGCTATAAAGGAGAATTTTTAGAGATAAATGGTCCAAAATGGTGTTAAGGTGTTTTCAGTACAGTACATGTCATTGTCATAAAAACAAGTCAGAGAGAAAAGAAACATCCATAAATTCTGAGATATTCTCTACATTTACAGACAGAAACATTAACCAAATGGTTAGATCAAGTCTTCTCTCTTTACCCAGTTGGTTTAGTAAATAGAGAATTCTAAATACTTGTGGGTTTAGCCCTCCACAACTATTCTGAATTAAGGATATTCCTGGGGTATCTGATCCCAATGTCCCCCCAATGTAATCAGTTGGTCATGCAGTGGTGGATTGGGTGAGCTGGAAACTCTTGGACCCATTAAAATATTATGCATACCTCAGGGCAGTCTTTCTAGTGACTTGTATGAAATTTATGCTTTCCAAACTCATAGAGAGCAGAATCAGCCTCTTTTTGACAAGCTCAGACACTTTCATAGTCTTGAGGGTTGTCTTCATCTGGCTGCTGTTATACACAGAAATGAGCCTCTGGCTTAAATCAGAATAGAAGTTTCTTTTTTTTTTTTTTTGCAAAGCTTATAGAAGCTGTTATTTTCCCAGTTGGGGCCAAAATGCAGTGAGAGGATCCTTGTGTGATTTTTCTGCATGTCTGATGATACTTGATGAAGCTAAGAAGAGCTCTTTAAGAAGCAGCGCAGAGACATTTCAATCATCCACACCTCACAGATGACTGAGCTCACATTTTTGCTCAGCAAAAAACATTGCCTGTCTGCAAATTAGCGCTAAACACTATAACAGAACTGAATCCTATTTTCAGCATTAAAGCACCATAAGATAGTGAGATGATAATTCTGTAAAACTGTTTTTTTTAATCTACAGTATTTATTTTAAAATCTAAGTGAACTGAAAATTAAAGAAAATGCATGGATTAGTTCTACTTCTTCTCCCCGCTCCATCTTTCTCCTGCTTTCACTTGTGTTATATAGAGGCAAAAGCTGCACTCAGACCAGTGCTATTGTGCAATATACACGAAAGGAATTACACCAACCCAAGCTTTATGCACTTTAAATATAGAATGATAGACTAGAGATGCAGACTAAGAGAATGACAGAGAATGCATGAAATAATGTGACATCACTGGTCTCTTGCATTGCAATAGGGATGAAAATTTTCTCCACCTCTTCCAAGAAAAGCGCCAGCTCTCCCTCTATGCACTCCTGGGATGTTGCACGGATGCTGTTTGGAGCTGGAAATAGATCTGGCAGCACACAGAGGAGTCCCCGGATCATTCTGGACTCTGCAGGGGTCATGATTATTGCTGAACTGCCCTTGGTTTCTAGAGCTTTAGCTCCCTTCTATCTCTGGTATGAGCAAGCAGCATGTTCTTGGAAGTGATTAAAATTCAGGTCATATTTCTAACACTATTGGTTGTATTTTCCTAGCTAAATTATAGCACAAGAAAATAGATCTTGGCCTACCTGCATTCACCTGTGGTTACAAGAGGATGAAGTGGCCTTCATTTCTATCTTAATATATCACATAGTGTTCCTGGCAATGGTAGATGTGTGCTGCTTTCCAACCCAGAGGGGTTTATATTTCAGCACGAGTGCAGTGATCCATGTACTGTTATTATCACACCACACCATGCAGTCTCTAAAGCACCTTGGGGTCCATCTCTCTTGGATGAAAGGCATTATAGAAATGAAAGGTGTGTTCATAATGGTTTGCAGTAGAATACTGCATTAGTCTCGTTGGGCTACAGTGACGGATTAAGAGGAACCGTTGCCCTCAAGATAAAAAGGCTTGAGTGAGTTATGTACTTTCTCCTCAATGCATTCAGAGTGTGAATATATTAAGAGCAGTTTTGGCAGACCCTGGCAGAAGACTGAAAGAAAGCAGAAGCCGACCAACTTCTGATAATAGCTCGTTAACATATCTGTCATACCCATAACTCTTTTTAAAGAACTGGAGAAGATGGCGATTCGCTGCTGTGCAGGGGAGAAAACCAAGAGGCAGTGTAAAAAGTGAAACATTATTTTTTAGAGTACCTGCCCAAAGGAAACTTTGAAGAGGCTTAGCCTCCTAAGTTATTCACATGGTTTTGAGAAATCTTTAAATGGCTTACAAGGGGTCACTGCTTGAGCACGGGACAGAACTAAGAATATCAGTACTATCTTTGGCCTCACAGCCATCTGACAACAGAAATTGTTTTTTTTTCTGAAGTGAAGTTTCCGGTGGGACTATAGTAGCTGAAGTCAAGCTTCCACTTGGATGCTTTCTGGAAGACAGATAGACACAGGCAGATTCCCCTCAAAAA
The DNA here is from genome assembly GCA_032275445.1 of Crypturellus soui. NCBI lineage: Eukaryota > Metazoa > Chordata > Aves > Tinamiformes > Tinamidae > Crypturellus > Crypturellus soui. The sequence goes on along the minus strand of JAUBNY010000294.1, from coordinate 258,481 downwards.
TGTGTTGCTGGTCAGTCTGGGGAGAGGAAGGAGCCTGCCTATGTCATTCTCTGCTCTGATCCAGAAAAACTGTGTTCTAAATGAGTGTCATTAATACTCTTCCCTCTTTATCTCATTAGAAGAACTGAGAAGTCTTGTCTTTGACCCAGCTCAGATGTGAGGAAGTTTTTGTGACCCCAGCAAGTTCTCCAGAGCATGAAAAATTTCCTGTTCCATTTTATTGTTCCCAGCACTGTGTTGACCTGGAATGGTGCATAGTTTGCTGTATATGTAAAACATCTGATTGGTCCGTAAGGGGGTTGCTTTTTAATATTATAATTTCCCTTTCCTGATTCAGAAAATGCTTTTAGTCGTTGTTGTTGTTGTTAAAAATATGAACACCTGAAATGTGGCTTGGCACAGCACAGGAAAGTGCTTTAGGAAAGCAGCCAGATTGTGCTGGAGTCAATGTGCATCCCAAACTCATCTTGTTTTAAGAGGAAGTGTCCAGAACGTACAAATACATTCCTGGGTCTGTCTTGATGTTGTAAGTGGAAGAAAGTCGGGTTTGTGACGCTCTTCTGCTCTTTCCCTTCCACATGGAAGAAGGAAACAGTCATGCTGAGCTCACCTCTCTGTGGCATTGGCAGCCAGCAAAGTCAGGGTAAGAAATATCCTAAACCTCCCAGCATCAAGCCTCGGTAGAAGCTGGCCCGTTGCAACGAAAGAACACCTGGGGAATTAAGTTAAATTAAGTGAATTAGGGCAGTATTTTTTGTTCCCCAAATGTATATCCTTGTAGTTTGAGGTTCCATAGTAATCTGTCAGTTCTTTTTTTCTTTTATTTTCTTTCACATTCCAGAATTTTGGTATTTAAATTGTAATGTGCAGCCTATGCACCATCCTCCAGGTTTACATGATGCATCTGTTGTTTCATTTTCATTGTTCCTTCTGTTTCTCTGCCTTTGAGTCTTATTACTGCTTTTTGTAAAATTCAGTTAATATTTCAGTCTGTTATTAGTTTGTATGACATTTTACAGTCCGTGAAGTTGCATCACACATGGCTAGCAGTGGCCTCTTGAAATTACCACCTATGTAGTGAAATGGTTAATCTAAGTTTCACAAGGCAAATTGGCAGAAATATAACACAGAAGCTATTTGTACAGTGGAAATAAATAATCACCTTTGAATGTCCCGAATAATTTAAAAAAAGTTTCAGTGTTTTAAAGTTTTAAATGGGTGATAACTGTTCTCAAAACCAACTACTATCTATATATTATATAGTATATATAGAAAATTATGTAGTGTATGTATATATAGGTATGCTAATCAAATATTTAATTGTCAATATAACTGAAATTTGGTACGTATTTTTATCCCATCAAGGAAGCCAGGCACTATGCTAGTTTACTGACGTCCTTCTAGTGCAGGGATGGCTAGAACAGCATCAACGTGTTTCCGTTGGACTTTCATTGACTGGCTCCCTGCTAGCAAAACAGCATTTGGTCATTTGTGCCTCCATGTGCAGGAAGGGGCAAATACCAATTAGCAAAAAGTTTAATTAAAAGTTGAATGTAATTGTTTCATACAGCAGAGACAATCCTGCGGGACAGCTAAGGTCATTCTTGGTTTTTGCCTTGTGAAATAGTAGTTACTGCTTTATATTTCCAGATCAGTGGCACAGGAACATGCCATCTTGAGCATGCAACATGCGTATAAATGCATATAGGGCATATATATGCATATAGGGCGTTTTAGTGTGTATACCTGTTCTTTCAAGTAAGGAAGAATCTGATTAGGCCAACGCTTCTCCTAGATACTGTATCCCATACCACCTTTCACACTTATGAAGAACTGGATGCTCATTGCTTGTAGCTTGAACATTGCTTATAGCTGCTCACAAGCATTATATAAAACTGCATTATAACTACACAGCAGCTCTGCACACACATAAAATTACTCATAAGTGCGGAAAGGAGAGGGTTTTCCATTTCCAGTGTCAACGTCCAATTCACAAAAGTTGATGTTCTCCTCCCTTTTGCCAGTAGATGGCAATATGTTACAGATTTGCAGAATTAGGAAGTGCAACATTAAACTTGCTGTTTTTCAAAGAGGCTTTTTCAAAACATTAATTGATCCACAAAAATAATAAATGCAGGAAATCTTATCCCCAAATTGTTCCAAAATACCTGTTTGTTGTTGTCTTTGTCCATTTCTGACTTTTGGGGGAGGAGGGGAGGAGATGTTTTGTTTCTGTGTGTGAGAATATATTGCCGGGAAGGCTGAACAAAACAACTGTCTAGGATTCAGCACTGCATATAAATTTTAAGTAGAACTGAAAAATTGCTACATAATTCTTGCCTATGGGAGATTATAAATACCTACCTGTAATTTAATCACTAAATGCACATACAAGGGCAGTACAGTAAAGTGAACTTTTAAATATGAAAGGGGAGGGTCACATGAGTAAAGGAATAATATTACATTAGGGAGGGAAGGTCCCAGTCCTCAGAAAAATATTCTCTAACAAGCTATCTTCTCTAGCAAAGTGAGCCTTTAAACAAGTTGTAAAAATAATAGGAAGACTCTTGAATCAGTTATTACTGAATATCATAAAGGGAAAAAAAGGAGCCTTTTTGATTTCCTTCTTTTGAGACATGACCTTCACTGGTTCTTCAGCCTTGCCTCATCTTTACTACTTTTTTTCACTTTTACCCTTTGGCTTACAGACTTCAGGGGAAACAGGTTGAGGGACTAGTATTAGAAATCTAGTGTAGCATCCTTCTGCACATGTTGTGGGGTTGCAACTGCACAAGCGTATTGGAATAAACACAAAGCTGCACAAGGGACCTAAGTCTTTTAACTATTAAATGTGGCTTTCCATCATGGTTTCAGTGTTGTTACAAAAGCTATAAATAACAATATTGTAAGTTAAAGGTCAAAAATATTCAAAGAGCAAAACCACGAAATATGTCAATTGGTAATAAACTCTCAAAATCAGAGTAGCATTAAGTTTTTCTTTTAAATGAGTGAGGTGGAATGATGATCTTCATGAAACTAGTAAATAGCCAAGAGAAGTTTGGGTTCTGAAGGAAATAAATCACGAGATGAAACTACTGCCGACTTTCCCATACATCGTAACTTCTACTCACATGAAAATCGTATTTGTTTTAATAGTATTACTTATGTGAGTTGCAATTGCTGGAATTTAATAGGATCAATATTCTCTGCTCCTTTGGATGTTTGTAGTAGACAGGATTATAAAAAATAACTTTGTAGATTTATTTGGAAGTACATGGAAGTATGAATTGAACTTAAAAAGCCCACAGTCAGTTAAAAATCCATTTTTAACCTCTCTTAATTACATATTACATCAATTTTGTCATATTTAAAAACCTCAGAAGTGTTTTTCTAAACAGCTTACACTGAAAAGAAGATAAAATCTATTATGTGAAAAGCATGGCTCTGTTCTTTTCACTTTCTCTGTATTAGTAACATATTGACTTTACAGAGCAGGCAGCTGCAGGTATTCTGGCAGTGTTTGACAGGTCTAGAGGTTTGGAGCAGATGCATTTAAGAATTATTTTTGTTATTCAAAGCTATTTAAAATTACAACAACCATTTGAGATTAATGAATTTAAGTAAAATCTAGAGTTCAGGAGGCATTTGGTGGCACTGAAAATATGTTGGTACCATGGTTTGTTACAGTGTAAAACCACTCAGATCCGAAAATATAAACAATTAGAAAGTCTAGATTTTTTATCTCCAAAAATGTCTTCCTTTTTTTTGACATTTTTAGATAAAAAGGTATCATAATTTTGAAGATTCTGCAGTATGCATGGTAATTCTTAATATTTCTCTTAAATTGGGAGTGGAGAAAAAAGTATTTAAAAGTCACTAATGGAAAACAAAACTACTTTTTTTTGAGGAATAAAATTAATATTATCCATCTTTAAATGCAACTGTCAACAATCTGGTCCTTTTCTTAAGAACTGAACAAAAGTCCCATTGAGATATTTGGCTTCTCTTCAACTTGGGCATTGGACCTACAATTCAGCTAAGCTCCAAAACTACTCATCTAGGCTTTTGTCCTCTCAAACAAGAGAGTTTTGTACATTGCCATAACCCTAAGTGATAAAGATGTTTGATAATAAATGTTACAGTTTGTCTTACATCTCCACTTTCACAGATATAGCCTCCTTTTTCTCCCTTACCTCCCATCAGCTAATTTAGATGCATTAACTTCAGGGCTGTTGGGGAAAGTGGAGAGAGAAAAAATGAAACTGAGACTTTGAGGCTGTAGACATTAATGAATAGAGCATTATATTCCCTTGGCCAATAGAGGGGCCAACCACAGAGCAGAAAGCCAAGGAGGGTTCCCATTCTACCTGGGAACTTGACCTAGTCTTCAATGAAGACTGGGCCCGGGAAGACACCCTGACTCCAATCAGCAAGTCATTACAGCACATTTCTCCTGGGAATACTTGTATACTCAAAGTTAAGCAATGTTAAATACTCTGCTGCATTGGATAATGTGGAGAAAGTGAAGTGGAAACTGCTTCCAAAGCCTCTACTAGTCACTACACATGGTTATTTCTGAGACTGTTGTAGTAAAGCTCTGCACCAGCGGATGTCACTGTGAGCTCCTGGGCAGAGCGGCTGAGTGATTTTGCAGCTGAGTCCTTGCAGAGGAAGCTTGGGAAAAAAACATCTATTAGTGCTTTAAACGACAATTCTCTTGACATCATAATCTGAAAGACAGAAATATCCTGCTTTGAGAGAATTCCTAAAAGGGAAAAAAAAAAAAAAAAGAAAGAAAAACAAAGAAAAGAAAAAAAAGAAAAGAAAAAAAATACAGTGGTTTATCATCGTCATGTATCTCCATTTTATTTTCTATCAAGAACAAGCAAAATAAAAATAACAAATGCACAGTTAAGCAGTGATAAATATTGCTGTGTCCATAAAGTTTCTAGTTGTGTTGTTACAGGCAGGAGAGCTGATAAACTAGGAAATCCCTGAAGCATCATTTAGTACCCAGCACTGAAAATTTTATTCATGTAGATAAATAACACCCCTTTAATGCAGCAAAACTGTTGGAATGAAGTATGTATGGTTTTGTATTTCTAATGTGAGCATTTCAGAATCATAACTACCAGTTTATGCAAATCGGTCCCAAACTCATCAGTTTTACCTGCCTTAATATTGATATCTATCTTCATTGAAGCCATGTACTGAGTACACTTCATTAAGGTTGACAAGCCAAAGGCTGCTGCTTCTCCCTGGGAATTGCCATCTTCTTTACAATGCAAAAACCATTAAATGAGGCTTATACCATAAGTCAACTCTTGCTTGTTCTCTCTCCTTCTCTCCTATCTATCTATCTAGTTAATTATTTTTGTTTTACTCCATCTTTCTTAGAGAAACACAGAAAGATTCCTTGAAGTAAAAAAAAATTCCACCTTTGCCCTTTTCCAGAGGCATATTTGCCATGTATTTCTCAGAGTCCTAACTACACAATAAGATTTAATCATGACCTTGTAGTTAAAGCTGTGTATACCTTTTTTTGAAATGCAAAGCATTTCAAAAGCAAATGGTGTCTCTACGTCACCTCTAAACATGCTTTAATATTCTTTATTAAGTCAGAGGGGGATCTGACTCACAAACCTGAGGTCTGTGTGAGCTTTTCTAGAGCCTTTTCACATAGGTTTCTTGCTAGACTACTAACTGCACGTTCGCATGAGAGAGAGGATAACCTGACTCCTCTTCAAAGTCAGTTCAATATTTTTGCTGTACAGAGAAGGATGCTGCATATGAGAGGAGTTTAACCAAAAAGACAAAAACAAACAAACAAACAAAACAAAACAAAACAAAACCCTGCTGTGGTTTGTGAGGTCCTACTTGTTAATACCTATTTCCCTGTTGCACAAGGCAGGCCCTTAAAAATCCACTCTTGTTCTTGCTTTGTATAACACACACACTTCTCTAATTTGTTATAAATATATGACAGTTTCTAAGACTGTATTGTGCCATATCAAGGTTGGAACGTGATACCGAGATTTGATTTTTTTTAACAATGATTCTTATAAAAAAATCTCCAAATTGTTAATAATTGCTGTCTTCCTTCCTTGCTGCTCAAGGCAGGCTCTTCCTGCTACTTCTTATGCTGACCACATAATGTAAAGCACTGCAAACTGCTTTTGAAGGAGATCGGAAACTTTGCTTTAATCTGTGTGGTGCTTTTAAAACAATACAATACCATCAGTCAGTCTGGCTTTTTTTCTGGAGTGATTTATCACTTGCAGTCCTATAGATCAGCTCAGATATCCTGAAGTGCCAGGTGAGAATAAAAGCTGCTCTAATGTCCAAGGAGATGTGGCTCTGGTCTGTGCAACTTTCCTTTAGGTAGGGAAACTTTTCCTGCATATAGACTGTTGTCTATCTCAGGATGGAGTTAAAGAGGGAATTTAGGATTACAGCAGCCAGGGAAGAACAGAGCACAGGGATTGGAGTTCAGGTGAAGCTTCTGCTGGGCAATATTTTGTAGATGTAAGCCATATGCATGACCAATACAGGATTTATTTCACCTATTTTTCAAGTATTTCAAAGCATATTTTGGATAATTTTCTCTCTCTGTTACTGAGGAGGAAGCTGAAATGCCTAGCTTTAGAGGGCTAAAAGAGGGCAACATGGACCTCACTCATGCTACATGCAGGAGCTTTTTTACCTACTGAAATGTCTGTTTTCCTCTGCTGCTGCTGTTTCCCCTTCCTGAATGGTCTGTGCTATCAGAGATTGTCCAGAACATCTCTGCTTGTTGATCAGGATGCTGGATGCATGCCTTGGGCACAGAATGGGGCTCCTCATCTCCAGGGAGCAGCTGCTCTCCACCAGGTTTTTCAATTGAGGTTTGCAATGGGATATCTCCAGATATTTTATTGCTCTTTTATTGCTCTTCTTTATCCTTAGCAGGAAGCTGTCTGCAGACTTGGGCTGACATCACTGAAAAGGGTTTAGGGTTTAGGGAAAGACAAGTCAAAAAGCTGAAGATGTGAACGTACACCCAACGATTATGGGGTCTGCTTTACCCTAATAAAGTAAAAATAAGGATTCACTTGCGATCCATGGCTCAAGATCTATGTCTACTGTTCACGCACATTACAGAGCAGTGCCCTGTGATTTGAGAAAATTAATGTTCAAGGGTTTTACCATGAGGAAGAAGTCTACAAATGAGAACTATCTCCAAATTTCTTTGAAATCACCTTGCCCTGCTCCCAACATATGGATATCTACAAGTCTGGGGATGGAGTTGAACTTAGAATATCTTTCTACCCTGTTGTTTATTATTCTTCTGTTTTACACAATAACTTGGAGTGGGTGATCATAAATTTCTGCAGATTCTTCCTTCAAAAGGCTTTGAGTCAAATCCTGACTGTCTTTATTAATTATCATGAGGTAGAACTGCCTGAGTGAAAAGAACCTCTGTCACATATATGGGTAAATGCGAGCACAAATATCAAGGGAACTTGTGAATTCATGAGCACTAGTTTTCAGAAGTATCCCATGTTGTATTTTATGGTTATTCTGAGTAGCTGACTTCTCAAGGAAGCATATGGAAGAATAATTTTATGACCTTAACAGCTCTAGTTCATATAAGCCAAGTTTAATACATATTGACTGGAAATTCAGACAAGTAGTGGCCGTATCTTTTTATAACACAGAGTTTTCTTTCTTCCCTAATTGGAAGCACTTCCCTCATTTTTGAAACACTTTTTCTGAGCAGAAAATTCTGAGTTGGATAATTGACAGTTGATGCGTTTCACTGGTTAAAGACTCAGTCATAATATTGTTAGAACAACACCTCACTAATATCAGTTCTACCTCAACATAGCTCAAGACATTACTTCTGAAGGATCTCTGTCAGCCAGGACCTCCTGTTACTGTCATGAGGGAGAAGAAAAACCTCTGCTCTCCCCAAAATTTCTTTGAATAATTCACTTTCATAGAGTTACCAAATTCAAGATGTTTAAACATAGGCAACCAAAAGCAAAGGTGAAAGTCCTGCAGCCCTAACAATGCCCTTGTTTTGACAATTGAGGATTTCAGCTCTAAAATCTCACCAAGTGCAGTAAGAACTGGTGATAGAGGCTGAGCTCAGACACTGCAATGGCCTGTCCCAGTTGACCACGTGTCAGGAAATGTTGCAGTTTGAAAGCTGTAGTGGTGGCGGAGGAGGGGGGGGAAAGGAGATATCAAGTCAGTATTGGATTCACAGTCTGTGGACTGTAGGTCCAATCGCCTTCCTAGGAGCGAATCGA
>JAUBNY010000294.1:192452-203396 GCA_032275445.1 Crypturellus soui | reverse complement strand
TTTCTTTCTTTCTTAAATAAAGTAACATGAAACTGTGTTTGACTGATGCTTCCAATTTCCTCATTCCAATTGAAGTAACCTTTCAAGCACCCAAATTACAACCAATGGGCTTAGGTCAGAGAAGTCATGGCATTTTCTTATTTCTATATTTGCATTTCATATAATGCCTTGGTACTGAAGGGACTGGGATTTCTTTCTTTCAATATGAAATGATATGAACCTAAATAAGCTTTTTCTTGTTGAGGCTGCCGTTAGGAACTCATGGTAATGAAGCTGCACTAGTGTACTAAAGCACTTCAGTTTAGAACTTAAATCCTTACTCTCTGCTTACTTGTCCAAGATAAAAAATACTCAGAACTGCTAGGGATTTGACCTGCTCCTTCTCTTACTTTTTCAACTTTGAAATGTGTGCTTGCCAAGTGAATTGAAGAAGTGAACATATTTTGTAAGCTGTCATTCTGTATAGAGATTTACAGCTTTCTATTTCTATTTAGAATTAAAGAATGATGGTGTAGTCCTTTCCTGAAAAGTCCAATAAAACCAAAGTGATGCACACAGTATATAATGAGAACTAAATGGAGCTTTCAAAATCACTGGTAGCTATGCATCTCCATCAAGCTGTCATTTATCACAGAATCAAGCCTCACGCAGGACCAAACCATAAAACTGCATTACAAAAACCACACTTCTTGCTGAAGTGGATTCAAACAAACATTGTCATAAATGCCTTATTTCATTAACTTGCTTAATGAAACCTCGTAATTACTAACTAGACAGATATATCTTGGACAGGTATTAAATGTCGTAGGTTGCACTATAAGCATGAATTATGATTAATTCAGATTTTCATGCTTGATGGGTATCTTCCTCTGGGTAAGATCTTTTAATACATATAGTTCAGTTTCAGTAGTGAAAAGAACCTTTTAGAGCTATTTCACTGCAACAACAGCAAATATTTTTGCATAATCATAGAAATGTTGACTAAGAGGGATATGTGGAGATCTCTAGTTCAGTCTGTCATTTGAGGCAGAGCTAGCACCAGCACTTGGTCAGCCATAGCTTTGTTTAGCTGAGTCTTAAAGGTAGCAGGTAGATCCTGCTACCTCTCTTTGTAATCTATCTAGAGTTGAACCAGACTTCTTTTACTAAATTCCAATCTGAATTTCAAAATCACTTTTGTCTGCCATTTCTGAGCAGAATTTGGCTCCATTATCTTTGTAATTCCCTTCAAGTTGCTGTAGGTTGCTATTAGAAGGTCTTTTAGCTCTTTTTACCAGATCAAGGAATTCCAGCTCCCTTAAACTGATCTAGGTCAATGACCGTATTGACACCTTCTACTGGAGCTTGTACAGTTTCTCTATAGCCCTCTTGAACTGGAGTAGAGCAGGATGACAACATCTTTCAGTCCACTTGCTAGTCTCCTAGGTAGATGATTTGGTAGGTGGTTTGCCTTATGAAATGAAAATGTACTGCTGGTCAGCTTATAATCAGCTCTCCCTAGTGACTCCATGCCCTTTTTCAGCAGGGTGCTCCTATCAGCTTGGGCTAATGTGTAGACTATCCTACTCCAGCTGCACAAGTTGTCGTGCTTCTTTCTTGAACCCTACAAGGCTCCCGTTGTTTCTCACATTCCAAGGTCTTTGAAAGCTCTGCACGTGCTGTCAGCCAGTTACCTTCATCTAGTACCTCCCCTTCAACTGATGTTATGTCCCATCATTCAAATCATTGGTGAAGAAAATGAACTCTATAAGAGCCAGCACTGTTCTCCACGATACCCTGCTCATTACCAGTCAATAACGAACTGTCATTAGATCTATAGGAGTTAGCACCATAGTGAACATTTAGCATTCTCTGTATCTTTGACCTTCAGAAAACATAAAAGCTTCCAAAAACTTGGAAGTTTTTTACAACTTCCAAGAGGAGGAATCATTTAAGAAACTCTCCTTCCCCCCGCTCAAAAAAAAATTGTGACAAAATTCAAGGAAGTATTAATATGGTTCAGTACAAAACCTTTGACTTCTTTCAAGGTCTAGGTCCAATTTTAATGTGTTTTAGAGCATTCATCATTAGGAAAGCAATGTTTTTCTTCCAAGGAAACCTGTTCTGAATAATAATACCTTTTAGGTCAGCCAAAATATTCTGGAGACTACAGGGGAAATACTGAGGGGGTTAAAACTTTACAAGTAAAGGATTTTATTTTTTATTTACTTACTTCAAACTTACAGGACCACTTTTGACCGCGCTGCCCACAATTATTCTTACCTGCAATTTAACTGACTAAGCCATTTTGTCTTATGATTTGTCAGACATCTTAAAGTAACCTAAATTGCAGGCATAAAATTCTTCCCAGAAGATTAGAACACAGACAAGACAAAGAACAGACTGAGGTCAGGATGCCCTTCTCATTTTCAGAAGTACTCTCATATTTATTAACTAGCACTTCATATGAATAATGTGTAGGCACCCTCACTTGCATTTACAGTTTAAATGTTGAAAGATTAATGAAATCTGCAGCACAGAGAATTACAGTGGTATCTATTAAGGGGACTATAATGTATATATTTCCTGTAAAGCAGGTTAAACCAGGAAAGAAGTTAGTTTTTTCATCCTTTTCTTCAAAGTCATGTCTCTTTTGATATTCAGAATGTTGTCAAATTCCAGATCTAAATATCTGCTCTAGATTCCCTGAAGAAGCTGCATTAGGCTCACAGGAGGAAAGAGTCTTAGAAGGGGTAATTCTTGCAGGAGCCAGAATTCTCTGTGATGTCTCTGAACCCATTTGAGAAAGAATATGAAACTTGCATATGCAAGAGTAAATATAAAGCTTCATGCCTACATCTATTCTGTAATTTTCAGTAGTAACACAGTAATATTAGGATGACACTAAGAGCTCTGAGTTATCTCCCTGTAGAAAGGCACTGTTTAGTCTTCAAAATTACATTGTAAGAAAAACTTGCAATGCCAGTATAGCCTAAAAGAAGCTAACATTCTCAGAGTTTCTCTTTGCAAGGATTAGAATGATTTTCCTGGAAGCTGGAACAAACAGTGCTATTCAGCAGGGACTTTAATGTGATCTGTGCTGCTTAAGATCTCTGTGCTATTGGCAAAGGTATTAATGAGAATGAACCTTCAAGTTCCCTGCCACCTGGACTTGCATCTGGCATCTCTGAAGGCAACAATACAGCATGTGTTAAAACAAAAGGCATTTCTTCCATGTATAACATGCAGCTACTGCTCTTTTTAACAGCTTAACTCCCATTGGCCAAATTCAGCTTTTAATTGCTTGTTTTTAAGGATGATAGAGTGATATTAAAACCATAAGGATATCATTTTGGCTACAAATTGAAATATTTATGTGGCTTCCTTTCTTACTTCATCTTGTTAGAAAACAAAATAAATAAAAGACAGAAGTTTATATACTCTCCCTCTTTTTATATACACTTTTGCTTTTATAGCATATAGAAATATCTCATTGGCTAACATTTTGCTCAGTTCTTGGCTTAAGAATATAATTTTTCTAGAGAAAACACAGTGTCACAGCTGCAAACACTGCTGGGCTTAGCTTAAAGGTAAGAAATTCAAGCAGGCATAGATAGAACTGCATCCAAATATCACTGCATTTTTTGGCATATCTGGAACAAAATATAAGGATCATATTCTTTCTGCTGCTTTCAAGTTGGATCCAAATCATCAGGAGATGAACTTTCATATCAGAAATTGAAGCAGATGTTAGCTGTATGCAGTTTTTGATTTGTTCCTCGCTGCTGCCTTTTCAGTCTCGGTACCCTGTCGCTAGTAACCAGTGTCCTGGCCTGAGGCAGCACAAACACTAAGCTCATGGCATTGACAGATGCTTTCTTCCCAGGAAAGTTAGAAACCTGGTTGCCAGGCAATGACATGAATTCTCTAAACTGTCTCTTACACTTTTTATGCCAAAATGTCATTTAGCCACACTTCAGAGTCTTCACTGCTATGTCTTGAAGGAATACCCTCAGGTAGTCTTGCTCTCCAGGTATCTGTTTTTTTTTTTGTGTGGTTCTCCATGCTCAGAAGAGCCTCCTGTCCTGTAGACATGGAACATTTTGGGGAGGAGAGTGGTGGAGTATGAACCACACTTTTTGCAACATATGGTAGCAGCTTTGCATATCTGTCTGTCTAATCTGCGGGAAGCACTGTGAACTGCTAGCCCTAGGAGTCAAAGGTCTCCTATGGGGCTATAGACACTTTTCTGTCCTCTCTCAGCAGCCTGTACAGCAGTCTACGCTGCTGGAGGGGTTTCCATTCTGCCCAGGAAAATTAGAGCATTTTCAGCATTCTCCAAAGAGTAACAAAGAATACAGGGGAAAAACACTTGTATTTATGGACATATTATAGAAAATGACTGACTACTAATGTTAAAAAGAGAAAGTAATTCAACATAAATCGAGAGCAATATCTCAAATAAGAATATGCAGCTTCTCCAAAACTGCTGACATAGTACAGAACATAGAGGCAAAATCCATATCTGCATATAAAGTACAAGGGAAATAGACACAAAGCATGACAGAGAATAGACAGAGAAGCACAAAGCATGGAGATAAAAGGGCAAGATATCAAAATCTGTAAAAAAGAAAATTTAATAATATAAAGCAGTGAAGACAATAGGCAAAAGCAAACCTGTGAAAGTATGGAGAAAACTGTAATGGAAAAGGACCTATCTCTAGGTTAATTATAGCAATAACCCAAAAACCATTATGCCAGAGCAGGCAGAGAAAAAGGAGAGGGAAAGCAATTCATCACAAGGGGGAGACAAACAATTAGTTGGAGAATGAGATTTTGCATAAATGTAACTAGTGCATAAAAATAAATGGTTTGTAGAGTTTGGAATAGCTCTAACTATAAAGACAGGGTAAAAGAATACAAATAAACGGGTAATTGAAGGTCGAACAGAGAATGCCATAACCATGATTGCACTATTTGAAAATGACTTCTTCAGTTTTATTTAGGAAACACACTGGAACTAAGCAAAGCCAAATTATCACTTTCCTAGAGACTTACTACCCACCAAATGACATACATTACTTGTATTTCCTAGCAGAGCTAGGAAAAGTTAGAGGCTGAAACTTCAGGTGCTTCAAAAAACAAAAGAGCCACTGCTTCCAGCTAAAAGAAGTGAATTCGCGAATCAATGACATTAAATTTAGGACAGATGCTTCACATGATAGATGTCTAAGCAGAACAAATGCATTCAGAATAGCCAATGTACTGTGATAGCCTGCCAGCGGACCTCCTGCAGCATTTGTCTGAAAGACTGTGACACCCTCCAGCCACGATATGCATGGAGGAGGAGGCAGTGCTTCAGCAACCACAGAACCTTCCCTGAAATATTCTGAGAGCTGAGAGAAAAAAAAATAGTGCAAGTAATGAAGAAAACTGGAAAGGAACAGAGCATTGTTCAAGAGCCTCAGAGTTGGATTAACACAAGGTAATCTTTAAAAAACTAACGCATCTATGTTGAAAAACTTTCACTGATGAAGCAAACTTGCAATAGTTTGGAGTATATGTATAAGATGTATATTGGCAAATCTTGGGGTTTGGTGGCGGGGGGTGGGAAATTTGTTAAGAGATGAATCCCCTCGCATTCCAGTCAACCCTCAAAGATTAGAGGGGCTGGAAGCAGCTGGACTCATCTCTTAATAGGGGTACCGAATACTGTGGTAACTGTAGGTCTGACTCTGACAATACGAGATTCATGAACAGTCTGTTGGTCGTAGGTCTGATCGCCTTCCTAGGAGTGAATCAAGTTCCCAAATAGTGTGATCAAGTATAAGCTCAATTCTGGCAGTATGGGATTCACCAACAGTCTGTTGACCATAGGTCCGATCGCCTTCCTAGCAGGTAGTCGGGTTAACGAATAGCACAATTTACTCAAACGCAACATTTAGAAAACAGGCTTCAGATGTCAGTATAGGAATTTTCTACTAGTCTGGGGTTCTTAGCTAGTGCCTAGTGTACAAACGTGCAATCATCACTCACCCAGAAGATGGGAGAGGGCTCTCAATCTTGAGGAGTCTCCTCAGGCAGCATCCTGACCCAAGGGGAGGAAAGGGGTTCAGCCTGTCAACTGATCCAGAAGTCACAGTGGAGTCCTCCCTCTCTCCCCTTCCCTCTTCCTTACTTCCTCTTCCTTGCATGACAGCGACTTTAGACGTTATCTAGATACAAATATTTGAAAGTACTATTTCTAAACTATTAAGATGAATGATCATGAAATATGTTTCAGAAGCCTTCACAGATATGTCGTAAATCTAGTTTTAAAAATACAATATGTAGAGTTTTAACTCAAAGTGTTGCTATTATAACAGGTAGTGATGAAGTATCCTACACCATATGGATGGCATACGATATTATAATTCAAATGAAGAATTATTCGTACAATATAATGCTATGAAATAGGCCTTGGGCCCTTTCTCCTTCCAAGACTGCTTGGCAGCTTTTGTGTGAGGCGTGCTGTTGCCAGCAGAAAAGATAAATGCAAACTGGAAAGAGCTAGCTATGCTATTTACTTGTAAAGAGCTTTAAAACAAAACTGTTTGTAAGTGAAACATGTCTCTGTAGGGGTTTTTCAGAATATTCTGCTACAGAGTTTGATGACCAGTTTCCAGCTGGTCCCCAGATATCTGCAAGACTAATGAAATCAGCAAAAAATGAGAGATTTAAAAGCACATATATATATATATATATTTGCATATATATATATAAAGTTAAAAAAAATAAAAACAAACAAACAAACAAAAGGACAAAAAAAGGACAAAACTCTCTGCAAATAATGAGACAAAGAGCTTCCAGAAGTTAAATCAGCAGGTCAGCAGGTCACATTATGTCCAGAAACTATTCCAAAGAAACATATTCTTAAACAATATTCTTACACATAAATTTATAGAGTAAATCATTATTCATCAAATATAGCAATGGATAGGCTTTAGCAAAGTCCTAAAATATCTTGTGTTACAAATGCAATGAGGGTAATGTAGGTTTGTGAATCAAGTTGTTCTGCTGCACTTGGTTCAGGAGAAGATGAACCACCAGTGTATTGATCAAGCACAAAAATAAACTCAGAGGAGATATCTGAAGAACTGGCTCAGGAACAAGTTATTTGCAAGATATATTGGAAAGGTAAGTAGCCACCAGGAAAGTCACACCAGTAAAGGTAAGTAGCATAAACTAAAGAAGAAATAAAGCCTCACTATTTTGTAGTGTATGTTTTTTTTTGGCCAAGCAAAACACTTCTTGACAACATTTTGCCACAAAGCACAGGCTCTAGCCTACATTGGGCAAGTAGAAGAAAAAGGATGTCTTTATTTCCCTCCCTCTCTCAACCCTACCAGCAAGTAGATCTTCATATTGTACCATCACCCATGGTGCCATCACCTATGCCTGCAAGAATGTGAAATTTCTCCAGGCAGTATTTGACAACCTACAGGTGCCAAATAACATCTTACCACGTTCTCAACCTACCTTCAAAAAAATAAGTCATACTGTGCCTTGCATATGGATTAATATGCACCCCAGTCTTTTAAAAATAGTTCCGTTACAGGTATCTCTTTTTAATTATTATAGATTATCAGGGAATCAAAGAGTTTAAGAAAGGGTATATGTAAGAGGTGACTCAACCCTTTGCTTTTGCCAATGAAGAATTATCTCTCAAAGCACAGTTCATAGAACTTTTCCCAGTGTCCTACCAGATCATAGAATCAGAGAGTGATTAAGGTTGGAAGGGACTTCTGGAGATCATCGAGTTCAACTCCCTTGCTCAAGCAGTGACATGTAGAGCATGTGGCACAGAATTCCATCCAGGCACTTTTTGAAGATCTCCAGAGGAGACTCCACAGCCTCTCTGGGCAGCCTGTTCCAGTGTTCTGTCACCCTCACAGTTAAGAGGTTTGTCCTCAAATTCAGGCAGAGTTTCCTGTGATTCAGTTTGTGGCTGTTGCCTCTTGTCCCAGCCTGTACTGGTGCATGAGGTTATTCCTCCTCAGGGCAGGACCCTGCACTTGCTGAGTGTGCTATCTGTCCCTTCATCCAGGTCGCTGACGAGAAAATTGAACAGGACTGGGCCCCACTAGCTACAGGTCTCCAGATAGACTGTTCACAACCCTTTGAATGTTGTATCACAAAACAGAGATTTATTAGGAACTATTTTTAGTAGCATTTTGCAGCATGTATGTTTAGATAGTCTATCTGTCATCTTTCAGCTGAAAGAGGACATAGGAGGCAAATTAATACAGAGGAAATAAGTAGTTACGAATTAAGAGGAAGGACAGCAGCGTGGCCAAAGGTGCAGTCATAAATGGAAGATAAATTGGAGGCTATTGACAAAAAAAAAGGAAACGAGGCTTTATTATTTCTATTTCTAGAGTAAAGGGACACAGTAATAATATAGACTACGAGTACTTCTTTGCTTTATAGCTGTGCTTCCACCTAGCTATACCATGACAGACTGTTTTCAAGAATAAAATATGATTCTTCTGTATGCTTCTTCTGTGTCAATGGCTACTACATTTTTTTAAAGTGGAATAATTACCAAATTAAAAAAAAAGGATTGATTACTAATATGCTGTGATTAGTAATATGATTATATTACTAATATTCTGTGATGTGTTATATCTTGTTCAGATTTTGATAATTTCTCATGTTATCCATCAATTTAAATTAGTCAATACTTCAATGAATATACGAAGTGTTCAAAATATTCTATATTCAGGAAACACTTCTTGCACTGGGATATATGTCTATTTTATGTGGTGGACATTGTCATGACATTGCATAGAGGGGTAGATTGTCAGGACTTGAATCTGTGATATTAAAGCCCTGAGGACTTCAAAATTTACTTTAGTGGGAAAAAGAATAAATCCTGAGTGTGAAATAGTATGACTCCACTAAAGTTAAAGTGCGCATGCTGATCTTCTGTGGCTAAGGGATATTGCCAAGAACACCTCTGCAAAGCTGTTCTCCTCTTGTACAGATGCTAAAACTGATTGAGTAATGCTATAAATGTTAAATCAGCAAAGATCTGCTTTTCACGAGGAAAAAAAAGTTACTATGATAAAGGTTTTCTAAAAATACATAAAGCAGCAACTGAAACAAAACAAAAAATCTGTTGAAAGAACAAGGGAGATTACTAGAAAGATTTCTTAAAGTAAAGTTGATGATACACTTTATCATGGTTTCAGGTTGGCTGTTATTCAAGAGTTCTAAATTGGAAATAAATTGGAGTTCATCAAAGGTGAAATAGCTCTCTCTTTCTTTCTTTCATTCTGAGGTTGAAAGTACAAGTCTGTGTTCAACTCCCTATGTTCACAACTGTGAGCACTCATTCTTGAGAGAACCTGTCCTCCCACACTTTTATAAATTTTTTTTCTTCTTCATAACTCTAATTTTTGAAACAGTTTAAAGTTTTATGCTACCCATAAAAGAAAATGCAGGAGGCCAGGTCACCAAGATCTGCTTATGCACAGATGAAGCACGTAAAATTTAATACATTTTCCACCAGAAGGTTCCTGCTTATAACACTTTATTATGTTTTAATTTCACTTCATGATAGTTAATCTAGCCGACCATCACACTATGATCAAATTTCACGCCAGTTCTTTTTTCATTATTTTTTTATAAGCCTCTGCTTCCCATTAAGACTGATCAAGTTTTCTGCACTGATAATTCCTCTTTGCATTATTATTCTGAAAGAGTTCATTATGTCTTTTTTGGTTTATACCTTCTATTTTTCTGAGGAAATATAAAACTTCTTTTTTACAGTAACTTGTATCATT
Organism: Crypturellus soui; assembly: GCA_032275445.1. Lineage (NCBI taxonomy): Eukaryota > Metazoa > Chordata > Aves > Tinamiformes > Tinamidae > Crypturellus > Crypturellus soui. The sequence continues at coordinate 193,590 of JAUBNY010000294.1, read as the reverse complement.
TTATTTTTAATATCATATAACAGTTTTAAAGAACTTACTTACTACTTCACTTGTTAACATTATTCTTTAATGGTCACTTTCTTTGTCCAGGAGATCAGAGGCCTGTCCAATGAATAGTTTGGCAGCTGGGTAGCCCTTTTTTTTTCAGAATTTCTTGAAAATTTGGATATGAAAGGGGATAAAATAAATATATCTTAATGTTTCTATTTTGTTTTCTTTTATAGGTATTTGTACATGCATGCAAAATCACACCTAAGAGAGGGCAGAAAAGTCAAAAAACATAACTTTTATATTGGGTATTGCTATGAAGAAACAGATGTACTGGTAAATACTACTGGTGTCAGTGGTGTCATCTCTGCGTCATTCAGTACACTATTTCAGTAATGTTATTTGTACCATGTTTTGTGAGTATTTGGCCTTAAACCTGGTGCATACAGCTGAGGTACATTGTTCATGAGTGCAACTGCTTATTTGTACTAGGGACCTGTTGTTACAAGTGGTCATCTGAGGGCTAGGATCATTAATCCGTCTCCAAAGAGCTTGTTTCTTGAGTGGATATAAGGAGAAACTTCATTTTCTTTGTACCTAAAGTTAGGTATGGAGTGGTCCTTCTCTCTTCTCTTGTAAAATAAAGATTCATAGACAAGTATTGCTTATGGGTCTATCCCAATCCCTGCCCCAACACAGAAGCATTTTTGACTCTTTTTTTTTTTCCCTTTCAGATACCTGCAATGGAAAAAGTGCTACATTCTGTGTAGGTAGATCATTCTGGAGTTTCACTTTTGTTATCATTAAGCAATTTATCCAGACTTCTAAAGTACTTCTTTCCTCTCTGTAATTTAGGCTGGTTACTTTTTGCGCTTTCTGCCATGAGCATGGATTAGAGATTGTAATTTTCCCATTGAAGTTACCTTCAGTAATCTGTAATTTAGGGAGTCCCTCAAACATTGAGTTAATGGATATTGTGGGATGGATGCTCTCCAGTGAAAAACCGAATTTTTCAATGCAAAACAATCTAATAAAAAAAAAGAAAATCTTAGTCAGCTGCAGTTATTTAATAGGTCACATAGTTCTATATTCATACGATATAGCCTCATATGTTGTAGCTAGAGCTCTTGAAATGATTGAATAGATATTC
>JAUBNY010000294.1:163526-182156 GCA_032275445.1 Crypturellus soui | reverse complement strand
CTCCCTCCCTGCCTCCCTTCCTCCTTTCCCTCCCTCCCTTCCTTCTTCCTCCCTTCCTTCCTTTTTCCTTCCTTTCAAAAAATCTGAAGGAAAATTGAATGTTTCTTTAGACTAAGCTTTTGCAGGTGGGCCACAGGAGGGGGCAGTGTTCCTACTCTAAGATCTAAGAACTTTATGATTTATCATGTCCAAAGGCAGTAAGATGAAGACACCTAACACTGAGTCACAGAATCAGTGTGATTGCAGTTGGAAGGGACCTCTAGAGATACAGTGAAACAACTGTGTTCAACGTGGAATTGACTAGTGCAAGGTGCTCAGTGCTGTGTTCCATTGGGTCTTGAATGTCTCCAAGGATGGAGACTCCACAGCCTCTCAGTTCTAGTGTTCAAATACCCTCACAAGTGTTTGTGTTTTTTGACTTACGTTTAATCAGAATTTCTTGTATTTCACTTAGTGTGCATTGCCTCTCATCTTTAAATGCCTCTTCTGTTTACCTCTCGACAACAGAAAAAATTAAAGAGGGAAACTTGGAGCCTGTAGCATACCATGAGAAGCGAAATGCTTGTTTTCTAATTAGCCTGACTTATTTCTGTCATATCCCTTTTACTCTATTCCATATTACAAAGTGACCTCACTGAAACACAATCATTCACCTAAACAAGCACATCTGTCGCTTGCAGCTAAATTATAACTTTTTTTTTCTTCACATATGTATCACTTAATTGTTCTTACTTATATCTAATAAACTATCAAATTGATTGGATTATTCCTGGGTGTAAGTGTTTAAATATATATACCAAGTGCTTTAACAAACTTTTCAAAACTCTGAAAGCATTCAATTGTGGTGCCCATTATTTCCTACAAGCTTTCTCATCTGTGTATCAAAAGTCTATTCACACATACAATTTGCTCAGCAAGTCAGCTGCTTCCTAGCAAGGTAGGTATAATTTTATTCCCTTTTTTCCTAGATCCTTTCATACTGTTTCTGGTATTTGCATAATATATGCAATATAATCCTATCCATGTATAGCTCTTGTAATAGTCATTATTCCTAGTTTAATTCCATTTTTTTAACTAACTCCACTTTTCCTGATTTATGAACCACTCAACTTTTACAGGTCCCTAACAATGTTTGCTTGAGAAGATTGCATAGGAGGATATCTGATTTTTGGCAACATAATAAAGAGCTCTTTTTTTATTCTTTCATGCATATTTCCACAAAATTATGTGAAAGAATTCTTCTAGATTTTCATATAACACTGTAAAATGGAAATGGCAACATTACTTAAAAGCTCCTTCTTATATAGCTTTAACATTCACTATTTTTAATTAGAACTCACACCATAAGCATCAGCTGTACAGCACTTTGGAGAGTTACGCAAAAGAAAATGCAATGTGCAAACTGAACTTGTAATTCTCTTATTGGTAAGGCCTTTATTAGTTTCTGGTATTTATCTCTCCAAAATAAAACCTTCTGTTTCCATGCTACCATCTGCGGTCCAGAACGTGCCCTATCTTAGCAATCAAGGAACTCTGACAGCATCCCAGGAAAGACAGCTAACTTAGTCAAGTCATTGCAAAGATTGAAAAAAGAGATAACACAGATCTGTGGGGAGTGTTGGAGGTTATGCATAATATGGGAAAAGAAACCTATGATGCATGTCTTTCTTTTATCAGCTAGTGTACATGGGAATCATAAAACTGAAACATCTCATGTTTAAAAAGACTTATAACTCTCATTGTCAGAAGTTAGAGGCAAAGACACCAACTTTTATTAGTCTGTACTTTAATATAACCATTATTCTCTGAGTTTAATGCACATCTTACTAAATGCAGAGCTTATAATATTATACAGTACTGATTTGTGGAAATTGCTTTTCTGTCACTGAAATGTATTTTCATTAGGTATGTGAAGGGTAAGAACAGTTTGCCTTTAATCTGTAGAGGTACTATCTTTACACAGTGAAATGACATTTGAAGGGGGATATATTTTCATTTGCAGGAAAATAAATCCCTAATTCCACTCTGCATGAAATTCCAAACCCAGGGAAGTCTATGAGAAATTTGTCATTCAATTTAATAGACATATGATTTCCCCTTCATTTTAAACTTTCTTTTTCTTCTGGTAACAGCTCCATTATAAGAATTTTGACTGACTCATTTAGCAACAATAAAAAAGGGATTTTGATATTTTGTTTTTGAAAACAAAACAAAAAAATCATAAATATGAAATGATAAATATAAATTAATTTAAAAATATAAGTGAAAATAACAGATGACAAGATTCCTAGGGTTAATTTAAAATAGAACAATATTCTTGTTAAAAAAAAACAGTAAATATATTTGTATTTTTTTATTGGAATGTAGTTTCAAGATTTTGTCAGTCCTTTAAAAGTAGTCACACTCAGCATATGCTTAGGGCATGATTAAAAAGAGGAAGGTGAAGTAAAGGTAATTTTAATTGGATATAAGAGCCTTAAGGTGAAGATTCTGAACTTTTTATCTATGAAAAATGTTACCTCTAGAAAAGAAGATTGTGTTAGCTTCCATCTTTTGACAAAATATTGAACTGATTCTTTATATTCAGCTTATATTCCTTGAAATTCAGCTGAAAAAGTTATTATAGCTTCTATGCAGCTGCTTCACATAAGTCACAGAGATATCTATTTGGTGGTATATGAAGCTATATCTGTGTTAGCTTCAAAATAAAAGGCATGCGACTTTAAGTGAGGTTTATTTAGGTGACATCCTGATGTATTTTTGTTTGCCTTTTCTATCAAAAAAATCATGGATGAACTAGAACCAAATTGCTCTAAAAAATCTTTTCTATATCCTTTTTTTAAAAATGTAACATTAGTCTCGTTAGGAAAAACTTTAATGTAGAAAATACTCTGGAAAACATCTTACATAAATTATAAAATGTACATAAGCACTTCATTAAGTAACCGTTAATAACACAATGATAGCACATTACAACCCATAATTCTCAATGTCATCAGTTCAATATCCACAACATAGCACATAGTGCAGAGGAAAATTATAAAGTACCTCTTCAAATCCTGTTACTCTCTGAACATGATTAATACAGCAGAACAATTACAAATGAATTTATTTTAGGAGAGTGAAGCACTACTTACATCAGTAGAGCTGGCATTTGTAATTTATGCTGAATATGTAACGTATAGTGCATTACACCTATTTTTGTGAAAGGAGGAAGATGTTTGTATGTCATAGGGTTTAGATATGCATTCAAACTGTTGCACCCATAATATAGAAATGCAGGTAAGCAGAAATATTAAACATAGATTCAAAAATCATGCCACAACAGGGCTATAGATATCTGACTTGAAATTTTAATTGAATTTTCTCCTTTGACTTCAGTTTATATCAAATGAGTGTCTCTGCTGTTTGTTTATTTTTTTTTTTTATGGAGTCAGAATAAAATGAAAAGAGATGTTTTATTCCCAAATAACAATTAGTAGATGTGCTAATGTAAGCTGATGCTGTCCCTAAAAGGGCTATCTTTTGAGCTCTCCATGTCCTATCCACCCTGTAGCTTGGCAGTGAACTCTATAAGAAGATTTATGCTCGTAAAGCAGATTATTGGAGACATGTGGCCACAGCTTCAGAGACCTCTGCAGTGCTCAAGATCTACACTGAAGGCAAGACATGATTCCCTTCACCTGGCTTTGTTTTTGCATCTTTGTTTCTGGATGACTGAAGTATATCAATATTTCTGTTATTTCTGCATTTTTTAAAGTTATTTTTGCAGGTGGCATTGTCTTCCAGGTTCATTTTAACAGCCGAAATAAAAATCTGTATATAGATAGACAGAAAAAAAGATAGATTAGATAGATACATAGACACATATACACTTGCATTTCCACCTCAGTGTCATTCATTTAGAATAGGTAACATATAAGTTACTATATACAAATAAGACTGAGAAATCTGCATTTTAAAAATAGATTTTTACCAACCTTTCTCATACAGCAGTCTACCTGGATTTGTGGCAGAGAGTGGATTTAGCAGGAAAAAAAAAAGAAAAAAAATGACTGATCAGTTTCTAGTCCGAGGCGTCATGTATATGTAAATATCAGTGCTTGTATCATGCATGACAATGACATGGAGAAAATAGGGAGTATCTGATTATGCTGGTATAAGTCTGGTTGTTGAACATGGAACCACCAATTGCAGGATGTCCCTCATAGATCCTTTCTTGATTTCTTTCATGACTTTTGACTGTATTGTCTCTTACTACCTGTCTTGTGGGAGTGTATCAAGGTCACTAGCATATTGTATAAATGTAAGAAACAGTTCCAACCCCCAAAGGCTGACAACCTAAATATAGACAAAACAGAGTGGAAATTAAGGAACAGAGAAGAAAAATCACTTCCCAAGTTCGTACTGAAAGTCTGTGATAAAGAAAATAATTACTGTTATCAAGGCAGTGGCTGACCAACGGCACTGCCAAATGCAGGTGGGGATACTTTCAAATATGTGGGCTAAGAATCTCTACTAGCAGTTGCTATTATTATTATCTAGTCATAGCATGTGAAGATCATTCAAGTTTTCAATGTCAGACAGCATATAATGATTTTTCATATTTCTGAGCTATACAATCTTATTCTAGTGAGAGGTGTCATGTTATAAATAGGATGATGTGGATACTTGTAAAGTGTTACTTCAGAGTAGCCAGGTGCATAATGTTCATGCAGCATCTTCATTAGAAAGAGAAAATTAGTTACAGTCACACAGAAAACAGACTTTCTTTTCAAGTATTATACTTAACACTATACCCAGTAGCAGAAAGGCACATGGAGTCTCTAGTAGTTATCATGAATCTCTTTAATAGTGACTCTAAAGGAGGGGAAGTCAGATTGAAAAATAAATGACTGAAGGCCAATGAAGTGGAACAAGATTCTAAATCTTGTTTTCTAAAAACAAGAACTTCTCTATTTGCAAAATATATCCATCTTCTTAAGCTGATGTTTTTCTCCATTGATGCAAAAATAGCATTTCAAATGACTTGTCCTTGTAATAAAGTTTTGAAAACAAAACATGCATATTTTTTATTACAAGAGACAATAAAGCAAGATAGAGCCCCAAACAAAATGCTATTCCATAGTATATTATCATGGCATGAGAATTCTATACAGAATAAATATAGACTTCAGAGGAAGTATGAGATGGAGTGAAAATTACTCTGTGCTGTGTATAAGAGTGAAACAGCCTTTGAGACACTTTCAGAAACAACTTATCTCACAAAAGCTTTCTTGTTCCTATTGACTTTTAAATTTTGAAGTCTTTTTCAAGGTTTATGAGCAACGAGAAACTTGCCAATGGAAATTGGTATGAGACTGGTTACATTGCATCTTGCAATCAAAATGTATTCCAACATAATAATTGAACTAGCATTATCCTCAAGAGAGAAAAAAAAAAAGAACTGGTAATAAGTAGAATTATTCCAAGTGTTCACAAAGAAGGTGCTTTATGAGAGGGTGGCAAGAAAGCAAGATTCAATGTGAATGTAAAAGGTTAAAGCAAATGTCATGGAAATAGAAAATCAAAAGATTCTCTTCTGGCTATATCATTTTAACTCAAAAATTACTTATTTAGAGGCATACTGGGAAATTTATTACTTTTAAGATGTAAAGGTCTCATTAAAATTACTGTAAAATCTTCACAAGAATAGGAAAAGTCATTCACATGTCAAAGATTACAGTTCTTAAAAGATAATTATCACAATAAAATGTATTTACATCAAAGGATGACAAAGTCATTTCTTTAGAAAAATGTTCTTATTCTCTTTCCTATCATATCTTTTAGAAGTACAGTATTGTCAAGAAATTAATAGTCCATAATCTTTTTTAAAGAACATCTTCTCTTAGAATGAAATGACATGAGAGAATTTATATTTGTTTTTTTAAAATTTATCTGTCTGTGGAGTAAATCTGCAAAGTGATAGCAAAACTGGAAATACTACAGAGCAGTTTCCCAATGCAGGAAAAATACTCAACTTAGAATTTGATTATGTATTAAGTGTAACTTTTTTATTATTTAGAAGTTCTTGACGGAAGTGATTTAGCAGCCCATAAGCACAGATATGAACCCTGGCATACGATTGTCTACAATGCTGGGCAATTAATCTCACTCTTGGCAGCTTTGGAAAATAGCCATTCTCAGGTAATGTCCTGTAGTGGCTTTGGAACAGCAAGGAAATAGCCTGGACGTGACCACATTGTCCTGGGTAATCTTTTGGCTGGGTGCACCTGCTCCACCCTCACAGCCCGTGCAAGATGAGACAAGGAGCTCTTGTCTCCTGTGTGCCAAGAGAACAGGTCTACCGCTACAGCCTTCAGTGTCTGTTGTTTTACGAGATTAAAGTAGTGCTGCAAGAAGACTTTCATCTCAAGGTTTATCATGCAGAAATGTTCCTGATATTGAAAATATTGCCGCTCAATTCAATTTCCAGTTTTTGGCAAGCTAGTAAGCTTTGGCGAACTAGTAAGTCTAAACCAAAGTACCCAAAGGATCCCAAAGTACCTAAAGCAACAGTTAAAGACTAATATCTAACCAGACCTAGGAGACAGTCATTCAGAACAAGATAGCTTGTAAAAACAACATTTTCTGTGTTCCTGAATCTTGCCATACAGATGAGCTGAATTTTAAAATGAACTCATCAACTACCAATCAGTAGAGTGCATGATTCATTCTTCTTTCTGATGCTGGTCAACACAAATGGAGTTCATACTGGCTCTTATACAGCTGATTTGTACTGCAGTCTGCAGATGACTATGTTGTAAAGTCACAGAAATGTCCAGGGTTGGCCCATATATGCTAAATGTCAAAGCTGCATATATATTCAGTGCTAAGAGAATCCTTAGATATCTATGCTGACTTCTCATGCATTATAGTTCAATCAATCAGATTTCACCACCTGCTCCAATGTTGAAATAGTTATGTCTAAATAAACATAGGTTCTGAAAAAGCAATTTAATTGTAACTTGAAGAGGAGGAATCTATTATGTCCATTTAATCTGTTCAAATGGGGAACCAAACTTTTTTCCTTATTTCCTCTGTTTTCAGTTTGAAGGCATTATTTTTGTTATAGCTACGTTCGTTAGATTAAGGTTTTATTCTCTTAATATTTAAGACTTCACATTCACTTCACAAAACACATTCACATTATAATTAAGTTCCTCTTCAAATTCCTTTTTGCCATTCTAAATAATGTCTATCTTTTTGAAGTCTCTAAAAGGTGCTTTTCCTAGTTCTTTCTTTCATCTCCCTTTACTTTATTCTTGGACAACTTTTTTTTTTTTTTTTTTTCCTTAAAGCATCATAGAAAGCTATAACATATATAACATTCAGAAATCAGGATTGCTATGCATTAAAGTAAAATAAAAATCTTTCTTGTAAAAAAGTAAAATCTCTTCCTTTTTTCTATTCAGCATTCTGTGATGCATAAATTGCACAATGGCTTGAGTGCTTTGTCCGATCTGTGTCTGAGAGCTCATTTACATTCTTTTTCCACTATGACTGTGACATTATTTGAAAAGCAATTCATCCAAAATTTAAAAGAGAAGTGCTGAATAAAATGGAAAGTGAGGAGGATTTTGCAAAATACTAATAAAAAATCACCTATACTTTTTGTTTTGACAGGTTTGATAAATATGAACACTGTTTGTAATTGCTCCCAAGATATATTTCAACCTAAACATTTTTTTTCTTATAATGTCAATATTTTGCAAACACATTTGCTAAGTTTCTGTTTACAACACATACTTCCTTATAGTAAATAAATACTCAAGGCTAGATCTAATTTTCTAACTAGAAAATCTATTTTTGATGTCCATGTTCTCATTAACATTAAGCATTTTTTAAAATCTTTTGTGTAACCTAGCAAACTGTCAAAATCCTTATTATTTTAATAGCCTCTTCTTTTTCTTTCTCTTTCTCCTTCTCTTATTCATGGAATGTGGAGTTTACTCTTCTGTTGTCACAACTCTGCTGAAATTTCACAGGCTTATAAAGTATTAGAGCTGCTTAATCTCATCACTGGGTTGCCACTTGCTTAAAAGGGCCAATAAAACAGGAATAAGGAGCATCCTAAAGAAGAAAAAGAAAAGCAATTTTGGGGGCATATTTATTTCACAAAGGACTTCAAGTGCTTCTGTGACTGAAGTCTGTTTTAGAGCTTGTCTAATACAATTCTCTGCCTTCTCTGCCTTTGAAATTACATTGGATTTTGAACTAAAGGTTAATGACACATTTTTACGTTATCTATCTGAGTTAATTTTGTTCCTAGTCAAGGTAAACTGCAATGAAAAAAAAGTCCATATTAATCTGCATTGGCAATATTTGTTTAAATTATATTAAATTATACGTGGTAGGTACACACTTTTTCATGAGAGCAAAATTTTCTTATTTTCCAAGGAGACTATATCATTCTTTGATAAAGATGGAAAGTACCACCTGACATTTAGGTGCAGGGAGAGGAAACTTTCTCTGTTGTGTCCTCTGAAGTGTTAGAGTTAACCAGAGAAACATTTCTGAGTGTTCAGAGGCAAACCTGAGGATTTGTGCTTGAAGCCATATGAACACTTAATTTGTCAGCTTGATGAAAGTCAGAAATAGTCTTTGGAATGGAGACTGGATTCTGCACTGTGGTTTTTTTTTTTTGTTGTTTGTTTGTTTTTCTGCAACTAGTCATATTCCTGTTTGCCTTTAGGTTCCTTTATAACCATGAGGATTCTGGTTATCTCTATCTGTAAATTGATGTGACCCATGATGATCATGATTGTACAGAATATTAAACATTGAGATGGTTGTCTTTAGAAAATTCTCTGTATATATTCTGTAATTCCCAGAGGGCAACATGTAATTTTAATATCCATTTCTGACTTTCCATTCTTCTGCTACTGTAAGTCATATCTTGTGGCTGGCTATATCAGTTCTTCCATTGAGTCACAGTGTCTTCTGTCCATACTATAGCCTCTGGCCAGCACTAAGTTTAGAATTTGCTACTTCTGAGCAGTTCTTTCTCAAGTCCCTTTAAATACTGATTCTCTGGAACAGTTCTAGATCTGTGCTAGATGGCAAATTTTAGCAGAGATAAGAACTGGAAAAAATAGGGCTGCATTTCATTTTTCTTTATTTTGCTTAAGTCATGCTTTGTATGCCTCACTGCAATCTGGTTAGTTGTTGACCTGAGAACATGGCAGATAAGAGATGATGCTAAATAGTAACTTTTCTTTCGCACTGCGAGATGAATCCTTTTCTTTTCACTTTGACACACAAAAGCTTTGTCAAAGTAATAGAAATAAATGTTCTGAATTTAGGAATAATATAATGTAATTGGGAATAACAATAATATAATGAGAATCTCCAACTAACCTGCTATTTAAAATAAAAACTCGCATATTCAGAAATATTATACCATTTGATGTGTGTCAAATGTGTCTGTCTTAGTGACACCACAGGTTTTGAAGGAAAAGTGTCACCATAATCCTACCAGCTGGTGAAACTCATCTTGAGATTAGTGAGGCCAAGGATTGGTCTTCAAGCATTTGGGTGGCCAGGTCAAAGATCACTACTCTCCTGCCAAGCCGGTCAGTAAGGCCACTCAGTTCTAGAAACCAGCAAGTTTCTTTAGTCTCTTATGTTTCCATTAGCATTCTTCTCAGCAATATTTGGCAACTTGAATTCACTTTCAAGAGAAAGGGCAACATCTATGCTAGCAAACTATGACAAAGGCCAAAGGATGTTGCAGCATATTCTTTGTTTTTGGACAAAACTGACTTGATCTCTTTGCTCCCAAACAGGATTGCTGTGTTCGGGTGCTTAGTGGGAACGTTTCTGTATGCCCATGAATTCCCTAACTATAACTGGGAATAGTGTGAAAGTGTGTAAATTGGCCCAGGTTAAAGTTGAGTCAAGGACCTTTATACCAATTTAACACAGTAGGTGCCTGTGTTTGGATGCCAATCTCATTGAAGAGTCAGTCCTGGCTGATGTACTGGCTGGTATAGGTGTATATCTATGGATGAGTTACCGCATGGAGCAGAACCCCAAGCAAGAGTTAAACAGTTTCCTTACTGCTCTCCAGTGTTGCAAAGAATAAACAAATTAACATTCTCAGCTCCTAACTGCATCTTTAAGTGACTACATTGCTCTACAATTCTAGTCCTGCATACTCAAGGTCATAAAAGCAATGTGTGCTAGAAGAAAGAAAATACATTTTCCAAATCCACACTTTGCAGCCTAGTCAATGAAACATCCTTTTTCCCATTAACCTAAGAGGACTTGACTCAGAAACTCAGACCCATTTAATTAGTCTCAAGTTAGAAACTAAAAATCAATAGTTATTTTCAAAAGACAAATATCGTGTTTAAAATACACCAAGAGACTTTGCAGGCTAACTTTTCTCAAACCGGAAAAAGTGGTCAGGCAAATAGTTCTCCAATTTCATACAGAAGCATTCTTTTTCTAGTAGTTATTAGATATTTTCAACAAACAGTTTGGTTATCTGCATGTTCATAGGTGAGTTAGCACTTTTTTAGGGAAAAACAAATCACTGACAGCAGTGTGGCCTCTCAAAATGAAGTAAAGCAAAATTGTTTCTGCTTAACTACTTGACTAGGCTGAAGAGTCATGACTAAAAGCACAATCGCAGAAATGAAGCAAAATGAAGCACTGTTCACCAACAGTGAAAAATAGATAATTATTAGGAATTAACAGTAATATATTTTTCTAGCAGTACAAATCCTAGTTCATTTTCATAAAGAATATTTATATTGAGCAGGTTCATTACAACCAACAATGACAAGACATTCTGTACAGGTAACTAATACTAATGATACAGTTATTGCTCAGCATTACTATTGAGATTAATAGATCTGGATTATGACTGCAAGACCTCTAAAACTGGCAAAAGACAGAGCTGGAAAAAAAGATACTAGAACTGCAGCTCTGTTGGCTGCATCATGAACATCATGCATGGCTTCTGTCAAGAATGAGCAGTGAATCATGATTTAAGAAAGGTATATGAATGTTAGTTACAGCTAAGAATACATTATTTATAAGATATGGAACAACCCCATCAAAAATAATCTAAACTGCATATTTTTGCAATACAGCAAAAAAAGAAGGATATTGAAGATAAAATAATAAAAAAAATGAGCTACGAGGTAGTAAGGAAAATAGAAAAATCTAGAGAGTTCTCCAAGGAAGATTTACTACCTGTTAATACTGTAACAGCAGTGCCCAGACAGGGTTTGGAAGGGAACCTAGGAAGGATAGGTTGGGAAGGTTCTGTATGAGGAGGATAAGAAATTTCCACTTCAGCAGTCAGTGCTGATGAAGAATCTAAGTTGCCAGAGCAATGAAACAAATGAAGAGGAAGTATGTAATCAAATATAATGTAGAATCACATTTTATTAGTTTAATCTTCTGTTTAATAGCATTTCTTTCAATCTTACAGTCACAAATTGAATCCTTTGCCTTACTAATGTAAAATGGGCTCTTTCCTTTTTAGACCTCTCAATTTTTAGTGTTGAAAATGAACTCAAGTGAATTGAGTTAGTTTTAGTTCCCAGATGCCAAAACACTCCGTACATCGACAAAGCCTTCGGGTGCTGGCAATGTGGAACAATTTTAGAAATCTGATAAGATGGCACAGTTCTCTATCAGACTTCCAGCTAAGGAATACCTTGGGCAACTTGAGTTGTGAAGAGTCTGAAGTCTGGGTGGGTGAAACAGTCACCTGCTGCAGGTGTTAACTAGTTCTTCTCTCTGGAAAGCGATAAGAAGTAAAAGAACAGCACATGACTCGGATTAATCCCAAGTTTTGAAAAGAGTCCCATATCCAACTGAGAAGATTATGGCTGTTTTGCCTTGTGGTCATCTTAATATCTCTTACTTTTTAATCTTTTTTTTTTTAATCGCAGATACTCTAATCCAATCTAATCAATGTTCTCTTGCAATGGAATATCTAAATCACCAAATACTATAAAATTATGTGTGAATTACTGATTCACCACAGTATTTGCTTATTAATTTCAAACAAAATTATTTACTTAGTAGTTAAGGTATTCAGCATTTTATATACAGAGATTTTCGTGTCTGAGTGTATTTTTATTATGTGCCATTTTACTTAACAGTATTAAGTAGTAATATATTCTAGTTAACATCAGCCATTCACCAAATATAGTCCACCCTGAAGTACTTTAATCAATTCATTTAACTTTCCTAAACCTTTAATCTTCCCACAGAAACTCTTTTACAATGACTTTAACATAAGTCATCAAAATACATTATTCTGACAGTTCTGGACAATGCCCTCTCAACACAGTTGAACCTAATTTACGTATATTATCTTGCCGTGTCTAATTGCATATCTTAATGATGTCTCTGGTCTCTAAGGGGACCTACATGAATGATTTCCTAGCCTATTAGGATTCCAAAGGAGAAAAAGACAAAAATGCAAAAATGTTGACTTGAAATTAATTCTTACTGCATATGTTAAAGAAGATTAACAAATTTAAGAAGGAAAGGAGAATACTATGCAGAAAGGATCATGGAAAAAAAAAGGCAAACAGATAAATAGAGAAAATGGGAAAATAAAATATGTACAGCTCTAGTGACAATCCACAGTCATGTGCCAAACAATTTGAATTGCCCAATCAAACATGACCAGTAGCAACGCCAGTGGTCCCTGTGGCTAGAGATGAGAACAGTTGCTGATTCATCATTTGCTCATTGCAGTATATCATATCAGTTTGTAACTCCCACTAAATAACTAACTAACTAAATCTTTTAAGAGAACAGAATGCAGGTCTAGAGAACCTATGTTCATTACAGACAGAAAGAACTAGCTGAAAACTTTACTCTGTGCTTAGGGTCTGAAAAACAAGTTTCTCAAATGTTCTACTGTTGTTCAGAATAATGTTGAGCTTATTAGCAAGTGGCTAGGGTATTTGTACTTCGTAGAGTTATATATTTTTAAATTTATTTCAGACTGAACTTAAGGGTCTGTGATGCTTAGAAAATATCACAGAAATGTTGACTTCTTAAGTGGCCTATTTGTTTCTGCCCCTCTTTTAAAGACATGCTGGAATTTATAATTCTAGGTATGCTGAATGGCTATCAGCATGTTAAAAACAATAATGAGAATATTGTTAGTCACATATCAGAGGCAGGCTCTAAAAACTTGAAATAAACAGCTTTTCAATTAATAAAAGCTCCACAGAGATTTTTGAGAAAAGAAAAGAAACACAGCGGGAGGAAAAATGATAATTTTGACATCAGAACTAGAAACAGAGTGATGAGATGATAAAAACAGGCACTGCTTGTATGCTTGTATCTTCTGGTATTATGCCTTTAGTTTAGACAAGACAAGTTTAGACATTAGTTTAGACAAGTAATAGTGTTGTGGTTTGATTGGGGGTTTGGGTGACACAAATTTGGTAAGAGAGGAATCACCGTGCGTTTCAGCTGATCCTCAAAGGTTAGAGAGACAGGGGTCAGCCAGACTCACCTCTTAATAGGGATACCAAATACTGTGGTAACTATAGGCCCAACTCTGGCAGTATTGAGTTCATGAACAACCTGTCAACTGTAGGTTCGATTGCCTTCAAAACAAGTAGTCGAGTTCACAAATAGCACAATGCAACATTTAGAGAGCAGGTTTCGGATATCAGCACAGGAAATTCTCTACTACAGTGTCGGGGTCCTTAGGTAGTGCCTAGTGTACAAATGCTCAACCATCACTCACCCCAGAAGATGGCAGAGGGCTCAACCTCGAAGAGTCTCCTCAGGCAGCGTCCTGACTGGAGTGGGAGGAAAGGGGTTCAGTCTGCTGACTGATCCAGAAGTTACAATGGAGTCTTCCTTCTCCCTTCCTTCTTTCTGCCACCATTGCTGGCCCAGCACCAGACTCTTATCGTACTATGTGGCTTATCAGCTCTGTGGTACAACCAGGCTGCCACCTCCGCAGGGAGTACAACAGAGTGTCTTCATTCTGCTCTACTCTTTGCTTAGTCTTATTAATGTGTCCCAGGAGGGCAAATTGCGTTGCCAAGAGAATGGTGGAGAAGTAGATTCTGTACATACCAACCATCCTGGAAGTGGTAACTCTCTCTCACCTCAAGCAAGCCTCTGTAATGCCATAACTTTGGTTAGGCTCTTGTTTTTCTCTAATTTCCCCTTTCTTGAGCAATTCTCTCATAAATAGTCTATTTGTTCGGACGAGCTATGAACAAAGAGGAAAAAGAGTTTGGTCTTCTTTGGATTTGTAATATCTTGGAAGCTTAGAATGAAGAGGGACCTTCTGTATTTACTCCAGATAAGTTGGGCACATAAGGAAAGAATCTGGTGATGTGGATAGAACAGATATTTAACAGAATCTTCCCATTCAGCATTATTTAGATACTTCAAACACAGGATAGACTTTTGTTCTGCAATGTATCTTAGGTCCAAGTAATAACTTCAACATTTGTATACAGAAGATTTTATTTATTTTCCTAAGAGTCAACTTTCCTAGTTTGTCTCACAAAGTATACTTATTTAGCTGAACAAATGATGCTAGCTGAATTGAATGAAGATCACAGTTGAGGTCATACAGAAAAATTTTACCTCCTTTTCATGCACATATTATCATGACTATTATTTAAAAAAAAAAAAAAAAGATTATTTCTGTGATCCGGCATTTACTGCAGGAGCTCTGAAAATGTGAAGCACTTAAGCACATCATTAACTTAGGATGAGTGGTGTGATGGACCGCAGCACTCTACCTGCAGATGAGAAAAACTTACTTTAACAAAGTGAGAAATAAAACACCTATTGACATCTGTAGAGTCCCTATTAACTCAATTCCCTTTATAGGTTGTAGATAATATAAAAAGCAGACTAATATTGCATAAAATATTTTTTAGGAATGCTAAACAATAACTTGCCACTCCATTTTTATATGCTACCAGAGAAAGGTTAGTTAAAAATGTCCTAGGCCTCTTATTCATAACACGAGAAAAATTGTTTAAGTATATATGTATAGCTTGTAAAGAGCTGGTACTTTAAATAACGGCTACATTTGATTTTACCTCTTAAATATTTATTAAAGTATTATACTTGTTTTGTTACAAAGTGTTAGGGTTGCCTGTTGTTAAATACATTATTAAGGATATTCAACTCTCATGCCAATCAGCAGGGATTTTTTACTAAGCTAGCTCCTTTTCTCTGTATATCTTCTTTCTCTTTCAGTTCCCTTTGGGTAACCTTTTTTGGCTTTTTGCAGCATATATTCATATAAAGCCTGGCTTCTCTGAGAACTGTAACTGCTAAGCCCTTCTGAAAACCAGGCCTCAAATGAACAAACTAATGCATACAAAATCATTGTGATCTTTATTTTTGAACAGTTATTGCTCATCTGACAGGTTGATATTAAAGTACAATGGCATTTTATGAGGCAAATAAGGGATAATTATCCATCTTTGTCCATTTTTTCCATTACAGAAGAATAAAATAAATATGGTAATGAAAGTCTATTCACATGTATGAAAACCAGGGCTCAAATCCCAACTATTAAAATTTAGCAGTAGGTTTTTCTTGACATTTCTTGACATCATGGCATTATAAATACTGCAGCTATGGAAACTGGTGGGAAAAAAATTAGAAAACTGTAAAGACCCTCTTTGTTTTGGGTTATGGCATGCTTATTCCCACTTCTTTCTCTTAGAACCTTGTTTCCACATTTTCTTTCACTTTCAGCTATACAGATGTTTAGTTTTTACCTCCTCCTTACACATATTACCAGGAAATACTGTAACTAACTCCAGAGAATTGATGAATTAAGGTGAAGTGGACGACCACAGAATAAAGGAAAAAAAAAAGTGAAAAAATGGGAGAGTGCTCTTTAATTTTCCTTTGGCAATATTGCAGCTTAATGTAATAGTTGTAGGACTACTTTTTAAAGAGTGTTACATAGGGCATCCTTTGGGAGAGCTGGATTGAGAAGCCATCATCAGCATCAGACATAGCTGACAGCTGCCCTTGGACAGACTCATTGATGGTTTTCATTTCCCGCTCCTATGCTTCCTCTAGGGTAAACAACTGGATTGACCAGAAGAGCAACAGCCCAGCCAAAGCTTGGAGTGAGATCTGTCAGAGCAGATGTAGCCCTCTGCACCTGAACTAGTTGTCCAATCTTCCTTTATATGTGATGGAGAGAAAAAGGCTCTTTTAGAGCATGATTCATCTCACTTATTTTGGACATTTACTTTGGTGTGAGATGAATCACAATGAAAGAATATGTATTTCTTTCCACTGACATTATCAGCAGTCTAGACAGCCAGTTCAAATGTAGGTGTCTATATTTATCCTGGTAAATCTTTCCCATGGACACTAAATAATCCCTATGAGGTTTTAAATGAAAATCAATCCATGGTACTCAGGGGAAGAACTAGAATGGGAAAGTCATGCACAAGAAAAAGTCTACCGTGTAAGGGAATTATTCATGAAACTTGAGAGGAAAACTTAGTTTAGTTTGCATTAAAATATAGGCTTAAGTGAGACTATGTCTAGAGGTGATTTTTTTTTTAACCATATTTTTATAGTAGTATCTTATTACAACTGCTAAATAGAATACACTGGTAGTTTTTGTCTGAAAAATCAGAACATGTGACTGGCTGAAATCTGGATATAAAGTGACAGACTGTTGACACATAGGAAGCATCCTGTCTGGATGTAAAAAAGATGAACCATTTTATTTCAAGACACCAGAGGTGCAACTGACCATTATGAGGCACTTCTGGAAGGAGTGTAACTAGCTCTAAGTTAGTGGCGGGGCAAAAAAATCTTAGAAAACAATTCACATTGCTAAAAAGTATCAAAATCCATCCACTCATGTTACTTTCAGACTCCTGGAAGCATTTTCATGTGGTTTAAATAACTATAGCCTGACTAATATCTTTTTGACTAATTTTCAAATATCTAAAAGCTACTATGATGCTTCTGATTAGGGAAAAAAATCAAATCTACAGTTGTGAGTTTATGGCTATAACAAATCACCTTGTGCCTTATTGGCTATACTTAGAAGAGGTTTGAGAATGAGACTGAGCACTGGCCCATGACTGAGTATGTCATTAATTTCCCGGCAGGGCACCTGGTGTAGTGCTGGCTCAGGCCACATAGCCAGAGTATCTTACTATGGGTCAGGGACCATGTCCTTTATATAGTTTGGATTCTGCCACCCTCTCATGGGAAGTAAAGGATATTAGTCGTCTGGATGAGATACAATTTATGCAGGTCCCTTAAGTCTCGAGAGAATGAAGCCTCAATTTTTGTTAGTCACGATGCAGCCATCATGACCCTGTTCAGTTTTCCTAATCAGGTGCTATTGTGTGAGTCAGTATATTCCTCTGAGTATTTTGGGTTGAACTTGGAAGTGTTCTGTAGGATACACTTCCCCCATCACTTCAGAGAAGAATCTGAGGTTTTTTTTTTTGTTGTTGTTGTTTTAATATACTCATATGCCTTTTTACTTCAGGGACTCACAGGAGCATCCGCATGGGTGACTGGGCCTCACATGTACATGGCTGAGTGATTAAACGCTGTGTCTGCCTTGCATCAGTAAATGTGTTGAGGATTAAACCTGTGTTTTTAAAACAGTTAGAAATAAATCTGAACTGATGCATAGGCTAAAAATGACAATCACATTTTAAAAGATGTTTGATTAAAAGTTTACAGGATTGTTTCTTCTGCTATTTCTCTAGTGGAAGGGGAAAGTTTAGAAGAGTAGGGAGAAATATCTTCATCTACTATTTCTTTCTACGGAAAAATAATTTGTAACATTATAACTAATTCATGACTATGACTATGATATCATATGTAAATTTGAAAATATACTTCTATATCATAAAATCAAACTTTTCTATTTTAGGAGTCTTGTAAAAAAAAACATGAGCTGTGTGTGCCCTTTGGCAATTTTGGTCACAAACTAATAAGACTGAGATGAAATTCTAAATCTAACACCCCATTAGTCTGAGAATTGAGTCATTTTGAAAACACACCCAATGTGCTTCCAGGATGAAAATCTAGCAAGTTAAATGGAAAAGTAAAATCATGGTGGTACACTTTCATAAACATGGAAATACGACTTTTTTTTACATAAAATGTAACTGTAAAAGTTTCAAAGTGCAACCCAAGTTCACAGTTCACACAGTTCACAGGAGTGAGTTTGCAGAACTGTAATTTTCCTCTCTGCCCAAATATATTAATGCAGAATTATAGCTGATAATGCACTTCTGCATTGTGGTATAAATAAAGCTATAATGAGATAATCTTTAGAATATGCTTTATTAATTCTAAACACAAGCATCATAAACTCAGGGTTAAATTTAAGGGTAAATTAAATACACACACACATATAGGTATTAAATATATATAACACTTGAAAGCAACCCTATTTCCTTTCTTGATGCCATATGTAGTATAATGATCTGTGTGTATTGATTTTACAGGTCCTGATTATAATCGCATTATAATTTTTTTCGTCCCTCCCTCCTTTCCTTCCTTCCTTCCTTCCTTCCTTCCTTCCTTCCTTCCTTCCTTCCTTCCTTCCTTCCTTCCTTC
>JAUBNY010000294.1:149357-163416 GCA_032275445.1 Crypturellus soui | reverse complement strand
CCTTCCTTCCTTCCTTCCTTCCTTCCTTCCTTCCTTCCTTCCTTCCTTCCTTCCTTCCTTCCTTCCTTCCTTCCTACTTCCTTCCTTCCTTCCTTCCTTCCTTTTCTCTTTTCTATTATGATGCCACTGAAAGACATAATTTCTGCTGTGTGGATGCCCTTATTGTATAAAATTACATGGAGTTGAACAAAATTATTTTTATTTGTCCCCAAGGCTCTACTGTGTGTTCCCAGAAAATCAGCAGTTGTTATGAACCTGCAGTTCATTGTAATCAGGATTTTTGTCCTATCATAGAGTTCTACCTGACTAATACCTTCTACTCCATGTTGAAACAAATCAACTCATCACCTCTTCAGTTTTTACTCTGGCAACAAATTGCATAGGAGGTGTTCTAATGTATAATACCTCCTGCTTTTTATAATAGTAGGTAATTTTTTATTTGATTGATGGTTCCATTTTGAATTTTCAGCAAGGCAGAGATGTATGTATGAAAATACTGCCTTTCTTGGTGATTTCTTTCTCTAAAGATGCGCACAGGTAAATTTATAAACCCAACCCAACCCAGGATATGCCACGTATTCAGAGGCATCAGATAATTATAGAATCTCTTTATCAGTAAGATTATCTGAGGTTGTCCTGATCAATCAAATCTGATCTTCTCTATCACGTAAGTAGAGCAAAGTGTATTTGGAAATCAGGAACTGGACAAACATAATTAGGAGATTTTGCTGTAATGTGCAGTGTAAAATCTCTGTATATGGAACAGAGCCTTTCATAGATAAACAACATTCAGTCAATACAAATGAATTTTATTCCTGAGGAGTATCATTTTTGTTGGTTTGTCTGTTTTTATTTAGCTGGTATGCCATTCAGCTTAATCAAAAATGATATAACATTTCTATTCCTTTGTTAATTATAATAATCCTCATTTGGAATAAAAGCTTACCTTCTAATAGGAATTAGCCAAGTACTTCCTAATCCTTCTTATTCTTTTTTGACAGCTCATGCTATATTAAAAGTAGAGGCTAGAGGAATGGAATGCAAACAAAACTACTAAATCCTGGATATTTGTAATTTAATTCTTCTTCCTTTTGTTTCCTAAGAAAGAGTTACTGAGATAGATTGACTTTTAGCTTTCCTTCATCCTTTATACATACATGTCTGAAAAATGATATGACTTACGAGGAATGACTGTCTTGTTTTCATACCTCACTCTCTAATCTAGTTTTATTGATTTTGTCTATTTATCAAAAAAAACAGATTTCAGTGCCTGCAAAAAATATTTATTTTTTTAAGTTATTCATCAGTTAATCAAAGAAGAGCAGGATATAGGGAAGAACTGCATTATATCTCCAGTTCTGGTTTTCCTAATTTGTGTAAGTGAAATATTCAAACTAAAAATTAAAGGATTTCTTAGTTTGTAGTAGAAAACCAGGCAAGGAACAAATATAGAAAAAAATAGGGCTAGTGGAGAAAGTGGTCAGATTCAGTAATTAATAAACTGAAAATCTCATTTTGGAAAAGAAAATATAAAAGGAAAATCTTCAATTAATGTGGGCATTTCCTTGATAATTCACCAGGATAAGTTCCTGGTCTTTTGCTCTTCAGTATTTTTATGAGCAGCTGACAAGCACCTTTCATGAATATAAAAGCATTGGTGTCAGTGTTCACAAATGTCACAAAAGAGGTATAATACTGTCAAGCACAGGACACTTCAACAGAACAATCTATAATGTATGTACAGCTGGTTTTATGACTTATGCCTTAATTCAAATAAATGTAATGCCATGTTACCCTGAAGCAGGAAAAAAATGTAATCCTGGGATGAGGGGACTATCAATACTATGGAGAATGGTAGAAAATTTCTTAAATATAAATTTTAAATGCCTCTATTATTTCATTGACCAATTGGGAAACATCAAGTATGAAATAAAAGATGAACTTACTTTCATATGCACTCATATCCACAGAGACTCTGTGGAAATCATTTTTTTTTAGTGTGTCTGCTTCTGGTAACCATTCTTCAATAAAGGGAGTACTGAACTATTGCAGATGGTTCTGAAGAAAGAAAAAAAAAAGGAGCAACAAAAACAAACAAACAAATGTGTCTTTCTGATTTACGAGCAAGAACTGTCAAAGGGCCTGCTGGAATGCTTAAGATGGGAGTTTCACTCTCAGTAAAGGGGTTGGGTTTTTGTTGTTTTTTAAGATTTAAAAATAACATCTGGAAATCAACCCTGATGATAGAATATTTGCTCCCAGATATTGTGATAATAGAATTGGGACTATCAAAATTCATGCACAAATAAATCAGAATGGTCCCTCTGAAACAGCTGCTGTAAATGCTTAACATACTCTAGTAATGTGGGACATAGTTTCTGGTGACATAAAAAGTTTGCTGCAAGTGAAATAATTCAAACCAGAAAGATAATATTTGTTAGAGGTTAAGCAGAATTAGGGAATACGAGTTTAGTACAAGGTCAAGTAAAGGAAGCTAAATGTTATTTTTTTCCTATCTTCCTCCTTCCATTTTAGTGCTTTTTTTCTTCTTTATATCGTATCTCCCTGTCTTCCTTGCTGTCACATTTACTCATACATTTTATTACATGCCATGTCATCAGTCACTTTCTCTTTATCATTTTTGTTCATTGCCTCCTACTCCTGGCATAGTCTATGAATCAAGTATGGAATAGGAAGGGGAAAATATGCCTTTTTCACATCCCATAGTTTCTGTAGCTTTTGCTGGTTTAGCCTCCTGAGGCTCACGATTCATACAGTCCTCCAAATGATCATCCTGGAGTTGATACAACACATCTGATCTCAAACAAAACTCATATGGGAAGACTTTGTGAAGAAGAAAATATGAACGGTATTATGTAACAGCTTTGCAATTGAACCTGAGAAATATTTTCATGCTGTAGAAATGGTTCTTTTTAATTCCTTAGTGTTATTTTTTGTTCACTCAAATGAAGAGCTGTATATAAGGCAGATGAATAATGATTAGCCAATTAAGCATTGTGATGAGTGAGATGATAGATAGATTAGATAGAGATAGACAGATTAACTTTAAGGTTAGACTTAATACAAGAAGAAGGGAAGAGAATGGAGCGATAGCAAAATGTTTAACAATCAGCATATATCCAGGAGACTGAATACGACGCATGAGGTTTTTTTTTTTTTCCCTGAATGGTAACCAAAATTTTTATCTTAACTCGTGCTGTGGTTTGGTGTAGTCAGGTATTCACCTACATGTAAATAACCACCTCCATAGTATTACTATTTCAGTAACACTTAAAAATATTTGTCATGGAACAGGACACCACTCTGTCTAAATTTGCAAGTAGAACAGGAGCAGATATGATGAATGAACTTTTGGTGCTGATATTCTGCACACTTCAGAGGGTCTTTACTTTCAGTTAGTTCTATCTTTTTGGGTGGACTTAACACCCCATAAACAGCTGGAGCACATCACATGCAGTTCTGGAGCACATCTTTTGGTTTAGTTTCATCTGAAAGAAGTTCAGTTTGTAGCACTATAAAGACTATTTTGTGATGTGAACCAAACCATAGTGTGTGACCACAAGATTCACTTCAAAAGTGAGTTCTAGTGCTGAACTAAAACCCAAAGGGAAATGTCCCCAGTCTGTATGAAGAATAACCATATTAATATGGCACATACCATGTTTTCTGGTCTGAGTATGTTACAGGTGTTAGTAAACAGCAAGTGTTTGCAGTAGTAAACCAAGAATTTGTGTACATAAGCAAGCTTTTGCTACACAGCATTATAAGCAGACTATCCACTTGCCATGTCATTATGGTTGGAAAAGATCTTCAAGATCCAAAGAAGAACCACAAAGGTTGTTCGACACCATGCCTGCTAAATTGTGTCCCTAAGTAAGTGCCTCATCTGCATGTTTCTTGAACACTGGCAGGGAGGGTGACTCCACAACTTCCCTGGAACTCGGCAGCCTGTTCCCAATGCTTGACCATTCTTTCTGAGTGAAAGGAAATTCTTCCTATGACTAACCTGAACCTCTCCTGGTGCAACATGAGGCCATTTCCTCTTGTCTATCTGTGGTAATTCTAGAGAAGAGATCGACCCCCTCATCTCACTACAACCTTCTTCTAGGTAACTGTAGAGAGTAATATGTATTTAAGTATTTGAGAAATATGGAATTCCAAGAAGAAGAAATCTGGACTAGTTAAATTACATTTTTCTTTTCAAATGAGGAGAGGATTGAATGAATATTTAACAAATGAAACAGCATGGTGTTGTAGACTATACTTGCACTCAATTTTTAATATAAAATGCTGTATTAATTAGATTATATATGTATTTTCTCTCCTTTTTATCTATTTTCCTAAACATGCTCTATGGATCAGAATTTACACTCTTAAATTATTGTAAGGGTCATAAACCACTTTAAATAACCTAAGTAATAATTTATACTCATAGTGATGGAATTAATTTTTGCAGCTTTTAAGCTATTGGAAAAGAAAGACTGCGATTTTCCAAGTAAATATTTTGAAAATTTGACTTATGCTTTGTATAAATATTTTTGTTATAAACAAATAATATTCCATGATAAAATGCATCTTTCTGAAACATTAAAATGATGTCCTTCTTCATCTCTGCAAGTCAAGAAAATCAGTCTTTTAGAGGCAAAGTAGTTATCAGCTAGCTATCTGTAAAAGCTAGTGTACAATATCAAAGAGTTTATAGGAAAAGTAAGTTACTTAAGTGTGTTTGAGTTCATCTCATTCATTGCACTTTGCTGTTGAATCTTATTAAATGAGAATGCAATTTTGTATTGCTGTCCTTTATTTGAGCTCTTCACAAATAAGCATGTATTACATTTCCTGATTTACTGTAATATATTTAAATATAACTTTCATGAAAGATGACTGGGGTTCTCTTTCAGATATACATTCGTATATTCATTCTTTGCGCTTTAATCAGGCTATAAAGGCAGTATGTTTTAGGGTTAATTTAGTTTCTTTATTTCCTAAATACTGCAGAGCAGCACATCTTTTTTGTCAACATCAAGGCTAATTATTTTGCCTTGATAGAAGTTCCTTACAGATGATCAGGCATGACAGTATAAATAAACACTAAGTCTCTGGAAGAAAATTATAGTGCATCATACAGATAGCACTGGCAATTATTCAAAATGCCTTTACCTGTTGAGGAACCAAAATAAGGTACCCTAAAATAAAATATATGCATGGGATAATTTACCCTACTTACAGAATATTTACCTGGGGAACACTTCCTTCAGTTGTAATTATCATCTGGATTACCTTGCGGAATAATGGCTTAGGCCAAAGCAAAATGAGATAAATTCCAGGGTTCTCATTCATTCATTAGAGGAATGAGGAATTTAGAATTATCATGTCTTGCATTGGCAGTAATATGCAAAAACATTAATTTGTAGATTGCATAAATGCCTGTGTTGGAAAGTGATGCCCTGACCTCAGACTTGTCAATAAATTAATATTTGGAATGGCTTATTCTGTTGATAGAGAAAACTGAACACATTCAATATTGTTATTTCCTTTTATGTGTAACACACTCACCATTTCACAGAATCACAGAATCACAGAAGGGTTGAGGTTGGAAGGGACCTCTAGAGATCATCTAGTCCAACCACCTACTCCAGCAGGGACACCCAGAGCACGTGCCACAGGGCGGCATCCAGGCGGGTTTGGAGGATTTGCACAGAAAATCCTTCTGGCAGCCTGTGCCAGGGCTCTGTCACCCTCACAGGAAGGAAGTTCTTCCTCACATGGAGATGGAACTTCCTGTGTTTCAACTTGCCCCCATTACCCCTTGTCCTGTCACCGCTACCACAGAGAAGAACCTGGTCCCGTCAGGTCATTCACCGCACATTCACCCCTCAGGTACTTGAACATGATGATCAAATCTCTTCTCAGTCTTCTCTTCTCCAGACTAAACAGGCCCAGCTCGCTTAGTCTTTTTAGTAGTAATTTTCATAACTACTCCTAGCAAGAACAGGTTGCAGCCATATAGACTCATTCAGACGATCTAGCAAAGCACAGATGGGTTTTAAAATTTCAGTTAAATAACTCCACTCTGTGCTGTTTCTCTTGGCATGACTTTGAACTACTTCTTACCTTAGAGAACCATTTAATTCTTAACTTGTTCAGAGAATCTGAATTTGGGCATACCACGTACAGTGGGGGTAGTAGTTATACAACCTGAAATTTTGACTAATCTGTTCATTAGAAATTATTTTGCTAACAAGCTAGCCAGTTTTATTCATCTACTACTTCAGAAAGAAAAAGAAGGGGAGGCAATGCTTCAGAAAAGGTCTTTGAAATAAGAATAAGACTATATGTCAATTTTGCTTAAACTCTTCATTCTGGTGTCTTAAGAGGAAAGCATATCTTGTCCACCTGCAAATATATATTAGCATCCTAAATAATTGGACTTAATAATTTCATATTGTAACCAATATCGCAATCACTCAATCACTAAATAGTGTGAAATGGTCTTTAGTTCATTTATCTGCCCAACTATGTACATTTATTCACTCTAAGCCTATGCAATCCATAAAAAGCCACTTTGCCTCTATATTCCTTGATGGAACACTATTATATGACTTAAGGACAAAGTACACTCATTTGGTTTTTAGAATTTAAATTGTGAATGCCTGAAGTCTGAAAGTATCACAGGAATGTCATTCTGAGAAGAAATAATCCTTCATATTATTTGTATTACATTAGTGTGTTTATGCTCCTAAACAGATCAAGACAGAGATTAGGTGGAAAGATTGGTTTCTGTTAAGATGTAGTACCTCATTAGCAAGAACAAATACCAAAGCAAGACTCCCTTGGGGTGAGCTAGCTCAGTGTGTGTCTAGATGTAAGAAGATCTTTAGGTGATCAGGTGAGCAAATCTGAGACAAAGGCAGAGAATGGCACAGACTCTTACAGTTAAATCAAATAATATTAAAATGATTTATTGATTTATGAATGACATGTAATTAAATGTCTATTACTGAACTATGCATGCAGGATCAATATCAGCAAAACAACAGGTAAACACAATGCTACATGCTTGAAAACTATTAATAAACACCTACAAATTTCTGAGCAGCTTTCCAATACTAATCACCCCATCACAAATACATAGTTATATATGTTTCTGCACACAGGCTGTGTGGGATACAAGTACACACACGTTCTCTTCTTTAAGCATGGCTCGCTGCTTGCGTGCTGCTCCCGTGAGAGTTTCCCCACTGAAGCTCTCCAGGGTCTGGTGTTGATTGGGGGGGCTTCACTCCCAAAAACCCTTTTGCTCTGGAGCCGGAGGATGAATTGCTGCATAAGTTAGGGCTGTACATTGGGCTGGTTGGCTCTTATGCATTGCTAAAAGCAGATCTGTTTATTTTCACAGGTCTTGCCTAGTACAAAAATAGAGAACCTCAGAATTTCTGTCCCTGCCTGTGTATACAACTTTCATCAGCCATTTTTAGGATATGAATTCCTCACTGTGTGCAATTATTGGACACCCAAAATGTCCAACACTGCCCTGCTTGAATTCCTCTGCAGGCTTTTACTGTATCTAGAGCAATATAGATTTGAATGCACTTAAATAACCTTTTTTTTTTTTTAAATCTCATTAATAACGGCATTGTTTGTCACACATAATGAAGTTTAATAGCGTTGCTTAAAGCACTGCAGTGCTTAAGCTGAACTGATTTTAATCTAAATGGCAAGCCAAAGGTTTCCAAACAAATTGTACTTACAGATTTTTATGGCAGGATTTCTTCTACTTAATATTGTAAATGCTGTATTTGAAAGTGTTTGCTGTTTACCAAAATTATTATGCAAAGAAATTAAATGTTCTAGTATGCATGCAGAAGACATTTAAATGGCATTTGTGAATAAGAGACTCGATTTGGAAAACCGCATGCTACTTATTGCTATGAATACTGCATGGAAATGTCATATGCAGTACAAGTCTGATAACATTTTGGTTTGGGAGAGGAAAGAAAGAATAAAAGGTTCTTTCTCCCATCTCATAATCTAGAAGAGTGACCAAATGATTAATTTTGATGGACTTTCCATTTCCAAAATTATCCTTATATCTCATCTCTTCTTTCAAGATATTTTAAACACTTTTCTGCATACATCATCTCACAAGTCTCTGCCCACATTAGCTGGCATTTAAGTGAAACAGGCTGCTGTGACCTTGAGGTGAAGTGGGTATATAGCTAGTAAGGGAAAGACCAATAGGTAAGTGCTGTCTCCAAGATAAAAAGCTGCCCACTTTTTATCTTGGAGAAGCACGTGTCTTTTTTTTCTGTGAAGTATAAAATTTAGAAAATTTCTCTATTTCCTGGTGACTACTTTTTAAATATTTTTATGTATTTTTTTTAAGTATCCCTGATTTTAAGACAAAGCATTTGCACTTCCCTAGTGCTTTGACATATGCTGTGTACGAGTGAAACTCCCCAAACATTGGTACGGTTTTGTAGAAGGAAGCCTATACTCTGCCTTATTGTGCATTGCCTTATTGAAGGTATTTTCAGAAGATGATAGATTGTGTTAGGAGTGTGTTTACTGAAGTTATATGTTGTAGCATACAGGGATAACCTTTGGCTGATAAATGAGAGCTTCCTAAATAATCATGGAGTGTTGAAAAATATTTTGCCTCTCACTAAGCCCTTCCTCACCTTCAAAAATATATGTGTTCTGCAGAAATTTCTCCTTAGGCGCTTAAGAGAATGATGGTTTATCGTTAAAGTAATTAAAAAAAAAACTGTCATGAAAAACACAGGATAGTGATTAAAGTCAGCAAATTTATTTTAGACTTTTGTAAGTGTTTCAAAATCATGTTAAAAGACAAAGACATTAGAGCTATAGAAAACTCAACTGTTACACTCTCAAGTGATTTAAACAGTTTACTTGCCATAGAGTCTTCATTCAGTTCACTCTGTGCACTTTTCCATGTGCAGTTATATTTCTGTTCCCCCGGGATTTGTAGATAAATCATGTTCTTCAAGCCCCTGAGTATCTCATTGGCCTTTCTCTGGACTTTGTGTTTATCCAGATCTTTCTTGTACTGAGAGACCCAGGATGTTTTATTCCTGATGAAGTTTGACAAGTGTTCAGTAACAGGAGGTGATTTCTCAACCGCCTATACCTTAATGTACCAGCTCTGCTCCTGCTTATGCAGTCCTGGATTGATTGCAGGATGCACGCTGGCCATGTCCATCACGTGCCACTAGGTCCTGAGGACTTTTTGTTTCAGGACTGCTGCCCAGTGAAGGCAGTAAAGTGGGCCGGTTCATCCTAAGAGCATGTCTTTGCATCTGCCCTTGTTGAATTTCTTGAGTTCCATATTAGCCCCAGAATTAGAACTCTTTTCCAGAATTATAAGCACTGGGTAAGAATGACTGCAGAAACACTGCATTTGCTTAACAAGGAAAGATAAATGGAAATCTATAGAGTTTAAAAAACTAAAGATCTTTCAGAATTTTGAATGTGAGATATTGCATAACAAGATAAAATTAAAACCTGAGTTTGATCAACCAAACTTTTCCAGTAATGACATAAAAGAAGTAAAACTAAATACTGCAGAAATGTTTGAATTCATTTGCAATTTTATTATTAAGAATAACAATCTCAATATTATTGAGACTGAGTTCATTCACAGCAGACGTACCACTATAGACACTGATTGTGACACATGCACATAGGAAGTGTCTTCACAAGGCTTAATATAAAGTTGCCAGGATTTGCGGAAAATGAAATGAACTGCATGACTAGATGACAAAGCTCATTACCACAGGAAGTAATATAGTCCCACCAAAAGTAAAATATCAAAAGGGATTGAATATTCATTTGAACTCTCAAGAGTTATTACAGTGAATACCAACATAAATACTGAAATATTAAACCTTACCTTTCAGCTGGAATAGCAGTCTCTAATCATTAGGACACAGAATAGGAAGCAACAGAAAAGGAAAATCTCTTTTATCCCATTATTCTGAACAGAAAAAACAATTCCTACAAGTAAAAGTACTGCTACTCATCCTCTGGCTTCTGCAATTATAAAAAAAAACACACAAACAAACAAACAAAAAAACAGGCAGCCCTCCAAAGTACTGCAATATTTAAAAGTGAATTGAAACAAGTGGTAATATGAGTAGGCATGCAGTTAGGAATAAAAAAGTAATAATTGTTCAAACAATTCAAAGGAAGGAGAAAGGATATTGTAGATACTTGTCTCAACTATTTCCAAAAGAGGAAAGAAAGATGGTCATTCTTAATTTTTCTGTAAAAGACAAAACACTGATCAAGAAGAAAGTAATAAACCTCATCACACACAGCAAGTATTTTTTTTTTATATTAGACAAACAGTAGTATTAGTAAATTACAAGGAGCTGCCAACCTTTGCTCAAACTGAATTAAGCAATCAAGAGTTTGTGGCAATGGTGATTATATCAACAAATTCTATTATAATGTTCCTGTCAGTGCCCTCTACCGACTATCTGACTTCAATAATCATAAACTGCAGGACACTTAATTTGTGAAATAATTATTAGCTTTGGTCTTTACCTCTGTAAGCAAACATGTACTTAATGAAAAACTCCTGTGGGACACAAGTGTATATATTTGGTTGCTCTTGAACATCTTTTAAAGGCTTTTCTCTCTGGTGGATGGCATTTTCAGGTAGTGTAGAAGGCATATGAGAATTGACATACTTTATTTCTCTCAGTACCATTATTAGCTATCAAATAAATGTCATCATAGTTGTCATTAGTAGAACAGAATCATATATCTGTCACAAAACCCCAAACACTATTTTTTATGATCTTTTACTACCAACCTAAGTTCCCATATTTCAAATGATTTTTTTGAGTGACTATGCTAATATTTTGTTTGATTCAGTGTTTATTATATTTGTCTTGATCAGAAATTTGAGTATTTCTAAATATTAGCAAATTCAATTGTAGATCAGAATACCAATGGTTCAAATGAATCCTCTCCACTTCCTGTTCTGCATTCTGTGAATATAAGATAAGATCAAGCTTTAGAAAGAAGTTTGCTTTGAGATGGGGCACATAGGTAATAGCAGGCCTTCATCTACTAGTCTAAATATTTCCTGAATGCCCTGGAAAAAATTAACTCAAAATCTTGAACAATCTAAGTTCTTGATAATGGCTCTGGAAATCAATCTTTGAATGTCTGAGTCCTGATAAGTGAGTCTGTTCCTTCCCCCAGGAGCCTTGCTCGCTCAAATGGCAATCTGTACAGGGAAGTACGGAATAACTGACTTGGGAACAGCCTTTTCTTCTATCCCTTCATTGAACTAACCCCCTAGTGAGGGCATTTTCGCATGGCTTTATCTGAAATTCGAATGTCACAGCTGCATGTGTACGTACCCAGCTTGAAGGAAAACTTAATATCCGTGCCTGTGAAGTGATTCTCTGGAGCTGCATATTACTCTAATTTTCAGCTACCTAAATTTCTGGTGGGATGGATAAGGGGTCAATGAAGGTGGCAAACTCAAGCTAGGGCTTACTGCAGTGAAAACTAACAAAGGTCGGCTGGAACGTGTGAAAACATCTAGCAGCAGTAGAAAGTAATAAATAAGCTCCACAAAACAGGCACTCCCAATCAATTTATGTTTTATGTTCTTACATTCTTCAACAGTGATCTGTATAGCCTTCCTGGAGAGTTGCCAAAATTTGAATTACATTATCTGTCCTGATTACAGGACATAACTGGGAGTCGTAGTATGAAAATGTTCCATATTGAGAAGTTTTAAATTTGTACTGCTTGAGAATATAATATCATTGCTGCTTCTCTCAGTTTAAGAACTCTGTGCACTATAGATTCAAAATTCAAAAGGCATTGCTATTTATAATCTTAAGAATACAATGCTACATTCTGCCATGCCTTGCCTATGGATGCAGTAGACAGAGCAGGAGGTGCATCCTCTTTTCCTTCCATGAATATTCGGTATAGTCTGAATAAGAGAGATGATACCTGTCAAATCCAAAGAATAGTTTTGGGTAATGCAATTCATTTAAATGGTGTCAAAGCAGAAAGGAACTGATCAACGTCCAGCAGATATCTTACCATTTATGTTTTAATATGCTCCAGTCTGTATTAGTGAACTGCTGGTCAGTGAGCAGACAGAAGCTGAAACAGTAAAAGTGCTTTCATTTTTTTCTCACATGAATAAGACTGATTTTTTTAGGTGGTGTAAAAGAAGTATATTTCCCTTTCTCTCTTCCACTCTCTTTTTTTCTCCTGTTCATTCTGACTGGTTAAGACTGTGGGACACAGGAAAAGTTGGAGCATACAAATTCAACCACTTTACCACGATGTGGAGCAAGTAAGTTTTTGACTGGACTTAATAGTAACCAAGTTCTGTTTAAATTAGAAAAGAAAGAAAAAAGAAAAAAAAAGAGGATGCAACTTTTAACTTGCAGGATCTTTGAAGATGTTTTTCAGTAGGGATGGAAAGCACAGAAAAAAAAAAAAAAAGTCTTTTTAAGGATTTTTTTCCAAGTTTCGCTCTCTTTTTCTGCCTGCAGCAGAAAAAGCCAGAACAACTTTATGGTAATTTTGATATGGAAATTTTCAGGGTAGTTATGACCGTGAAACTCCTGCAGAGTTTAGAAATAAGAATATTAGGATTCTCTTCATAGACCTGAGTCCCATCATATTGCCATGCATTGATGCATGCAGTCCTGAAACATTATTGATTGTAATTCCTGCTCTATTTTTCAGGAATTGGGAGGGAAATTAGATTATCTGACGCCACAGAAGCAGTACTCAGGCTCATCCCCTTGTCTTTTATATTTGAGCTTGTACTTTAACCATGACCTAATGAGGGTTCTGATTTTTACAAACAAAATATGCCAAGTGTCTTTGGTGTGAGACATTGAAATTTTTGCTAAGGTGTGTTTGCAAATCAAATTCTGGATTACAGCTGATGGGAAAAGCAAATGTAGTGCTTTAATATAGACTCATGCTCACTTGGTGACCGAGTGGGGCATCCTCTTTTCCATCCTTCCTTTTCGCATCATGTGAACTGCTGCTGGTTTCTCTTCCAACAGTGCAGAGAGATGAAGACTATTCCTGGCCTTACTCTGTGCTTCCTGATGCAGATATAAGCTGTTAGGTATAGGGGAAAGATTTGTAGCTTGACTGAAAGATTAGTAAAGACTGAAAGCTTTCTTCCCTCAAACTCTCCTGCTCCAGCAGATCTACCAGGCCTCCCCAAAAGACATATGTGTATATATTATGGGTATTTGGTATTAATTCCTGCTACTCCCTGAGAATATTCTTTGAACAACAGATCATTTGCAAATATATATATGCTTTCACTTCACTGCATAATATTGTGGAACTTTAAAGTAATGTTATTCCAGAAATAATTAATTGTCTACTTCAAAAGTTTTAAAGCTTTTTTTTTTTTTTCCTATTTCAGTTAAAGATGCCTAAACAGGAAAAAGAACAAGAGTGAGTCCACTAACTTGTAGTTGGAAAATCCTGAAAATCTCATGGCATGAAGTTAAGAAATTGATTGTTTCTTTGAAGTCAGACGTGAATTTGTACTCTACAGTGCTGATCTGATTCCTATAATTCCATGTGTTATGTAACATTATGTTTGCTGATGAAACTTGCACACTGTAGTAGAAAAATAATATGGGCAAAAATCCTTACCTCTTTATTCAGTTAAATCTTGCTTTAAGAGTTTTGAATGAGGAATATAAAATTATGCTATCTGCTTAATTGAATTATAGTTAAGAAAAGTAACAGAAATTAAGAGATATCCAACAAGTTCTACATAAAGTAATAAAAATTAGCTTGCATATGCTATCAAAAATACATCAAGAAAACACAAATTTGAATGAAAGAAATTAAAGAAGTCAAAGCTACTGTATATCTGAGGGGTGACATCAATGTTAGATTTACTAATTATGTTATACTTCTGGAATCATAGAATGCCTAAGGTTGGAAGGGACCTCTAGAGGTCATCTAGTCCAACCCCCCTGCACACGCAGGGCCA
>JAUBNY010000294.1:124478-136473 GCA_032275445.1 Crypturellus soui | reverse complement strand
TCTTTTCTTTTCTTTTCTTTTCTTTTCTTTTCTTTTCTTTTCTTTTCTTTTCTTTTCTTTTCTTTTCTTTTCTTCTTTTTCATATACAATCTGACTTAAGTGAGGAGCCACACATTAGAAAAAAATAGAACAGTTAGAATAAATAATATACTAATAAACCATAGTCTGAAGGTTACTGATGCAACTCTTCATTTAATATTAACAAATTACAAATGTTATAAACATCAGGATCTGCGTGTAAATGTCTCATTATGCAAAAAGTAGGCAAAGTTGTAAGTGCTACTTGTGATGAAATGTTTTACTAGCTATAAGTGAGAGCAGAAAGAAAATGTCTAGGTTAAAGGGTAATGGTTAGGAACCCATAATTTTTAAAAAAGGAGGGCAACATTCAAAGTGGGAAGTAATTAGAGAGAGAGAGAGACAGCAGAAATGACATTTATTATAAATATTAAATTTGGCTGCCTTGAGGACAATTCTAACTTGTAGCAGTTCCAAGGTGCAGACCTTTTGATGTGTTCTACAAAAGAAATAGGACATGCTTTACAAAATCTACCCCCAGATTCTTGACAATTTATAATGTATATATGTAGCCTGGTTATACGCTATGTAGAAAACTAGCACTAATCTAATTTCTTGTATGTGATTCACAGCAGCTTTTTTGTTTCAGAGTCATGTTTCTGGCATGGACAGAAGAATTAAAGTCCCCTAAAGGTCTAAGAAGATAAAAAGATTTTTTGACAACCCCTTTTATTCCTTCCTGTCTTCCTATGAAAAAATCACCCAGTGAAGAAAACCCTGGTGAAAACAGTACATATTTGAATATTTTGATTACTGCATGAAAGCATGTATGATTCCTGTAAATGAAACTTCAGTTAATCAGAAAATTTTGCTACTCTGAAAGCTGCTGATTGTTTTCTAGGCTGTGTTTTTCAATCAACTCACAGGAGAGGAGAGGTAAAGAGGCTTTGTTGTGAGTGTTGCCTGGAAATCATGATAATGATGAGAATGAAAAGCTTGCCACGAATGGTATTATTCATCAATCCCTGTGATTCGGGGACTAATCATAAATTTTCTCTTGTTTTTCAGAGACTCTGGGATCAGCCCAGCAACAGAGCAAAGGAGAGATAACAACTGTTAATAGGGCTGAGTTCTAATGATGCTTTTTATTGCTCTATCTTTTTTTAAAAGATTAGATTCTAGATTGAGTACTTGTAGCTTTTGGTTTTATAACTCTGGTATTCCTTCTTCCCCAGTTGTTTATTTTTGCTTCTAATATTTTTCGTGCTCACTATAATGAAACTGTGTTAATATATTCTTTAATCTTTTGCTTTGTCTATAATCTCAGACATTATGCATACACTTGTATAACAGGCTGTTAGAAAGGATATGTTCTGTCTTAATGTAATAGCCATGACAACATCCTGTATAAATTAGTGCCCTAGGAATAACATTTCTGCTTTTTACCTTTACCATGAATATGCATTATTTCTGCTGCAGCAAGAGTTATGGATATCACTTGTAACTACTGTTTCTTTTAACTTTTAAAAACGAGCACATGCCTATGCATTGAGTGGATAGCCAGTTTGCGAACCATCTGTTCCAACCAGTTCCTGTGGGTTGTGACCTTCGGTCATTGCTTGTTACATAAAACACTTCCATCTTTCTTTGATTATCCATCCTGAAGTCATATATTTACGTGCTTATATTCAAAGATAGTCATGGTCTTATTAGAGGAAACCGTGCTATTCACATAAATAGTTACTATGTTTGCAGGATATTGGTATAAATGTTTAAGGTTTGCAGAACAATTCCTTAAGGATCCATTGTACTTAAAGCAATATTATGTTATGAAAGAAAAAGAAATAGAACATAACAGGTTGGATCAGATGTTTTTTATAATTTTAACCTTTAGTTATGCTGTGCAATGAAAGTTCAAATATTGGTAAAAAACATTTCTCTTAAATTAAAGTTTATAGAATTAAACTCACTGTTAAATCTGATGCTCATTGACACTGATTATCTTCCAATACCAGCATCTTCATAAGAATATAGAAGAAAAGTTTTTATGGAAATTTCATATGATGGGAGCCTATTATTATTAGTGTCATTAATGTCTTTACTGCTGTTACTATTAAAATTAGTGTTCCCTGGATTCAATAGGTAAAAGTCAATTTATTGTCATTTATTTCAAATGTCCAGTTATTTGTAGCTGCCACTGTGTCATTAGCATTATAATCTCAACTTATTTTACAATGTAGACATAAGCTAGTTTACAACCATGGAGGGAAATAGGCACTTCTAGAGAGCAAGCCATGAGAAGAAATATCTACCTTTAAACTCATCCAGAATGATACTGTTTCCTCTCTAAAAACTATGAAGGAAGGCTAACTCAGATGTAAGGATAAAGACATAAATATCACATTGCTAAAAAGACATGTCTGATTTCCCAGTATAAAACTTGTTTGTCCATTCCTTGCTTAAATATGTAACTTCTTGGCCTGAATACTTCGAATCTTGGTTAACAAGGAGAGAGAGAAACGGATGGATTGTTTTCATACCTAGGTAATCCTTACTTGTAGGTACATTTAGGAAAGCTTTTCTTTTTTCTTTTTTTTTTTCTTTTTTTACAAGATTGATTTGGTGGTTGGAAACTGGAAAACAGCTTTAAGAAAGAATGGAAGTTCTGTGTGTTAAGAAGCTGTACACAGTGTTCCTGCACTGCTGCAGTAATCAGCCCATCATTTCATCTTAGAGAGATCTGGCATATATAATACTACAATTTTGAAATTAAATGGCAACTAAGACATAACATTAAATGAATCCCCTTACGGTGCAATAAAAGAAGAATAGATGCATAAGCTGTTTATAAAATAAAATATAAATTTGAAATAGTAGCCATGTGTCACTGTATGAAAAGAGTGATGTATAAACTTTACGACTAGGATCTGTTACTTTAGCAGAGCAGCTTAGCCATGGCACGGAAGTCATAAGAACTGTCTTTGTGTTACTTTTTATCTTAAAAAGACCAAAGAAAATTTATTCTTTTTAGGAAAAACATATTTTTTCCTAAATATTTGTTTTCCTAAAAAAAAAAAAATTCTTACCATTTTCACAGATTTGACTTACTCTCTTATTATGAAATGTCAGAACTGTCTATATTTTGTACTTTAATATAAGACATGTATCTTGCAGCGGTTGACCCAAAATTATTTGGTGTATTGGTTACCCCACATAAAATGATGTATCTTATCATGATACATTTCAGGTATCTCAAATCTAGCAAAATCCCACAGAATTCAAGCCTGGAGTAAAGGTTTCTGAGACACATGCTGACATCCTGCCTAACAGCCATCTCTGGTTCTTGCAAATAAGGATCTTGAGATCATGCAATGAGAATAACCAAAGAAGAAATATCTGTTATTTCAGTTACTGTAAGAGCTGTGAATTGCTGCTTCTCATGTTGTGGAAGTGTTAACTCTGATGATCAATAAAATAGTTATCATATTGGCATTTAAATTATTTAACTTCTCTTCAGAATAATTGGCCTCTCTTTTTCCCTAATATGCCTTAATAAAAATTTAAAACACTTCAAGGCTCCACTTTATTAACATTGCTGTTTAATATCTTAGCAATAATGGTACTTAATTCTTATTTCACTGGAGTATAATTAGTACAAAGGAAGAATGATTACATTCTTGTACAATGAGATAGTGGCAGTCAGTTTGGCTCATGCAGGTCTTCTTGTCCTCAGTATCAACAATCCCTGGTTCCGTGTTGACTGTAAAGCCAGTTGAAATAAATTACCAAGGGGAAAATTAACAAACTGGAAACAATACTTGGGTTTGACAAAATTCATAGTGTTAATGATTATTAAATAAAAGCGATGCATGAATATCTTCAGATATACTCAAGAAGATGTTTCGGAGGAAGCTCAGTTCTAGGGACAACCTGTCGTTTGGTTTCTTCAAGTTTATTCAGATTTGGCACTTGAGGTTTCTAATTGTAGTAGGCTATTCTAATAGCCTAGATGAGAATAATCATATTCTAATTGTAAATTTGAGAAATACTTGTTAACACTGGTGTTAACAAGTTCAAGTTCAAAATGGTGAAAAAAAATTAAAAAGGCTAAAATATTTCATCTTTACCCTTCAAGTCTTCAAATATATACTTAATTCAAATATGAAAAAGTTGCACTGCAGTATTTCACATAATTATATTTCTGTCCTTTTCAATATTTAACCATTACAAATGTATTAATTTGTCTAAATATAATTATCTGTTTATATTTTTTGGCATGAAAAAGGACTGAATATTAACTGGCAGCTTAAACAGTAAACTTTCCCCTCTAAATTCACACCAAAATTAACTATAATGCCTCATATTTGAAAATGCCTAAATAAAAAAGTCTGTTTAAATTATCCTCCTGCCATCACCTCAGATCTTCAGTGCATTCTTTCTTTAAGAAAGTACGAGCAGATACTGCAACGGAGCATTAGCATTCCTTGCTCTTTATAAAAAATAACTTAAAAAATTCAGTGAGTTTTACATACGAAGGAGCATTTTCTGCTGAATCAGTTGACAGAATGTTAACAGCATTTTGTATAAGAACAAACCTTACAGTTTTATTTGTTGTCTCAATTTTCTTCTTCTTCAAACAAATACAAGCAAAAGTAATATAATGTTGTGGAAAGGGGACAAGGGACAAAGAATAATATAATTTACTATGCATTTTCCCCATCCTCTTCTCCCAAGAAAAAGTTTAACTACAGTCTGCTAATCACATCACATTTGTTCCATGTACAAGTAAAAACATCTGTACAGAGCATTTAAATATTAAGAGAATCTTATACTTCTCCACAGCTATTCTTATTGGGGGAAAAATGTGGTCCTATTAGTGGCCTTTTCTGATTTTGAATCATTCTTGTGTGCAGTGAAATGTAGCTGATGATCTGCCATTACTTTTTTCTCTTAAAA
This sequence comes from Crypturellus soui, assembly GCA_032275445.1. Lineage (NCBI taxonomy): Eukaryota > Metazoa > Chordata > Aves > Tinamiformes > Tinamidae > Crypturellus > Crypturellus soui. The sequence continues at coordinate 131,499 of JAUBNY010000294.1, read as the reverse complement.
GATATATGTATTTTCTGAGTAGAACACAGAGCAGAACCTCTCTGATTTAAGAACCTGACTTTGGCCTAAATTTTAGGGGATCTAAAGAAGTAGTCAACAAAGACTAAGTGTTAGGGTTCCTTGGGTAGTTAGAAAACAGAGGAAAGTGGTTTTCAAGTCCTCCAGAGGGAGACCTGCTTCTGTGAAAATAAATGGCAACTGCTGTGAAAAGAGAGAGTGGCAACTCAATTTGGCATTTCAAGTGGGCAGATTGTAAGTCCAAAGAGTAGCCCTCCTTATGTCTTTATTCTGCTAAAATGATGAGTGTTAAACTTTGAGCTGAAATGAAAGCTCCATTCTGAATTAGAACACTATTTCACGCCATGCACAGAGCTATCAGTTGGCAGACAAACTAGCAAAGAGCAAAGTTTGGAAGCTCGCTCCCACACACACACACAAATGACATTCTTTTTTAAAGACAGGGCAGATATCTTGCTTGTCAAAGAGAATCTTTTCTGTTCCTAATGGACTCATAACTTCTTTTTATTCCCAATCAGATTATGAAATAAGTGACATCATCCCATACCCCGTGCATAGGCTAACAATTAACAACCTACCTGCATCCACACTTTCCATCTCAAACACCTAATTAAATATTTGTAAGAAAACAAGATTTATCACTTTATAAGACAATCCAGAAAGCAGCTTTCTTGGATATTTAAAAAGATTTTGAATAGAGATATAAAAATAACAATCTATTTTCCTAAAGTTTATCACGCAGGACCATACACAAGATGTACTTACTGAAAAAGAGATGATTTGAAAAAGAGTAGGGAGTTTTGCTCTAGAATATGATCTCAAAGATATAAAAAATCTGAAGAAATTTATAAGACATGTTCAGGTGTACAAAGAATTGTCTTTTATGTTTATCTACTTGGTGTCAGTATATTTAAAGTACATATAAGTGCTTGTGTATAGAAAAGCTATTTCAAATGTCACTCTAAGAGGTAATATATTGGACTGTGCTGTTGCAGCTGGAACAATTAGTTATGACCATGTATATGGTCCATCATGAGGAGGTGGACTTTGTTATACCACAGTTGTATTTTTGCCTGACCTTTTCATTGCTTCAAGGAGTCTGAAATGTCCAAAATTTTATTGAAGAGGAATATACCACATAGATTTATTACTGCTACACAGATTTTTATTGTGGTCTGAATTGATTCCTGCCAGCAGTATGAGTATGGGACTTTTTTTTCTGAACTGTTCTGTGGTTTCTAATGATTTATGAGGAGGAATAGGTGACTTTGGTTTAAATTTTCCTGTTCTGTTTACACATAAATGGTTCTGTCAGTGTGTTTTTTTTTCTGTTTTTCTGACTTCTAAGAGTAATTCTGAAAAGTTTAATAACTATACTGTCCAAATTTTGTTATGATTTTGACTAATACCTTCTATTGACAGCTATCCAATGTTTTATGAAAAGATGTATGTGATGGGACTGTATAGAGTACAAGGGGGATGGATTCAATTATTCTTGTCTTCCTATATTCAATTAATATTCCTTTATTTTTTCAATTGCATCACTGTTTGACACCAATTATGTAAACATTCTGAGGAGCACAGACCCATCTCAGATCTTTCCTTCCCTAGTAAGTGATCTAATCAAAAGGCATGAAATATATTCTCCTGCTTCTCTGATCTACCACATTTTCAGTTACAGAAATCAGAAGGAAAAGGCTTCAGTAAAATGGGTACAGAGAAGCCTGCCTCTCCTCTGTAGTTAATAAGATAGTGGCTGAGCATTTTTGGAAAGCATGAATTTCTAAGGCAGTAGATTTGAAAATATCAAATAGAACTCAAATGAAAGTTTATTTCCTTAGCTACTGGGTGTAATCACTAAGCTTAGATAAAACAGGGTAGCAGCCCCTATTAGAATCACTAATGTCATAAAGTTTTAGAAAAAATCCTGTTTCAGCACGCAAAGGTATTTTCAGGGTGTCATTGCCTATGGCAGTCCCTATGAAAAACATGTGATTTGTGGATCCAAAATGAGCTTAAGTGTGAGAGAACAGTTGCACAGTTGCACCAGAACTAAAATGCTCCTGGGCATTTGCAGAAACAGAATTTAAGAAATAAGGGAACTTGAAGAAAATTTAGGTGCCACCTGCATTGAAGATGTTGAAGTTCACAGTTCCGCATTATGCACAGTCCAGCTAAATTCTACAATGTGCACATAGCTCACGGTCACATAGGGATGGAGCTAACGAATGAGCTACGTGGGGTTTTTTTGTTTGTTTGTTTTACCCCTGGTTACAGTCCTGTTCCTTTATGACAGTGCTTTCTGATTGTCTAAATTTATAATTTTCCATTCAGTGCAGGGCAAACTCCTTAACCACGGCTCCACAAGAATGTGATGGCATCCCAATCAGAACAGTGTTTGACTTCCAGATCGTTTGCCAGTTGTGTCATGTTTATTAGAAAAAAGACTAAAAGAGAAAACTTCCAGTCCCAGGGTAAGTATCAGACTGCCACTGCTTTAACAGGGATGTTTTTAAACAAACAAGAGTTTTTCTCTTCTTGCTCTGGAGTAAGCAGCCAGTTCACTAACATTGGGACATAAATCAAACTCAGCAGCAAATGATTGTTTTTGCTTTCCAATCAACTCTACATAAATATCAGGCTTATTTTTTTAAAAGGACAACGTTGTGGAGGCATTATTTTCTTTTTAATGCTTATTTAGCCCATGGAAAGAAGATTTATTCTGTTTTAGTAAGAGACCCTGATGCTTATATTTTTCTTCCTGAAAGACTGAATACTGATATTTCAGTGATGATATAATATTCTCTGAGTGGAATCACTGTTATTCTATCCATGAAATTACTGTGAGGGTGTATGTTTATTCATTTTAACTAAAAATATACTGAAAAGATTTGATGGAAATTGCAAAATGTTGAAGGCAGTTTATTCTATTCATATGCAAATATCTAAATAGATACTAATTTATTAGTTATATTTTTCAACTAATTTTCAATTAATATGGAGAGCTTAGCATAATATTGTAAAAGTTCTCTAGTCATTTCATTTTCTTCTGAAATAACAGTATTTACCTGATGCTGCAGGTGGTGATTTCCAATTTTCTTCATGCTTCCTAAAAACACATTCTCTTCTTGCCTTCAAAGTAAAACTGGACATTTTATAACATGATTAGTATTTCAACCCAAGCTAAAGGAAAACTAAAATAGATGATGTTTGGAAAGTGTACTAGCGAGTCACTATATAATTTATGCACCATCCAGCAAATTTTGCCTTGGGATAAACCTGTACTACGCCATTAATTTAAAAAGTAGTTTTCATCCCAGTGTTTTGTTTTTTAACTTTTTATAAAAAGCTTGCTTAAATTTAAGTATTTTATGGAGTAATGCCTGGAGGGTCTTGTCAGTCTTCATTGTGTCATTTCTTAAGCTTAAAACCATTTTCTGAGTAAGTAATTCCTGTCCTTTTAGATACGCTTCACCCTCTTTTTATGCAGTTGATCTGACAACAAGAACACCTTATATATTTGCAGATCTCACACTTTTTACTCTACAAAAAGAAAAAAAAAGCAATATTTAAATTCATGTCAACAATACCTATTCATTAACACAGCCAGATAAACAGTTTAATTTTGAAGCTTTAAAAATATTATCCCTTGTTGTAGTAGCAGAATCCATCAAAGATGGTATAGATTCTTAATTATAGTATAAAATAGTTTTTGCTTGAAATATTCTGCCATAAGATTTGCAAACAGAATGCTTTATTGCCATGTTTTTGCCTAGCAAATTCAAATCAAATTCAATTAATTTTTATTCTTAATACTAAATTGCTTCTGAATTTGTGGGGTTTGCACATTTTATAATGATGGTAACTTCTGTGAAGAGTGTGATGACACTTTCTTTCCTATAAATAAGTACAAGCACATTTTTACACACAAATTTATTACTGATACAAATGTATGTATGCTGTATGTATATGTCTAATTTATAAGACAGCAGAAGACATCCATGCTGTAATATATGCAGTGCTCAAGAAAGAACATCATTAGTATGATAGTCTTTTGCATTTAGTGCATGCCTTCCCTAATAAATGTACTCATGCTTAGAAGCTGTTTATAACTTTCCTTAGCCCTACATTACTTTTATTTTTTTTTTCATTTTAGTGAGTCTTTAAGTATTTCTGCATACGATCAATAATAAAAAACAGACAGTTCTTATTTAACAATATATTTATAATAAAATTTTGACCTTATTGCTTTGCAATCCTAGAAGTAAAAGGACCTTTTGTTACAGGGATTGTCCCATTCCCAGAATAACTAGGCAATGGTTCCTGCTGTCATAAAAATGTGTATATTACCTAAAACTCATGATTTGTAGTAGAGGTTAGGCACCACATCTAAGATGGAAAAGCAGTGAATTAAGCATTAATTGCATATTGTTGTATTTTGATAGGTATAACAAATGCTATTTCAGAAACCCTTTAAACTAATAGCACAGTTTAGAATAAGAAGCCATATTTTGCTTCACTCTAGATCATCTATGTATAGAAATGTATAATTTCTTCCTCTTTTACGACTTTGTCCCTCAAATATCAAGATGGATAGAAAAAGGAGAGAGAGAGAGAAGTTAACACATCTAGAGAGAAGAGGAAACCAAGCTTTCAAGAGTCAGAAATTGGAAGAAAATGGGCTCATGCTTAAAAATTGTGTGTTATTCTTCTATCTCTAAAAATAGGGATTAAAATAGTCAACGTTATCCTCCTCTAGCCTACATACACCTCTTATTGAGTTCTTTTCAAATTGCCCAAAACTACTTGAAATAAAACAGCATGACTCAGATTTCGTTCACCCACAATATAACGGGCGTGTGTGAAAGGTGATTCATCCAGAACCAAACAAAGGTCTATTGTCCTTTGTTGTCACATCAACCCAAGATGTGACCTGTTATGCTAGGGAAAGAATACAAGAGAGTAAGATACAGTAATGCTGTTCTGGGATGCCTACATAAGTTTTAAGAATACTCATTTTTAATAGATGTCTTTTAAATTAACTTCTGAATTTCTGTGATAGTGAATTATTGTGTGTATTTGTCTAATGGGGAAATAATTGTTTTCTGTTTTCCTGAATTGAGGGTTTTACTGGAAGTAGAGGACACAAAGCAGAAATTGCACTCAGGTCACAGCCTAGCCCCTCTGAAATGTTTTATCTCTGAGTGACAATTATGTGGCATTCTAAAATGCGTAACTCCTAAAAGTTCCTATCCTGCTGACAGCTTTCTTTAATCGGTTTCTCTGCATTGTTTCTCCTTAAAATCCTCTACGGGTTCCTCAGCTCTACTGTCACAGAGATTACTATCTTTATAGATGCATTAAGCATGCAGTAGTTGATTGACAGTGTAATCCACATTTTTATGTGATTGGGTGGCAGCTGCCTCCCAGGAGTAATGTGTTCAGGACTACATCTTTTATACAGAGATCAGCGATAAATCTTCCATTTTCAATCTTGATGTTTAGCCTAGGAAATTGACTCTGCTTTTTCTGTACTCAAGGGTGCATTTTTAAATCTGGCTCAAGTTTTAAGGAAATCTCGTTAATCACTTTGGGCTCTTCTGTAACTATTATCATAAGAGGATTTTGGATTTAAGACTTTTACTTGATTTATTATGATAACTATGATGTATAAAAAGTGAATAGTCATTTGCATTCCAATTGCTATTTAAAAGTAATCTTGTTTTATTCATTCCAGTGAGATAAATTTAATCAGATTGTGAACGTATGACTTCTGCCTTTAAGCTGAGTAAGGTGACTGAGTGTCATCCCATGTTAGCTTCACGGATAAATAAACTAATTAAAATTCATATTACATTATCATATATATGTAAAATAATCACTTCCCTATGAAGAAGATTAAACATTTAAATATTGAACAGAATTACTAAGCTTTTTATCTAAGGTAATCACTGGATCATGGGAGTGAGTCAACGCTTTACTGTCTGAAACTGGCCGAGCTTAGCCTAGGCCAGACAGAATCTGTCGGAATTCAGTGCACGCAAATGTACAGTCCTTGCAGTTCTTCTCGTATTTAAACAAAAATCTAAAAATAGAACTAAAATTAATTTTTTTAAAAGTGAATATCTAACTCAAATCTGTTAAGGACCATGAAGAGGCTGGAGCTGACACTGCTGCGGTTTTGCAAGACAGCAGCTGATGACCCCAGGCTGGGCTGAGAAGGGCAGGGATATGTTTGGAGAGGGTGCAAAAGGTAGGGCTGGGGGGTGTGTGGGGCCCTGACCCTCTCTGACTGCACCTGGATACTGAGTGTCTCCCTTTTAATCTCATATCTCTGTTGTTCAATGCAAAGCTGAAACCTCCTCCTCCATTATGAGAGACACGTGCATATGGAGACTGGGACAGAGAGTATTGGATTCAAGAGCTGCAAAAATACAAGGCTTATATGTATGTATTTATAAGTTGGACTCCAAACATGAATGTGTTTGTGCCAAGCAATGACAAAGAACTGAAATATTGTCTAAATAGGTGGTGATGGAAATGCAAAGAAACAATGAAATATTACATGCTTGAGAAAGTGAAAAGGTAGGAAGCATCTTCTGAATTAAAAACAAACAAGCAAAGCAAAACAAAACACAGAGAAGTGCTCTAATATATTCCATGTCTGTAAACATACTCTTTTACTAAGAAAAATAATAAAAATACTTTGAAGAGAGTGATACATATTAAATGATAGTGAAAAGCTGCAGAGCTGAAATATTAAAAATTCCTGTGCAATGCTGGCCTTGAGGCTGAAAATTCGTAAGTATTTGCTGGTTTTTATGCACATAAGTAATGCTGTGAAAGTTGTTCAGCTTACTCATATGGTCAAAATGAGATACATGAAGCACAGTGTGCAGGACAAGGCCATGGAGCAACATAAAGGTTCCTGCAGTCTGACATGAACAGCCATAAGCCCTGTCATGCTGAGATCCATTTCTGTGGAAGAAGTAAAACATAAATG
>JAUBNY010000294.1:75948-87468 GCA_032275445.1 Crypturellus soui | reverse complement strand
CTTGAGTTATGGGAAATATAGCTCCCAACCCCCCTCTCTTAATTTATTTGGAGGAAGGATTAGAAGTGAGATTTCTTGGGTAGGGTTTTCATCCGGAGATTGCTTTAAGTCGGGCAACTCTCAGCAATTCTCTTTGGAGTATGCAGCTCTGTGTGGAACCTAAACCAAGATCTAATTAATAATTAATTAACTGGAGAAGGGTTTTCAGTCTCAGTTTTCAACATACATGCTCTGTTTATCAGAAACCTTGTTCATTCTGACCTGAGAAAAACTCAATTACTTTATGCAGCCAAAATCAGATTCAGCAAAAAGGACTGAGAAACCCATATCCCTTAATAAATTACAGCTTGCTGGTCAGAGCATAATGCAGAGCGTGAAAAACAGCTATAGACATAAGGCACAGCTGGGAAAAGAACATGGATCACCTGAATGGTTTCTTCTCGCCTAGTACTGCCTATAACAGCAGAAATATGTGCACATGCACACACATGAGTGTGCATCACACTCACACTCACACACTCCCTTGTTGACTGATCTGGTAGAAGCAGTTAAAACCAAGAAGAGGTTAAAGATCTGAAATCTCAGGTGAAACAGAATGCTTACTTCTCACCAGAGAGGCATGATTTACATTCTGTTATCTCACTGGCATTTTCCACTTTCTAGCTTTGCTGTTTTTTCACTTATTTTCCTGGCTTATGCACTTTCCTAATACATGAAATAAGGAGGTAGGTTGTTAGGACTTACAGCGCTGAACTTTGTCTTATTTGTATGTAGCCTGTCTCTCTTAACTCTGATGTGCTAGAAAAGACTATTCTTTCTCATTGTGGCTATAAAGCAATAGTAAAAGTGGGTCATTCATCAGCATGATTATTTCACTTAAGTTAAAATAAAAAAGTCTTCTTAGAAAAGTTGTCATGGTACCAATGATGACAACAATTAGAAAGTGAAGAATTCACAGATGCCAGTACAAAGAACATTGGTTAGATGTCTTTTAGATTCCAGAGTTTATTAAAGTCTACCTTTAATTTTCATATACACATATACAAAATACATTTTAATTCTTTTTGCATAAAGCTAGTAAAAATGGGCCCTGCTTCATGCCTCTGACTGCACAGTTATAACAACAAAAACAAAATAGTTATTGTAATTGCCATTCTTCTGATTTCTTATTCTGCTTTATTAAATACAGAAAAATATGATAATCCTCAGAGAAATTAATCATATTAATCTGACATATTTAAATAATGTGTTTTGACAAAGTAACCTCAAATGTTGGGCTTTAGTTATTTACTTAATCAGATAGTTTTCTTTAATAAAGTCATGAAGGACCTAGGATATAAAGAGGTTAATTTTTCCTTGATTTCGCCTGAAGAATGGCTCCACTTACATCAGTTCAGTATCGAATGAAAAAAGAATTATAGAATATCTAAAATAGTATTACATTGTAGAATATTGGATGCAATAAAGACTGTTTAAATACTTTATTATATATTTATTCGAGGGTTGTTTGTTTCTTTGTTTTATTGGATTGCGTAAGCATTACGGAACTGTATATAACAACGCTGCCCTACCAATAAAAGATAAATCCTCAAAAATGTTTCAGAATTAAAGTATTTCTAGTACTATCAGATCCAGGTTGAAACACACTCTAAAAAATGATCAGAGGTTATGTTAGTATGTCAGTAGTTGCTGCAGGTCTGGTGGTCAAACGAGTTTATAAACGAATCTGGACTCTCAAAAAGGGCTGTGGAGAGAGATGTTATTATTTTAAATATCTCCTTCACTTTTTTTTAAAGAGTGGAATTGTTCTTGTTCCCCAGAAATACTTTGTGCTATAAAATATTTGATCTCCCTACCTCCACAGAGGGTTGTGCTCTTGATGGTCACCTGTGATCTGAACAAACAAAACAACAGTCAACCTGACTAATGGACTAAATAAATTCAAAGCAGTTTATAGAGCCTGAGGATGGCGAAAGAATGGCTGTTATGACGAGCAGTTAAGGATAAGACGAATATCAGATACACTGCATGCAACTGAATAGACAGGATGTTTTTATTGCTGTTCTTCTGTCAGGAAGCATGTTTTAAATTCAGGTGATTTTCATTTTCTGCAAGTTAATATTGGACAGAAGTTAATCTAGTCATACTGGTATATTTATGTGCATTTAGAATTTGATGATCAAATTACATTTTTTAGTAATTTTGGAGGATGTATACTTACCACATTTCATGTTATCTTGATTCTTTTTTGACATGCTTTACTGAACATATGTTAAACTTTATTTTATGAACTAAATATATAATTAGTTTTGTCTTTATGCATCAATGGGTGACTGAGGAGCATACTTCTGAGGTTTTGCTATGAAGTCGTAGTTGAAGTAGTTCTGTAATCAAGAGCAGTGTGGAATTCATACAAAATATTTAAAGTTATTCATATCTTCTAAGGGTTCCTTAAATGCAATTCAGAACCCAACAAATTACAGACATGTACTGAAAATAGAAGCATCTTATGTAAACAATAAAAAGCAAACTAAAATGTGTGTGCAATGTGGGAGAAAGATAATGGACACACTGAAGCAACCTGTGAATGACAAAAGACTCTCCATCACATAACTAACTGAAAGATAAAATGATAAATGATATAAGTTGTTATTAGGTCTGTGTTCTATGAATATGTTAGTGGGGAAAGTTCCTCAATTACTTTAAGTATTTGGTGTATTAAGATTGAACCACATTTGAGAAAGAAGCTCTTTCACATATCTCTTTCAGTGGTTTCTAAAAGATTTCCAGCTTTTCAATCAAATACTTATTAACATATTAACTTTAAGTAAGATAATTGAATATCACACTAAATTTCAAAAACTATATGACAATAAAATGTGAATCTAGGATATCTGTATGCAAGAAAAGGACTGATTTTAGTACATGATATTAAGAAAGTTAACAAAAAAAAAAAACTTAAAAAATGAAGTTCCTCGAAAGAATAGACAGGATGAGCATCTAGAAAAAGAAATGACTAAAATCATGAATGCAACATTGATTAGCTAATAATTGTGTTTTCTCTGCATTTAAATCTACACAAACAAACCTGTAGATATATGTATGTATATTTGTCTGTGTCTGTGTGTGTGTGCCTAACCTGTTATATAAAGTGGTTGCCCTTAAAATGCAGTGTGTTTTCAGGAGATAAAAAATAGCTAAACTCCTAATGCATTATCTCAGTGTTTGCAGGTGTTCCCAGTAGGAAGAATAGAGAGGCTTAGATAACACAGCTAAAGCTGAGAAACTTATCTAATAGGAGACTATTTTAAGGCTCACTGTTTAATGTATACAGATCATTCCCAAAGCCATTTTGTACTATCATATTTGCAGCATTTAGGGTTGCAATATTACCCTTAAAACCTGTTGGTTTTGTCATAGTCAAGAAAAAAGCTTGCCTTGCTGCTTCTCTCATTTTATTGTTTTTTTGTAGCATCAAATCGGGCTTGCATGGGCCAAACTTTATTTCCTCCCACACTGCAGCCAAGAAAACCTAGAAGGGCATCTATTCTCAAACTAAAACATCATCAGCTTTAAAATCATGCAGTGATTATTTCTTTCTACCAGTGATTTACTAATTTGACTGTCCTCAAAGGAAGCTAAAGGATGGGCTACGCAACCTAAACTAAATGTCACTAATGAGAGGTATTTACAAAGCAGGACAGAGGAGCAGGAGCAAGACAGAGGGGGAGAAGAGGGCAGGGGAGCTGTAACTCCCTAGTGCGTGACAGATCCCTCTGGGCAGGTCCCTGTGTGCCTGCAGGATGCCCTCCAGGAGAAGAGACTACTTAGAAAGAATGAGTTGTAGAGGGGAGATGGCAATTTTTCCCCTTCTTTTCTCTGTACCTCTTCCAGTGTGGATTGTTTTTAAACCCAGATGACTAAAAACCTGGGAGTTCAGACAGGTTTCCACAGTGCTTGTGCCACGTGCTCTAGGTAACCCTGCTTGAGCAAGGGCATTAGACTACATTTCTGGAGGTCCCTTCAAACCTCAATCATTCTGTGATTCTGTCACTCTGGGGTATCATCCTGGGGCATTATACTGAGCCGGGGAGGTGATCAGATAAAGAAAGAATGACAGGGAATCATAACTACAGAAATTAGCTGTTACTGCCGTTTGATGGAGAAAGTATTTGACTATTTCTGTTAAATTATATGTGAGGATGAGATTTATTTCAACTAAATTTATATGTCTGCATGTAGCTTTTGGGGCAATTTATCTTACTTGTTTTTGATGCTTTCTTCCTAAGATATATTTCAGTGTTTCCCAAGGGAACCTGGGATGATGAGTAGAGATGTTAGATACTGCAGGTATTTCACTCAGTCATGTGCTTCCACACTAAAACTTTTTCAAAGGAACCCGAAAAAAATGAGGACTTATTTATTTTCATTGAGAGCTATGGCAAGCCCACCCTGCAAGCATAAACAAGTCTTCTTTTTTTCCTTTGTGTGGACTGTCCTATGAATCAGAAACAGTGGGAGCTGTGAAGCAAAGTTCCCTAAACTAGACAGGTGTCACACCACAGGGCAGTGCATCATGAAAATATGATAGCTTACCTCCAAAAGCAGCATTATTGTGCTCACGCTCAACCCATTTGAATGGGTTGTCCTGAGGTGCTCAGTCTGCATGGAAGAATACTCACTTCGTAATGTAATATTTCTACCTCAAGAAGACCTGCTATGTTTAATCATGTTGTGTGTTATGGTATAGACATGTCATTATATTTGGCACAACTTCAACAAAATACTTCAGAGTTAGAACTAAAAACCATAAATAGAAGCTGCATCCAGTGAAGAGATGAGCACCTCCAGAAGGTTTTTCATCATCTCCAAATATAGATGTCTAAGATGGGTGCAAAATATTGCCATCTGTGTCTTTCTGTTCAGAGCAGATGACTGGTGTAAACTATGTGCCAAAGTATTAAATAAACAAAGATATATTAAACTGAGCCCAGGAAGAGCTTAAGCTTTTGACATCAAAATTCTCCTCAAGTCTAAAGTTCAGCCCCTAGATATGTTCCCTCCTGACAGTGCTTAACTTGCACATAACCATTCTCAGAATCTGCAAGCCAGGCAACTCTTTTCTCATGTCTTCTAGGGCGGCTCATGAGGGTAGAAATGTAATGAAAGCACTATATGAAAGGCACAGAAAGACTCATCTGGGATGCAATATATAACAGCCATTGAAACTCTGAAATACTTATTTACTTAGTTTCCTCCCTGAATAAGCTTTTTAATTTTTTATTTCTCCCTTCTTCCCCTTCTCCTCCTCCTCTCCCCACCTCCCCCATCCCCCCCCACACACAGTTTAAAGAGTTTTGATGGCCTGGGAATGAAAATAATAGAATGATACATTTTTTCTGTCCAAAAATATACTAAGAGCAGCATACTGCCTAGGGAAGTTCCTACCATTTGTTAACTCTCACCACTGGCTAAAATTCATTAATCATAGATTACTAAACCTAGGAACACTAGCAAGTAAAGAAAATCCTCTGTTCTTTTAACTCTCACATTATAAGGAAGTAGGAAAATATGTCTGGAGTGTTTTTGTTTGTTTTCCATTTGCTCAGCTTTTGAAAGGGCAGGAACTCTATTAACACAACACAAAATTTAGTTTTTCTAGCAAATGTGATGCAGTGCTGCACTACCATCCTAGTGAAGAATCTTTTCATAAATATCTCACCTGAACCTCCCAATCTGCAGCTCGTGGTTCCTGACCTTGTTCTCATCATTCCCATCTCAAAAAAGAACGAGAAGAGATTGACTCTGCCATTGGTAAAGTCTCCTTAGGTAGCTGTAGCTCACCTTATGAGCCTCTTGTGCTGCCTGCTCACCTTTTAGCCTCCTGGTTGCCAGAGAGAGGCAGTCCAGCTTTTTCAGAGGCTGTCTTTATTTCCAAGAGTATGAATAATGGTCTAAATGATGGAGATTAATGGAATCATAAGGCTGGAAGTGACCTCATATAGCTTGTCTATTCTACCCCAAGTAAGATCAATTGCATCTATACCATTCTTGACAGATTATTTCTCTAATCTAAACATTTCCAATGATGAGTGCTCTGTAGCCTTTCTTGTTTGGAAATAGACTTAGTTTTCCAGTAGAATATGATATGAAAGGTGGTGAATCCAGTGGGCATTCAGATCCGAAGGGGCTCCTTCTGAACCTGCCTTTTAACAACGAGGCTGCTGCATTTTTGTGGCTCACGCTGAGCCAGGAATGAGTCTGACCACATATTCCTAAAATCCACACGCATTGCACTTAAAGCAGCGCCCTTAGTGGCACCTACATAACCACCAACAGTGCTCACAAAAGTGTGAGCACTGCAGATGCCTTGGTCCTTTTCTTCCCTTCTAGCTCATCAGGATTGAAGATTTCTAGTGTGATATACACAGACACACACACACACACACACAGTGTGTCTCTCCTGTGGCTGCCCTTCCACACTCAGTCTACCTGTGTGCTGAACCCAATAGCTGCTGCCATCCAGAGCTGGGGCCCCTGGGGCTGGCAGCCTTCCACTCCAAGGATGGCACCAAGAGGTTTCCTCCTCCTTAGTAGGTTGTTTGGCTTTAATTTCTGCACACATGGCAGCTCAGAACAGGGAATGCATGCCCCTCAAAAGTAGAAACAGGATTTAATAAGAATATAAGATAGACTTCAATTATCAGATGCTAGGCTTGCCAAGACTAGCCACTTGCTTACAAATAAACAAACAAATAAGCAACAATGGCAAAACCAGTTTATTTTAACCGTGGTCTGCATTAGAAGGAGTGTTGCCAGCAGGTCAAGGGAGGGGATCCTGCCCCTCTACTCAGCTCTGGTGAGGCCGCACCTGGAGTATTGGGTGCAGTTCTGGGCTCCCCACTACAAGAGGGACAGGGAGCTTCTAGAGAGGGTCCAGTGTAGAGCGACAAAGATGATTGAGGGACTGGAGCATCTATCTTATGATGAAAGTGAGCTGGGCCTGTATAGCCTGGGGAAAATAAGATTGAGAAGGAATCTGATCAATATGTATAAATACCTGAGAGGAAAATATAAAGAAGATGGGGCCAAACTCTTTTCGGTGGAGGCCAGTGACAGGACAAGGGGTAACGGGTCCAAATTAAAACACAGGAAGTTCCATCTCCATATGAGGAAGAACTTCTTTCCTGTGAGGGTGGCAGAGCCCTGGCACAGGCTGCCCAGAGAGGCTGTGGAGTCTCCTTCTCTGGAGATCTTCCAAACTCACCTGGATGCCACCCTGCGCCACGTGCTCTAGGTATCCCTGCTGGAGCAGGGGGGTTGGACTAGATGATCCCTTCCAAACTAGAGGTCCCTTCCAAACTCAACCTTTCCATGTGATTGTGTGTGATTTCCTCTAAACATCATACAAGAAGTTTCTCATATTCCATAATTCCCTTAAAACACTGCATAATAAGTTTTACTCTGTCTCCAAATTCTCTTCCCACTGGCATCCTATACTTTGTTAGGCAATAATTCTTTTAGTATGTTTGGCTTTCGAGAGAAAGAGATTCTTTTCTTGGCACATTTTGGTGGGTTTCACACAAGGGTCAATGGTTTAACTCTTCTCCTTAGATGATCTTTTGAGTAATAGCTTCAATGTGATCCATTTTCATTGACTTGGTTGTTATGGTTTCTCTACTAGTCATAGTGCTTGATCGGTGCTTGCATTCACTGTGATTATACTATAATCAAATAACAGATTTCACATACCATCACGGAAAAGTGTACAAGCAACATCATAAGATACATTACAGTGAACTGCTGACAGTATAAAATATGATAATGAATGATGCAATGGAGGGTTTTGTAAGATTGCTTTATATGCTATGCCTAGTTAAGATTTTATCCAAAAGGAATTATTCATAAATTGGGAAACAGAAGCCATTTAACATCAGGAAGAAAAAAAAAAAGAATAAGTACCTAGAAAATAGTGCAAACTGAATGGACTTCTCAGCCACTGTATGACAACTGAAGAAGCATTAAAATTTTCAGAGAAATAACACAGCTGAAGTTACTGACAGCTGAATAATAAGCTGAAGATCACAAAAACAGTGCTCTATCTTCTTATTTAGATATGTTTCAATCCTATTCAACTCTAAACTAGCTGACAAAATGATTTAATTGCCATAATCCTTGCTGTTGCCTTCATTCTACTTTGCTTAATGTGTTTTGTTGTTGTTTTTGTGATGATCATTCAGGCTGCTTGCATTCCATGTAAAATGATTATATTGGAACCTCTCCAGGGCATAGAAACTTGAATTTATACATATTCTACGGAGCTTTCAGCACATCTCTGAATGCATTTTGTCACTGTTTTAAGCAAAGCTAAATGTAAATGCCCAGGCACAAATTCACTAGGTTCTTCTCTAGAAAAATATTATAAATAACAAATTTTAAAGCAAAAAAAATCATGCTGTTCCTATTGCTCAAAATTATCTTTCAATCAGAGCACAGAGAATGTTGAGAAAAATGAGTCAGGAGAGAATATTCTGAAAGGGAGCTGCATTTTCAGTATTCAGCAATAAACACAAGGGGTTTTTATTTAGATATGGCAGACTCAATTAGCATCTCATTAACAATAAGCTGTATAAATAGGCATGTTCTGCAAAGAGGGAAAAGAAGTCAATAGTCTGCTGGCAGGCACTCAGTATCCCAGCACCAAGCTTTCAACACATATAGAAGCTCTAATTAGTAGCTTGTCCATGTGCATGCATCACTCATTAACTGCCTCTTTACTGAAAGGGAATAATGAATTGAGCCCTTTAAGCTGACATTAATAAATTGCCACCATTTTGGGAGGTATTTGAATGTAAAATGGTGATGTTGAATATCAAAATTATATTTGATGAATTGGGCTTGTTCTGGCTCATTGAAAGGGATAATTTTCATACTGCCAGGGCTACTTCCAAAAAATGAATTTGGGTGCTTATGGCTCTATCCAAAGAACTTTATTGGGAGTCTGGAGTCGTGAAGAGCAAAACTGTATATTGCAGATGCATATATGGTGATGCCTCCTGCATCTTCTGGTTAGGCATACAAAAGCAATTCAGCATGCTTTTGAGACAGAACAATTCATCTCTCTCTCATCACATTTTTTCAACCATAGTCCATCAGAAAGAACTCAACTTCATACACATGAAAAATACATGACAGATTCTTTGGGCCTGAATAAGCTATCTGTAACTTGCTCTGAGTCAGTTTTCTGGTTTAGAAGGTTTTATTCCTGTTGCATTTCATGTTTTGTATAAGCTAAATACAGAAAAAAAGACTGCAATACTTCTTTAGATGGCAAGAGAGGTCAGTCTCTGGATTCTGAGCCGGTACTGCTCACTGAAAAAGTGTTGAATTTTTCGCTTTTTTGGAACTGCATCACCCACCAGTGGGTGGGACTGCGCTGTTGCGGAGATCTGATCTTTCCTGTGGTACAAAGGCGATCTAAACTGCATATCAGTGGATGATGCAGAGGACTTAACTATTTTCCACCTGTGAAATGGTCTCAGAATTGTTTGCGTTGGAATCTTTCAGCTATGCATTGGACACTTTGGCCTTTAGCTGTCCACATAACATCATGGGTGTGTTCACACCAATTAGCAAGCTTTACTATAGAGGATAGAAACTGACAAAGAACAAGTTAATAATGCAGAGCTTTAGTTCTGTGTATAAAGGAGTGGATATATTTGCCATGCTAAGAAGTATAAAGGTAAACTCTTGTTGACCTAATTAGAACTGGGTAGGCTGCATTCAGATCAGGCAGTCCCATCTTAATAAAAATACACTTACTGATAATATGGAATAGTGAAGACAAATATGGCTTATTTTTCAAAGTGCAAACAACCAATAGGTGCAACTATATTATGGTAAAATGTGTTAATGTTATCTTCTGTCTAAAGGTATATACCATCCTACTGTCATGCCACGACTAGACAGGAAAAAAAAGAGAATTTTTACAAACTCGCAATAAATGTCTGAGAATAAAATGGAATAAAACTGGATATTTGTCTTTTCTAGAATTTGTTCAGTTGAGCCCCCAAAATATTAGAATGGGTTAAATATCCCCTTTAAGCATACAATTATTGTAGATTAGGGCAATATGTTTAATATTGAGAACACAACTGACTTTTGCCAGTTTCTCTGATGAAACTCTTCCCCTTTTTGAACGTTTTTCCCAATATATCATGAGAGTCACTGTCTATATTTATCATAACAACATTCTCAATCTCTCCAACAGATAATTAGATATAATATTGTTATCCATAAGTGCCACATTATTCTTGCCAGCTCATATCACTTCTAGTCCCTTCTCAGCTTCACCGTGATACGTAGACTAGTTTTTTAAAGCTTTTGTCAAAAAAGCTGTGGAGCCTGAATAGCACTATTAATTTCAATGCAAACATTAGGTAAATCCAGCATACAGAAATGATTGATTTACTTGGAGAAGATATTCAGGACAGTTACTTAAGATCTTTTAATGCATCGAGTGATTAGCTGTAATTTAAGATAAGATATTGAGTAGGAACTAAGAGCTTTAAGTATAAGTTAAATAACAATCTGACTTTGTTTTTGCTTTACCTAAGTCAGCTAATATCCTCTCTCAGGAATATGCTGTCCTTGGTCTTTCAAGGTTGAAGAGGAGAAAACTCTATAAACCTAAATTCACAATAAGTCAATATTCTTAATTAAAATCTATTTCACTAATAGTCTGCCTCATCCTTGGCAGTGCTTTATCTCACTAAAGACTCCAGTAGACATGTGGCAGAGGATTAAAATCAGACAGCTGAAACGGCTACTGCCACCAGTCATTCCCCTACCTTGTCCTTCAGATAGATGGTGCCACTCCGAGCAGAATATGAGTTACTGTACACAAGCACATGACCGACCATCTTGCTAGCCTAACATTAAAATGAATTAATCCCACCCTCTGGTTATGACAGTGAAAACTGCAGCCGTACAATACTTGTTACTCAAATAACTCAGACAACCTTACCTTTAGGTAGTGACATTTGTGAGTGAATGAGAGATGGCTGGTGTCCTAATGTTTGTAGCCTGACATGCCTATCAGAGCTCTGAAACAATATAGGTGAACCATTCTTCTTGTAGAGGAGCACCAGAAAAGTATCTTTTCTACTGTACATATTTAATTGGTAAACAGCTACTAGTTGAGGAATCCAGTGTTGCCAATTCTAAGTACTTAATCCCTAACAACATATGCTTCTGAAATGTATCTACTACTTCCATATTTGATATTATGTGAAATGTGGAAATATTATGCATGGACATTGTTATTATTTCAGTTATAATAAATAATGATAGTTATATGTATTTAAAAAAAAAAAAAAAGATAGCATCCTGAGGGTCTTATCTTGTCATGAGCGGACATCCGCCTTTTCTCCAGGCAAATAGAGTGTAGGGAGTCATAAACGGGGAGTGGAGCCACCCAGCTAAAAATAGAAGGGTGATATGTGGGGGTTGGTTCACCAA
>JAUBNY010000294.1:45336-56606 GCA_032275445.1 Crypturellus soui | reverse complement strand
ATTTATACTTGTAATGAAAGCTTCTACCTACCATGGACAGAATTACAAGATTTAAAAATTCTCATGGTTCAAGACCATGGTTAGAACTCTCATGATTACAACTCCAGTTAATCTGCAGACACAGAAATGTTGCTACTGATTAAAAAGGACAAAGGAATTTAAGTATAACTAGTAAGTATTCCACTTTTATTCTGCTTTGTGAGGTATAATAACTGGCCAGTGTTTTTAAAAAGTGTACACTTGCACTCATATATATTTACAATATTTATACTCTCGGGAGTATAAATATTTTCTACTGGGAAGAAATTCATTTTCTTTTTAATAGTACATCTAAGTACAAGCTAAAGGAATTAGTGAGATGAAGCAAAACAAGCTGATGAATGAAGAAGCTCCAGAGAACATTAGTTGTATCATGGTAATGAGAAGCTGGTTATTCTGGTCAGGTTTCTGAGCAAAATCTTGCCACTTGATGGTAGAAGTGTTAATATCTTGAGAGAAATCTTGTGTATTTTTGAGATAGAACAAATACGTGATCATCCTGAATGAGGCAGGATGGAAAAGAAGCTCCATTTTATGACAGCTTGATGGTTGATCACATCATCTCCATAAGGAGTATAAAAAAAGAGATATTTCCAAATATTTCATGGAGGCATTTGTGGAGAAATGACAGGGAAAGAAGAAAATACTCTCCACTTCCAGAATCTCTGAAAAACTCTATTCTGAAAATACTCCTAGGACATGAATCTTGTATGTCCTGTCATTTGTTCCATTCCATAAATAAAAATCCTTTGGATATAAAGGGACCAACCTGATGGAATTGCCGTTGACAGCACAGTGCATTTTCATAAAGTCTTTTGTAAAAGTTAACAGTGAATTTTATGACTAAAAGCTGTGTAGTTCTTTTTCTCTTCCATTATTTCTTTTTTTAATCATCTATAATAGTAATGATCCTTTGCCATAAATGAAGCTTGAAATAAATATGAGCATAAAATATGCAGTTCATGATCTCTGCACATTGTGACGTTGTTGCAAGAATATGTATTAGCCATAATCACTGAAGCTTAAGTTTTGTATGGATTATAAAGTCTATATATTTCACAGGTTACAGTATGATTCTGCTGTTACTCATTCCAGTTTTATGTCAGGCTTTTATAAAAGTTCAAGTCCACTGAAATTACTGGAGCTTCTCCAAGTTTACACCAGTACAAATGAGGACAAGCAAGACTGAGAGGCAATGATAAATATTATTTTTCTAGTTAGCTAATTTTTTTTCTAGTGGTAACATTTTTTCTAATAAGCAACTTATTAAGAATTTCTCCACTTTAACGGAGTTCACATAAAACAATTTCATTATACTGTTTTCATATTTAAAGCTATTCCCAATGGATTGCACATAAGACAAGAGAGGAAGGAGATGAAGCGCTTTAAATAGCCAGTCCTAACATCTGGGATTTATAGGCACAGGCTTTTTCTTTACAGTGAGTTTGTATATGTTATGCATTGGTGACTGTGATTTCTTTTCCGCATTACTAGGTAGATAAGTTCTAATTTCAAGAAGGTGTGATAATCTTGATCTATTGATTAAATCAAATTATTAAGAGAAGGAGTCATGTTTTTTATATCAAGGATATCAGGGCCATCTGAATTATTCTAGTGATTCTTCAAATATGTCTTCTATCCATGCTGATTCTTTATTAACTTTAGGGAATTCCCAAGTAGAAAATGTGTTAAGTTTTATGTGTGTATGTCTGGACATTTTGGAATAGAGTCACTATTTAATCTATAATTAGAAATAGTTATTATTCCAACAGGGGTAATTCAGAATCAGGAGTATTTCAACAGGGATAATTCAGATTTTTCTCATTTCTTGCAAAAGCAACCACATGACCTGACTACTTGAGAAGTTGTTCCAGGGTCTTCCTTTGCCCTAATCTCTTAAGATCTGTTGGTAATAGTAAATTGAACAGTGCTAGTTTAAGGATTCTGTTTTGTCTGGACATCCAGAATTCATTCAAACAATTCCCAGGCACAGCTTTGCAGTTGGCACTGGCAGGTACCATGCCCACAGGCAGTCTGGATGCATAACTGCTTCAGAGGGCTGGGGATGTTTTGTACTAGCGACATAAACAGACCAGGTACGGGACCTCAGGAACAGAGAGCAAAACTCACTAGGTTACTAGCAGAGATTTTGGGTTTCAATGCTCACAGGCCTTAGGGGAGGATCATAGCCCAAATCCTGACATCAGAACTGTCATAGGCTTCCCTAAGGAAATATACTCTCTGCTCAATGTACATTGATTCTTCCTGTAGGGAGAAGTGATCAAATTTGCTATGTTCTAGAAGCAAAATATATATATATATATATATATATATAATATAAATTACAGTGCAAAATGCAGAAGCTCAGAGACATGATTTGAGTTCAGTATAATTACTGAATGACCCTTCTCAATTCCAAACATCCTTCTGTTAGACTTTTAAAGCCAATTCATTTGTTAATACCATTATAGTCATTATTTTGGTAAATGAATGCCATTGGCGTGCAAAACCACTTTAACTAAAATAATTTTACGTGATAGTTTTAGATTCCATCGTAACAAACTCTGTTTGGCACCTTTGCAGCTGTTTTCAATGAGGCTGGAGATGGAACAACTATGTCCCTGCAAGACAAGTTTAGGTAGATGGAATGCAATTATGCTAATCTGAAATTGGCCCACACAGCAGAACTAACATTAGTTTTCCTGGTGGGATTTTCACTTCTGTAACAGTGCAGTAATCTTTCATTAGACACTCTGGCAATATGTACATCTTCAGGATGAAGCATGGTTGCGTACTGAAGCAAAATATAAGCATTTGAAAAGATCAAAACAAATATATTAGAAAAAAATGCAATAGTCTTAGTGCAAGAGATTCCCAGGAAAGCCTCAAAAATATAACCCATCTAAAATATTTGCTAAAAAAATGCAAGCACTCAAACACTCTAATGCTACCAAAAATAGTATCATACAAATGAATAATTTACAATTAACAATCAAATGATATAATTAAACAGCAGACCAATTTGGTTTATCTATTTCTATCTTTCTCAATCTTTTAAGTCTAATTACTTTCCCTTCCATCAAAAAAAAAAATCTGTCCTGTACAAGGGGACTACAGCTTAAATATTTTCCTAAAAATATATTATTTTCCTCATTTGTAGAGTCAGATATGAATTAACATCTGTATTTTTAATGAGTTCCAAATAGGCCATAAGGTTTACATTTAAAATCAAGCCATTTACAGTAATAATTATATGTAAAAGTCTTTCTTGGATGGGCTCTTTTAGTAATATGTTTAGGATTTTTGTCACTTGCCTTCTTACTGTGAGATATAAATAGATAAATTGTAATGTCAGATAATTTGTTCCCCTCAGCCTTTCTTAGGTCTTGCTTTCCTGATCTTCCCTGCTGGGGAACAGATAAACTATTAGTCCCTGGGCATTATTTTTGACTGAACAATCTATTTTCTTGGAGCAGATAATGCTAATTCACTCCTAACACTCATCCTAAGGATAGTACAGATGTTCTCACACCAAGGCTGATGTCATTCACCTATGCATTTTACAGCACAATCCCAGCAGGTCTTTTGCAACACTTTCACTCGTGATAAACCCTCATGATATAAGCCAACACAAACACATGTAACTTGTACCATTTTTTTCATTGTGATACAGAAACCCCACTCAGCCAGTTTGTGAAAACTCCTACATGATTTCAAGCCTTAGACCTGAAAAATCCTAGAAAACTCAGTCATTATTTCTTTTGGTCTCAAGAGTGTCATGAATTGTGTAAAAAAAATACTTATGTTATCTGTATTGTAGTTATTGCTGAATGTAGTCGACCAAGAGATGCAGAATGATCAAGAAGTCTCTAAATCACACAGCCTGGGTTCACTCTCCTAAGCTTTTGATCTAGTTATCCTCTAAGCTGTGCAATAACCAGCATTTCAAGAAAATGTATTCTTTTCTGCTCCCCAGTCTAGCTGTTCAAGATCTTCTTTACCATGGTGATTTCTTATCTATGATTGAATGATCACTCTTATACTGACTGACACTTAAGTGAGAGGTTGCGATGGTGGTCCTTCCACCCTTTTAAGAATTTGGCAACGGTAAAGCGGTGTTTATTAGTTCTTTCCTCATTTGAATGCCACAGTAGAAAAAAAAGGAAGGAGGCAATGATGACCTTGAATCCCCTTTCAGAATTCAGCTCTCAGAACTTAGTTGAAGTTAGCTGTCATCAGTTAGCTGAAGTGATTTCTACAAATTGGACTTTGACGGAACCATGATTGTCGCTCATACTCTTAAAGTCATAATTTTAAGCACAAATTAATTTCAGGGAACCTAATAGAAGTAAGATTTTTGGCAGAGAGTGAATAATATTCAGTTCTAGAGACATAAATAATAATGTTTTCAAACACTTTCAGATATCTTCTTATACAGAGGAAAGGAAGCAGAACTAAACAAAATATTATTATTTGTCTCCTGTGAGATTTACATAACCTAAATATACTTTATAATTAATTTGAAAAGCAGTTCTGTCAGATACACCACCAAAAATTAATTTTGAGATTTCCAGAAAACATCTGTACATCCACCTAGAGGTTATCTTTAAAGATGTTTATTGCCTATAGCAGAAAGAAAGCAGAAGCAATCTACTGCTTAGTAGCAGAAAACAGAGTATTGTGGCATTTCATTTTATAGCCATTTATAGCCAGTACAGCACTAACAGATCACCAGAATTATAAAAATAGGCTCCTGGCCTTATCCATAAAAGCTCAACACATTGCCTGTATGATGTTGTCCATGCCTATGTGGCCCGTCTTTCAAAATATCTCACAAGCGGTTTCCCTTCTCGCATAAACAAGGCCCATTTGTTTATATGTGCAGATGTATGTTAAATTTCTGTACCTATTCAGTTCACATTTTCAGTACATTTTTCACTGAATTACATGAACAAATTGTCTTATCTTTATACTCTAAACATCTGTGGGAAAAAATCATTATCATCATCATAATCAGAAAATTAAAACTACATTTTAATATAATTATACGAAAATAATTTTTAAACTCTCTGAAAAATATCTTGTTAAACATTCTAATATAGGTCTTAGTCACACTTGACACTGTAATGGCTTTTGATAATTTGTACCTACTAATTAACCTATTCCAAGTTACATGAGTAATTTAAACATTGCTAAGATATTAAAGAAAGTTTAAGGGTCTAAGTCAAAAATTCTTGTGCTGGAGAGGTATTTATATATTAATAGAATGTGTGACTTGCCTGGTAATAATCATATTGGGACTGTAGAGAACAAAGAAGATTGTTTGCATAAACAATAATAATAATAAAAAAAAAGTTCCTAAATTTACAAAGTTTGTTTGACTTTCTTTTCAAATTCAGAGAAATTGAAAATATTCCCTTATTACCTTGACAGGGAAACTTGTCAGCAGATGCTAGAAAAAGAGAAAGAGATCCAAAGAAACCTATAACCTTCAAGCTGAAGTGATGAGAAAGCTGTTGCAGGCTACACCTGCATAGGACTGAAACATGGGTTTGAGCCCTATGACATGGTTCTGTGTAAATATTCTGTATATGTTATCTGGAACAGCTTTGGGCAAAGAAATTACCATTCTTAACAAATAATTCAAGGAACAACCTTTGCTAGGGACGATTATTAACAGGTAGATTGGACAGGAAACTCTCTTTTGGGATGAAAACAGAGTTTTGTCCCCTTTGATGCAACCCGTGACATCCCATTACATTTCTCCTTTGGACAGGTAGTGAGATATGTCCTGGTATTTTAATTTCACTATGCAAGAGGAAAGGTTCAGTGAGTTTCTAAGGCAGGCAGCTGCAGATACCTAGAACAATGATTCCTCAGGAAATATGGACAAGATCATTAATTTACAGAAAATTACTTTGGATAGGAGAATCTAGGAGTCAGGTCTTTCCTCTTGCTTCCTTGTCATATGGCATGTGCCATATGACATGTCTTGATCTGTCTTGATCTCCTTCTGGTACATGCACCAAAAAGCAAGCAAACAAGCAAACTAATATTAATGTAGGCAATTGGCAAAGGAAGAACTCCTAATGGAAGTAATGACTGCATCCTAGTCTTTTTATAGGTGTTGTCTTCACACCAGCACACCTGATGTTGGTGTGAAGCACGCTAGGTGAACACACCACCAAAACTTACGACAAGATTCTTTCTTTTGTGCATTCATTAGCAGTTTTTATTCTCTGATTCTTTCTTTTCTGTATCATTTTTACTGTACCTTTCTAATACTTTTGTTCTGTTGATTGCTGCAGAACTATTGCAAAATCAATGGGTAAAATCACTACATGCTAAGAGTCTCTATTACTCTTATAAAGATCCAGATTACAATCCAGAGCACAGAATAAAAACATTACAAAGAGATAGTAGAGTGGAAGAGGTGAAAAAAAAAGTAAATGAAAATGACAGTTTTCCCTCTTGTAACCGTGCCTTATTATCACTATAAAAGCTGATGAAAAGACAAAATGCAATAAGGTTAGATAGAAGTGGGAACTCAAGTGAAGCTGGTACTACAGTGTATTGCATTGTATATCATCTTCAAATACACGTATCACATTCAAGTGGCACTTCACTGGAATTGCAAACCACCCAAACAAATATTCAGCAATGAATCAATATATAATTTACTTGGTTAGTGATGTGTTTAGGTACAATTGTTAAATGTGAGAGGATCTCTGTTGGCTTCAGCAAGAGCTGCCACAATTGTTCAGGCTTTGATCTCTAGTGATCACAGAAGCTTGCAATGTCAAGCCGTGTCTATAATTGGCTGCTCCACCATCAGTGAATAAATTAGGTACTGAAAGAAATTGTTCTTTTTTCTCTAATAGATGAAATTATCTAAAAGTTTATGAGTTTTTGAAAATTAAACTGAAATGATATATACAAGTAGTCTTATATTGTAATAAAAGTATATATTTTTGAGTAAAGATTCATTTGAAATAAACATAATACTGTAAAATCAGAAAATAATATTTATGTTTCTAGCTTTTTTTTTCCATTTTGCAGCCTTTTTGTCATGGTTGACAAATATACTCAAAGAATAAAAAAGACTTTGTGAGATCTAATTTGTGTCTTCTACTGCCTGTAGGAGCAGGAGAAATTTCAGGAGAGTTATGCTGTATTTTAAATGAGAAAAAAAATGTGTTTATGTAATATCCAAAACTGTGCAGTGTACATTCTTCAAGGAGGAAAAATATGTTCCCCTTTTTACATCAGGTGAAAGTTCCATAAATGTAATTACATATACGAATTTAATACAGAGTAAAATGACAATATTTGTCATATTGTCATTTGTCTCTATACTACCTGAGGAAGTGAGCTGTTATATGTAAACAGTGAAATGAAAATATGAATGAAAAATGAAAATGAAAATATTTTTTCCAGGGATCTGTATCCCCTCTTGGAAGACTCCTGATTTCTCAAGATATCTTCTACCATTTTCCTGCTCCTGCAGTCCTTCTATTTTCTTCCCATATCATGAAAAAGAACTATGCACGAATGTCCTAATCTTCCTCCACTGTTTCCCACCTTTGCCTTGCCCCCTTGACTCTTTTCCATCCCTGCTTAATTGAAGCCAAAGACAGGAAATCATGCAGATGGTTAAGAGTAATGCAAGTGGTGAGCTGGATGTCTGTCCATCAGAACATATTGCACCCATCTTATTTCCTTGGTGAAAGAGTTAATTTGCATTCTGTTTCCTAACCTTCCACCATATTTCCTGAAATTTAATACTTCATAGAAATTTAGTATCCGTTAGACCTTATCCCATCTGCCAAATATGATTGAAACTGACTAGTGAGATCCAAAACTATCAGAGGGAACTGAAAAAATGCACAGAGATATATATAGGCAGAAAAGTAGAGCTATCATGTAAGTCTCATTTGAGAAACTAAATAAAAAATTTAGTCTGAGACTAGACGGTTATTTTCAGCAGGTATAAAGTGCTATTTATCTTTCACAAATTTTTTTTTGCCCTTATAAACAATCTACCTGCAATTTATTATCTAGCATTATATCTAATAAATATAATGTTTCAAAATGATATTGTAGTGCAAAGCAATTTGGCTCTAGCAAAATTAAACTAGTAATAACTCACCTCAACTGTTTACTAGTTTTATTCCCTAAGTAAGAGGCTGAGCTTGGCTGTCTCAGCTCACTTACATGAGCAAATTGCTTGATTCCATGAATCTCGTGGCTTATCTGTGGGCGAATGCGGAACGAAAGCTCACAGTGGCATCCAGATCAGTCACTGCAATTACAGTACAAACACTTACAAAAGTAATTTAAGGGGAAAGTACACTTCCTGGCTAATGCTAAGATATGACTGACAAGGAATAAATCGAAAGGCTGGTTTTGCATCCTAATGGCTTTGCCTTGCAGGCATAGACTTCAGGTAGTCATTTAGCTTTTTTTTTTTTTTTTTTCAATGTCACCAAAGCATCAGTCAATCTATCAATTAGGAACAGTGGCAGAATGGCAGAAACTGTGGACACTCTGTCAGAATTTTTTACTAATGGCTTGGAGAAGGAGTGAAAAGGTTTGTTCTCTATTTCTGAAGCAAATCTTTACTCATATTTTAAAATTTGAGTTGTGTTATATAATAGAAAGACAAAATAAGATTTAAAGAGATTTAATTTCTCTCATTGACTCCTTTGGAAATTTATTTTGGGAAGCCTCATCTTCACTATTTTTTTCTTGTCTCACTTTGCGAGTTTAAGCAATCAATTTTTACAATTACTCCCAAATCCTTCATCTAAATCAGAACTTCAGAACACTAAATCAGAACTTCATTTAACATTGTTAGTACTGGTAACTATAGTAAATTGTTAAATATGGTTAAATATGGTTATGTTAAATAAAATATTTCTTTCCAGTCAGGAAAGAAATATTTTTCACAATGCTTCCTGCTTTTGCCTTTTAAATACCAAAAGAAAGCTCATACATTATATTTTATAATTTATAGAATAGAGTTAGGTTAACTCAGGTGAAGCTTATCCTGGCTCAAGTCACTAGGATGGTTGGGAGCTGTAGCTTGCCAGTGTCTACCAGAAGGCTATAGAAAAGTTGGATACAGTCTTTTCACAGCACTGCGTAGTAGTACAAGAAACAATAGCTTGACACAAAGCAGTTTCAGACTGCTTAAGAGAATCTCTTTCCATGAGGACATTCAAGCAGGTTTCCTAGAGAGGTTGTATAGAATCCATTCTTGAAGGTTTTAAAGGTCCAGTTGGAGAAAGCTCAGACTGCCTGGTCTAATCTCAAAGCTGACCTTGCTTTGAGCAGGAGGTTGGATTAGAAATCTCAAGAGATCTCTTCCAACATGATTTATTCTATTAGTCTATAATTTTCATGCCTAAACAGCAAATGATATTCATTAGCAAGGATCATCAAAATAATCCTTTTAAGCACATCTGTTATGTGCTTCTGCTACATACAAATGTTCTGTTATGTTCTCTATATAAGTCCTGGAGTGAATGTCTAGAAGGAGCTTGCTGTCTAATATCATTCACGGAATGCCTGAAAGGAAAGGGGAGGAAAATGTGGAGAGGAGAATGTGGGGAGGAAAATGTGGGGAGGAAATTTTCTTGTCTTCTGTAAGTCTAAGGATTCCTTAGAAGGAGGGCCATAGAGAAAATTTTGCTGTTTAGCAGCAGAATCTGGGGATCTGGGGATTTTTGAAGACTTTAAAAAGAATTGTCTTCTTCTGGGACAAGTCTTTGTAACAGAAATGCAGTGGTTCAGATAGATAACTGTAATTTCACAGGGAGCTCAGAGAAGGACATTCACTTCAAGATCTACAATGAGTCTGCTTGTCTACTAGAATCAATTTCATTGTATGAACTGCTTATAAAATGCAGCAAGAGACCAGTCAACTCAGCTCAGAGCCACCACTTACAGAAAACTGTAACACAGAAACTTCTCCAGACTTCTGCTGGATTCTACTGGCTTTGCCACCAACTGAGTGTTGTTTCTGGCATATCCTCTAGCTCTGCACTACTCATTTAACAAAACTCAGTACTGTTTGTAACTTACACTGTGTGAAAGTGTAACCTTTGCAAGGTTTTTCTTGTCTTACTCGGGTGAAGAAGGGACAGTATAAATTATTGCTTAACTACATTAATTGACATTTCTATGATTTCTGTAGGTATTCATATTAAAAATGCGAGTAAGGGTACAGAAATGATGAAAATATATCAATGAAAATAGTTTCAGGACTCTAGTTTAGAGAAATAGTTTATGAAATATGACCTAGAAAAAAAAGCACTACATTGTGTAAATGCTATTAAAGTGTTTAGGAACCTTGAAAAGTCTTTCAGGCTTTACTGCAATAACTTCTACTGAATGATTTTCCCCTCTCTTTAACTAAAAGAAAGATGCCATTAGCATTAACAAAGGCCAATAAAAGCCACTTTTATTGTGAATGAATAGACATTGCTGCTTCACAGCATTAAAAACAATTTCTAGGCCCCCAGAAGACACAACTTAATTGATAAAACATTAGTGTGATAGAGAGCATTTGTCAAAAGTTCGACTTATAAACTTACTAGAACTCAGTGAAAATGAGCTGAGGTTTTTTATTAGCAATCTTTCCTGAAAATAAGTTCTATTTTTCTTTGTTATTTTTTACTTACTTCCTGTAGAATATTCTTATCCTATAATAAAAAGCATCAAAAGGGGTTTTTGTTTGTTTGTTTTCTAAAACATTATCTTGTAATACCATACAAGTAGATGTTACTGTGGAGTTACAGAAATCAAAATCATAGAAATATCAGAAGAGACTTTGGAAGTCAGTTTTGTTCAATCCTTCCAAAAAACTGTGTAATCCTAGACCACTCTTGATAGAGGCATTTATAGTATTTTCTTCAGGGGTAGGAATAGAAGAATATTCTATCAGCTCTTTTGTGGATCATTTCATCATGGCTTTGTTGCCCTTGTAGTAAATATGATTTTTCAGTATATTTATATCATCCATATAAATATTTATTTAAAATGATTTGTTGACTTTAAATCTTTTTAAGAATAGTTATCTGCCGTGGGTTGCTGGCCGGGCCTGGCATTAGGCTGCAGGTCTTCCGGCCTGGCTGACACGCCGACCCTCCTGGGGAGTGATCTTGGCCCCCCCGGGGAACCGGCTTGTCTCACCCTCTGGGATCCTGGATCCTCTGCGATGTCCGGTC
>JAUBNY010000294.1:29054-40235 GCA_032275445.1 Crypturellus soui | reverse complement strand
ACAACCTCTCTGGGCAGCCTGTTCCAGGGCTCTGTCACCCTCACAGGAAAGAAGTTCTTCCTCATATGGAGATGGAAAGAGATGGAGAACATCTAGCTTGGGGTACTGTGGACTAGTCAGGCTTGATCAACTTTCCCTGTTTAGATGAATGGCTGGGTGGACAAGGGGAGAGCAGTGAGGAGCAAATGTCTTCAGCAAAGCTTCTGACATCTCATAGGCAAGTTCAGGAAGTGTGGGTTAGATGAGTGAACAGTGAAGTGGATTGAGAACTGGCTGAATGACAGAGCTCATAGCCTTGTGCTCAGTGATGCAGTCTAGTTAAAGGCATGTATTTAGTAATGCTCCTAGAATCAACACTGGGTCCAGTATTGTTCAGCATACTCATCCATGACCTGGACAAAGGGACAGAGTACACCCTTAGCAATTTTGTAGGTGATACAAAACTGGGAGAAGTAGCTGATACACCAGAGAGATGTGTAGCCCTTTAGAGGGACCTGGACAGCCTGGAGAGATGGGTGGAGAGGGACCTCAGGAAGCTCAGCAAAGGTAAGTGCAGGGTCCTACAACTAGGGAGGAACAACTCCATGCATGGGTACAGATTAGAGGCTGACCTCCTAGGTCCCTCTGCAGAGAGGGACCTAGTGGTGCTAGTGAACAAGTTAACTGTGAACCCATGATGTTCCCTTGGAGGCTGTGAAATTGGACGTTTTTGAGATTTCAAGTACAGAGAATGCCCAAAGAGTGGGCTAGCAGTAGATGCTAACTTTCGAGCTAGTAAGATTTAGGTATTAGTATCCAAACTATCTTCTCTTAACTCACAAGAATTTATTTAATTTTTTCATTACTACTGCTACTCTGTAGCAGCAGGGGTGATATTATACTGGTTTAGTCTCTGACAATTCAGTTTTAAATTAATACTCCACAAAAGAGAAAACTCTGAATCTCCATAGTCTAGTGGATTAAATAACCATGCACAGTGAAGGGAGAAGCCCACAAGCAAAGACTTAGTAACAGCATAGCACATTTCTGGTTTAATAGTTTATTCTGCAGATCTCCCATTTGGAGCTGGTTGCTGTATGTTGTATCTATCTTAACAGAGTTAAGATTTGAATTATTCACAAACAGTAGTTTATCCTCTGGTTTTCTCTCGCCTATTCAACTCACTAAAAATTCTTGAGCAGATCATGATTTTCTTAGATTTCTGCTACAGCTTTCCTATTGATATGAATTGATTGTTAAGTTTATTGCAGTGTTATGTAGCCTTCTACAGTCAGGCAAAATGAAGACATAATTGAATTCTTCCTTGTTTAGAAATCAGTGACAAAACATGATCCATGGTTAAATTTCAACAAATCCTGGATAATGCCTAAAATACGGTCCACGTCTGTATTTAGTAGGCTTATCACAAACACAAGGCAGAGGGATAATTTGATTTCTTGAGCCTGCAAGAAAGCCTCAATATAGGGAAAACCTAAAACATGTGTTCCCTAGGGGGAGTACAAAGGGAGGAAAGTGGGAAGAGGAGGAAGGACTGTAAGAAACAACTTTGAGGTGAAAAAGAACCCTGGAAAGTGGCTATAAACTGTGAATCCACAAATCAACTCTGTTTTTTCTGGTTCTCATTCTGTTAAAAAAGCAAACAAGCAAACAAACAAACAAGGAGTTTCTAATAGTTTTTCTAAGGAAGTCAAACTTACTCACAAAAATACCTTACACTTCTGCCTTTCTCTTCTTAGCAGAGGAAAAACATAAGTCTTTGATTATTGATTAGCCACATATCTCATGGAAGATAACTGTACAGTCCTCCCACATGTACAAAGGCAATTGTAAGATCAATTGTTCCATCAATAAAATAATAATAATAATAATAAATAGACCAGTGCTGGCTGGTTGAGCTGTTACAGAAGTGCTGGTTTTGCACAGTCTGCATTATTTCACTAGATGTACATCAGTATCATTGAGCACTTGATCATGATTAAGCAGCTGTTTCATGTATATGAAAGCTCCTGTTCACTCTAACTGATCAAGGATGAAGGAGATTGATTTTTCAGAAACAATTACACATTAACCTCTGTCATTATAATTAATGCCTCAGGACCAACAGGAAGGGCATGTGCTTCCCCAAAGATTCTAAATATGTAGCTTGTATTGCTAAAACGAGCAAGCATTATAAATACACTTAATATTTGGTGAGTGTATGGGCTAATCATTTTGCACTAGTCTGTTTCTCTCCCACTGCAGAAAGTCTGCCTCATGCTCTTCTCTGCTGTCAAGGAGACTCAGAAATGGGAACACGTTATTGTTTTGAAGTAGGTTGTATCTGTTGGTACACCTAATATGGATTTGAACATTCTTAAGTCAGTTATAAATGGCAAAGATTGCCAGCTAGCATAGTTCAAGATACAGACTGGAGATAGATGATGCCAAAGGAAGTACTTTATTCTATTTATTCTATTTTTTTCTATTTATTGTTTGTGGTTTCTCTCTCTTGAAAAAGAAAAAACAAACAAAAAACCAAAATACCTTTCCAAAAGAATTGTTTCTTTTGCTTCCTTATATTTTTCCTATTTTCCAGACCCAAAACCAACCACAGTTTCTGTGTGACTTCTTTTGATGAAGAGCAAGATGTCTGCTGGATTCATTAGCCAAATCTTAAACTTGTAATGCAGAGGTCAGACTTTCAGGGCAGTATTAGAATATCATTCACTGATCTTTGGTTCAGATGAAATCTCTGGGATTTATCTCAATACTTTATTGCTATTGTGACCAGTAGAGGTGTCTACTGTAAGTTTTCTTACTCACCACTGTACTTTCTTCTAAAAGAAAAAAAAAAGGTGAACATGTATTGATAAAGGTTTCTTCTTACCTTGTCTCAGTTCCCTCATGAATTTGAACTATTCACACCTATTTTTGTTTTTATTTTAAAAAATGTGATATGAATTACAATTAAGGAATACTGAGTGTCAGTGAAAAGACGGCTACTGGAAATAAAAGAGCAAGATTGCTAAGATAAAGCTAATTATCTTCATATGTGGTTATATTACAGAATTAACATAAGAGTAGTACTGAAATATATATTTATTGAATATCAAAAAGAATCCAGTATCACTACAACTTATTTCCTATTATCTCAAAACATTCTGCCTAAAAATATCAGTTTATTGAAATGATTTAGGAAGAATGAATCCAGACACTGTTTTAAAAAAAAATGTTCAGATAATACAATAGGACAGATGGTTCTAGTGAAAGGAAAAATGGGTCTAGAAAGTGTCCTATATGCCTTATTCTCAGATAGGTCTGCTTGTATAGGTTATGATTTGTCTTACCTTTTCTCTTGATCATTGTGATTTATCGTGCCAGATTTTAGCCACCTGAAAGATAGATAGCCTAAGCTTCCCACCTAGTTCAGACTGGCATTTTCAGAGAGTGATTCATATGCCACAGACTTTGATAACTATCTTAAGAAAAGACTGATTATCTACAACTGCGCTTCCATCAAGTGTTGAGGGAACATAGAGCAATTTCTTACTTACACTTACTTACTTACACTTATCTTGTTGATGCTTAAAATTAGATGAGGTGAATTCTGCAGTTACTATACATTCATATTTTTAACTAGTTATCCTGATACTTTTGCAAAAGTTTGTTTACACACAGATGTAATTGTTTTTAGTGGAAACTGTATATTGGAATGAAT
The DNA here is from genome assembly GCA_032275445.1 of Crypturellus soui. Classification (NCBI taxonomy): domain Eukaryota; kingdom Metazoa; phylum Chordata; class Aves; order Tinamiformes; family Tinamidae; genus Crypturellus; species Crypturellus soui. The sequence goes on along the minus strand of JAUBNY010000294.1, from coordinate 36,538 downwards.
TGTTATGTAATATAGGTCTTATGTTCCCCTACTCTATTCCTCCCAAACCCACCTCTTATCTTTCAGATCTAGCGTCTCTAGTCTGTATACAACAGGTTTTGCCCTGCATCTTTTTAGTCTATTACATTTTAATTTTATTTCTGAGCTGGTTCCAAACTCTTTCCGCAATTCATCTCTTCTACTGGGCCCAGTAATATCAGACTGCTTATAACCATATTTCCTTTCTCTCCCATATTTTAACTTCTCTTTTCTGTATGTGTAGCAAGCATCTTCATCCATGCTATGGCATGAGTACCATCAGAAAATAAAATTTCTATTAGATCTGCAAAACCCTTTTGGACGCACTCCTGTGTCACGTGCTCTAGGTGACGCTGCGTGTGCAGAGGGATTGGACTAGATGACCTCTAGCGGTCCCTTCCAACCTTAAGCATTCTATGGTTCTATGATTCTTTGATCTGTACAAGTAACTTGAACATAATTATGGCACAGACACAATATTGGTCTGCAGTGATCCGTATTGTTAAATTATTAGCAAGGCTCTCATCTGTCCTAACTAACTTTCTCCCAGCTCATGCCTGAACATGAGTGTTTTGTTTTTCTTGTTATCTCTGAACTGTGAATACACACAGATCACTAAAAACTTCCAAAAATCTTAGCCTGGGACAGTAACAGAAAGTGTGAACCAGCTGTTTTATTTTAGTAAATGCAATAAAAATGCAGGAAAGGAATTTCTAATGGAAAATTGTGAATAATGTACAGCATATGGTTCTGCAAAGTTATTAGTATGGATACTGTTTCATTTTTAGGACGCTCCATAGTGATCTCTTAAGCTGTAGCAGTCTAGGGAGAAAAGAGATTGTCAAATTGCAATTACAATTTAAATTGCAGTATTGTATCAAGTTTAATCGTTTATGTACAGTCTGCATTAATTTCTGCAATCTAAAAAGAGAAAATATCAGTTATGCAAAGAAAATATGTAGGATGAGTAGTAATGTGACATTAGAAATGCTCTGAACTTCTATTGAACTCTGTCATTGCTTGGAAAAAGTGGACATTATATTGCGTGTGGTAATGTCAGCAGGGAAATAAATATTAAATCTATCCCTACAGGAGAGAAGTAAAGGTTTTATTAATATGAGCTAAGTACCTAAGGTTATTTAAGAGTTTTCTCCTTATCAAATTTAAGAAGCAGAATTAAAATTAAAGTTGACATAGTAGTACTAAATCAAATTAAGGAAAGCTTTTCTACTGAAAAAAAATCAGAATATTGCAAATTAGATTATTTAACTAATATAACAAATTCATAAGAACTGCTAAAGGAGAGCTCTTTAAAATTACACTAACATAGCTAAAAATGAAGTACATCATAGTGAAACAAGAAAAAAAAAAAAAGGAAGTCTGACAGAGTAGTCAAAGATTGAAATGTGGTTTTATGTGTAACAAAACGTTGTTTTACAGCATGTAGCTTTTTTTCTTGACAAAGCATCAGAGAGATGATGCTGCTCACAGAAAAAAATGCATTACAAGATCTACTTACCTGACACCTATTTTTCTGTCAACTGGAAATTTCTTCCTACAATGGCATAAAAAAAAGAAATTATGATATTAACTTTTTAATGTAGAAATTGTGGGGTTTTATTTGTCATTAACAGTATTCGTTATGTATTTATCATGTATTTATTGCACAACAGAATATATGAATATATAAATATATAAAATATTGTAATACACAGCTTTTTAAAGCCATTTAATCATATTCAGGTAATATTATAACACTTACCTAAAAGGGAAGAAAAATGTGTGAATTTATATCGCAATATTTTAAAGATCTTTTGTGTTTGTAGTGCACAATCGTTATCAGTCATCCTTTTATTCTGAAAGAGAAAAAAATAGACTGAGATACTACACATGTTAATAAAATACGAACCTTGATTTTTTTTCTGGTCACAGAGAAATGACATCATGTATGCCTTAGCTTCATTACTTCCTTGCCATTTCATTCTTCCTTGAAAGAAAACCTTTTTATCACATGCATATATACTATTGAATTGATATTTTCAAGATTTTGCACCATCCCTCTTGATTCTCAAGTATTATTAGGCATTTTGTAGCACAAGTTAGCACTGAAAATGTAGTCAACATCCAATTTCTACTTCTCTGGTAAGATTTTTTTTTTTTTGAAAGCATCCAGAATGTATTTTCCATTTTACGCATGCTAGGAAAAAAAAAAGGGGGCAAGGCAAAATTTGTCAAAATATTTCTTTGTGTCTTGAGTAAAACAGAACACCTTGCCAGTACCTTGGGAAGTTAGAGGAGATTGTTTTATATTTAACAAAACATTAACAGATAATAAGAAATGTATTATTGTTAAACACCTCTTATAAAAAAAAGTTCAAACAAACTCTGACTCTAATTGCTCCTTTATTGCTGGCTTTATTTGAGAAAATATTTCCACTTTCCAGTATATATGCTTTCTATGACTGGGCAAATAAGTACTATGGCAAAATAGTAGATAGATTTTTAATACAAATATACTTCACTTCTCATGCAGGAGGTCATAACTCAAGTGCTTAAATAAAGCAGGCTCTCCTTAAAGTGTCTGCTTACCCATCTGTATCTCCCACTCACTATATGTGTTCACACTATGTATACGCCACAGAACAAGGCCTAGAAGTGGAGCAGAGCTGTTGTGGCAGTAGGGTTGCTGGAAGTGTTATACCCTTGTCTGTCTTATCCACTAGCAGCTGGGAACTGCCAGTCTCTCTTGAGTTTTAACCACCAGAGCAAAGAGCTCAGGCCTTTGGCTCTTGTAATGAGTTATTTACATTTGTTGCGTTATGTCTCAAATAGTTATTATGGTAGGCGTGGACAAGTATGGTTGCATACATATGCAGCCAGCTTTGTGTTTTACCCACCCACTTGACACGTGAACCTAAAGACAAGATAGTGACACTGGAAGAAGGTATGAAACCCTCCCAATGAACATGGTTGTTGTTAGTAGTATTTTATTAATAATAATAATAATAATAATATTTACAAATTAGGCTATTTCATCTATAATTGAGATTTCTAAATGTTTGGGTATTTCAGTAAAGAAATGTCTCATTGGACAGCAGACCTTGACTGCATTTAGCTTGATTATGAAAGTATGGTAAGGCAACATTCTATCAGGATGAAGATGTATTTTATCAGTTCAAGTGAATGTGAGAGAATTGCCTGAGAAAGGAGAAATTAGAGAAAAATGAGGACCTATGTTATGGCATTACAGAGGCTTGCTTGAGGTGAGAGACAGTTACCACTTCCAGGACGGCTGGTATGTACAGAATCTACTTCTCCATGATTCCCTTGGCAACACAGTCTGCCCTCCTAGCTCACATTAATAAGAGTAAATGAAGAGGGGAGCAGAACAGAGAGATCATGGCCAAACTTTGTTGGCTTCCCTGTGGAGCAGGTAATGTGATGGTGCCGTGCAGACGATGAGTGAATGGAGGGTAGAGCGGAGTGAAGACACCGTGGCCAAACTCCGTTGTACTCCCTGCAGAGGTGGCAGCCTGGTGGTACCACACAGCTGATCAGCCACATAGTGCGATGTCTGGTGCTGGACCAACAATGGTGGCAGAGCAATCCTTCTGGTAGACTTTGCTCAAACTTCTCTTCCTTCTAATCTCAATATAATACCAATACACAACCCTATCTCACTGAGCATACTCTCTAGATTTTTGATTAACTCTGGAGACTCACTCAAGTTCTACCTAAATGTAAAAGAAAATATATAAAAAGCAAAGTAAAGAGGGATATAGTAGGAAGGAAAAATGGGGTGGTAAGAACGGAAGAAGAGAAACTAAGGAAGAAGGAAGAAGAGAGAGGGAAGACTCCACTGTAACTTTTGGATCCAGCAACAGGCTGAACCCCTTTCCTCCCCTCGGATCAGGACACTGCCTGAAGAGACTCCTCAAGATTGAACCCTCTCCCATCCTCTGGGTGAGTGATAATTGTGCATTTGTACAATAGGCACTAGCTAAGACCCCATACTGTAGTAGAGAATTTACTGACATCTGAAACCTGTTTTCTAAATGTTGAATTTGAATAAATTGTGCTAGTTTTAAACTCAATTTGCTCCTAGGAAGGCGATCGGACCTATGGTCAACAGACTGTTGGTGAATTCGATAATGTCAGTTGGGCATATAATCACCGCAGTATTCGGTATCCCTATTAAGAGATGAGTCCAGGCACCCTCAGTCCTCCTAACCTTTGAGGATTGTCTGGAACACAAGGGGATTCATCTCTTACCAAATTTACGCCCCTCCCGCTCTCCCCCAATCCACAGCGCAACAGTGACAACTTTTTTCCTGTTTCCTTGTGGATCACTTCCAGAGGAGATTTGTGGAGAATGTCCAGTGACTGGATTTCTTTTTTTAAGGGTTATTATTTTCCTCAAAATGCCCCTGCTTGTGATTCTGGAGTGACCTATTTTCTGTAAGCTGAGACCTTTACAACATGCCACTTCTCAAAGTATCACTTGAGAACTGCAATGCTCACCCCTGGGGAGGATTGATTTTTGATCTTGGCAGTATGTTTGATAAAGATTGATTTCAAAACAGTGTTAGACATTGAAAATACAGGCACTATAATTCAGAAGGTCAAAGGTACCTGACCTGATCTTTGCCTAATAACTTTTCAATCTATACCATAATCTTCTATTTTTGTCTTTGTCAAAAGTCTTCCAATGCCTACTTTATTTTGTCAAATTGAATGTTATTAATAGAAATGAAATAGAATAATATTTTTCATTTCTGTGTTCTTTATAAATGTCTACCATACCCTTGACAGTTGAAGGATGATATATTGATTTCTTCCCTAATTTCAGCTTTACAACTGCAAGGCAGCTGGCTGGCTAAGCATTTGCAGATTCAAGACACTTTAATAGCAGTGCTATTAAAGAAATAGATTTTCTTTTTCTTTCTGATGCCAGCTATTGTTCAGACAAAGTTGATAACATGTTACAGCAGCTATTAACATTTGCCAACTCTACTGTATATTTCTGTCTAAATTAAAACAAACTATATGAAGACAAAAACTCATTATGTTATATTAAGTCTGCAATACTACTCAGAGAACTGTGTATTCATTTCCTTTATTTTTCTGTGGACAAAAAGAGTGCAAAATTACAATAGTGCCTTCAAAATCATCATTAGGTTTTCAATAAAGTGATTACAACTAGTAGCTCTCCTAACTTCAGTGGAATGACTATAGAACAGGATATTTTTGGCTCTGTTTCAGTTTCTGAAACAATTTTGCTATATGAATTTTGTCAATATTCCTGAAGCAGGATTCATAATATTGAATTTTATCCCTAAAAATGTAACTCTCTGATACAGACATCTTTTCTACTCAGGGCAGAAAGATAGGTATTCTGGATGGTGATTCATTTATCCTTCTTCAGCACAAGGGAACCGGCTGGATATCTTGGATGAGTCTGTGTTACAGACTCATGTTACAACCTACATATCATGGATCCTGACAGAAGGTGCTCTCATTCAGTAGACCCCCAAAGAATTTGTACATAAGTAATAATTAATACCAAATAAAATAACTGATTGCCTTTGCGTTACACATTTGTTAAAGGGAAAGAACGAACATATCCACAAATCCTGTGACCCTTAACTTCTGAAAACTCAAGGCTTCCATCTTGGAAGAATGGAATTCTACTTACTACAGAACTGACTTCTGCAGTTCAGGACAAAGTTCTGGTATTTAAAAAGGTATCAGTCTTAGATTAAGTAAAATCCAAACTATAACAGCTGAAAAAATCTGCTGAAAAGTAGTTTTGATTGTGCTAGCCAAGGTTGGATTCAAATGTATTCCAGCAGAGCAGCAAATAATAATAGGTTGACTTTTCTGTTTTAGTCTCTGAGAAGCTTTGTTATTTCCTGTAAATAGGATTCCTTTGGAAAAACACAAATCTGTAACAGTTAATGTATTGAAAAGGCTCAGCCAGGGAAATCAGTAGGTGATAAGAGGCATGCAAAAATGCTTACATATACGTTATTCCAGTTTTGGTTTTATTTTTGGATAGACTAAATATCAACCATCATCCTTATTAAAGATATGGATCTGTTTACAGGCTCAGCAGCTCTTGCTTCCATTTAGAATATTCACAGATATCGAACCAATGTTTATTTGATGTTTATATTTAAACATACACATGATGTTGAAAACAAGCTAGCGTAAGTTAAAATTTCTTGTAGCTTTAAGTGTGTATGCAATTATTGTGCTTTGTCCCTCATTTCAGCCAACCTTACTTAAAATATGCAACAGATTGAAACATACATGACTCAAGGTAACAGCCACCTTAACTATATATGAAGATTTGATTTCAATTACAAGGACAAAGTGGCTCAGATAAGAGCTTTTCTAAGAAGTATTATTTGAAGAGACACTGTTGTATCTATATTATCACTATGACTGTGAAGATTTCACTGGTTGCTTTGTTTCAGAAGTAAAATCACAGTAACTCCAAAACTTGCCTCTGTCTTCCATGTCAGATTTTGGAATCAGCATTATTGCAATGAAACAAATACAGATATTCACTCTACCAACTCCTGTTAATTAAACAAAGAAAAAAATCAAATGAATAAACTCTTATCTGATAAAGACTTCTGCTCTTATTAAAAATTTATTGAACGCATTGGATTATTGGATGGATAAGATCCCTCAGAGAAATTCAGGTCCATTATCATCCTAGGATGGTAGTTTTTCACTACAGCAAAGCAGTTATTTTTTAATTCTCAAATTGTTTTCAGTATTAATATTTTCATTACATCTGGTCAATGTTCTCACATATGCAGTGTCTAGTTCTCTTTGTAACAGAGAACCACTAGGTAAGTGTGACCTGATTAGCCTGAAAAAGATTCCATTCCTTTTTATTTTTTCCTCTCTCTCTCTGTGATTTGTTGTCCATTAACATAATTTTCCCGTTTAGCTTTATACCAAGCATTGGCCTCAATTTGAATTTTTTGTTAAGTATCTCCTAGGTCCATCTCCTTTACTAGATGAAGACAATTCAAGGGGACAAGTTGCAAACAGGAAATGGACCTCTATTGTCCAATTTAAATCATTTACAGATTGTTCTGCAAATTATTTCTGCCATTTATATCGGAATATATTCTGCAAATTATTTTATTGCTAAGACCAGTCCCCATGTATTGAGCCTGGAGACAAGAGAGAGAACCAAGAGAGAGGAGGACTTTCCAATGTTCGAGGAGGACTGGGGTTAGGGATTATTTAGGCAGACTGCACACCTGTAAATGTATCGGTCCAGATGGGATGCACCCAAGAGTGCCGAGGGAACTGACAGGGGTCATTGCTCAGCCACTCTCCATCATCTTTTAAAATGTCATGGAGAGTGGGGAAGGTGCTGGAAGACTGGAAGAAAGCCAGCGTCACTCCAGTCTTCAAAAAGGGCAAGAGGGAGGAGCCAGGAA
>JAUBNY010000294.1:9790-22785 GCA_032275445.1 Crypturellus soui | reverse complement strand
ACAGGTGCTTATAACTTTGCCAATATTTTAAAACTCTAGGTTGATATTTTTCATGCTTGTATCAAAATGAATATTTTAAAGGAAAAAAAGTAGTTTTGTTCTTGAGTAGGTCTATCTTACTTGTCAATTGTGGAAAAAAATATTAAAAAAATCAGCATTTGGTGATAAACAAAATATGATAATACATAGGTGGAAGAGGAAGATTAATTAATTTATTTTATTTTCTGTAAGAATGTCAGCTGGTGCCATGAACATTTAAAGGCAATAAAAATCTAAATAAATATGTTGATCTTGAAGTGTATCTACGAAACTTTAGTCACAGTTACAGAATCCCACAGAGGGGAGAATGAGCAGAAGCCACCTTCATTCTGATAAGTCTGAGGTAATATATGCAACCTTTTATTTTTAATTCAGTATATATCTGTAAATGTGCATGTTTGTAGTTTGAAATATAAATTTCAGGAAAACCATTATCTTGAAGTAAGCTAAACTAATTCATTTCTAGTGAAAGATAATTCAAATATACCTTATTGTGCAGGAGGTGCCTTCTTCCTTCTTTGTCTCTCCTGAGCTGAGACAACAATGAAACTCTTTATCTTATGACATGTGGCAGAGCTCAAGGTTTAAGAGTGCTTGAAGAGTGCTAAGCAAAGCTTGAAAAAAAAAATCTAGTTTTAGTGTTGCTATTCCAGGTACTGATCATAGTTTAGCCAGGACAGTGAAACTAATGCACTTTCTTGAGGCACTTCTTCAACTATTATGGGACATGTATCAAGATTTGAAATTTTACTATTCTTTTAGTTTTGTTGAACACTTAAGTCTCTCAAAACACATTAATAAATAAATGAATCTGTCAATTAGCCAAAGATCATGTCATGCAGAAACAATATAATAAAACATTCTGAAATCCTTTACTGAATTCTTATCAGGATCCTTCACTATTATAGTTTTACAGTTGAAGAGAGAGTGACACCTGAAAGTTAACAAAGTTGACTTTTATTGACCAAGAAGGAAAATGATTTTTATAGACTTGGATAACAATTACAGCTGCAGCCACACACTGGTACCTTATTGAAACTTAGCGGCCTCACACCAAGACAGGTTAGTATATTTTTATACATTGCTAAATGAATATCTTTAAAAAGTAGATATCAAAAATTGAATGCAACGGGTCAATTTTTCAGAAAGATTAAGTGCAAATTGTGTGTGCTTATAAAGATGCAAAGATATTTGTCTGAAAGTTTACCTGAATAAGCACGAGGGCAATCAGGTAACTTTTGTACTCAGGCAATCTTGGAAAAATAATCTTCAAATTAATCTTCAATTATCTAATGACTTAAATTCTGGCCAAATAATGACAAAAGTCAAAGTTCATCACAAAATCTGTAGCTAAATTACCTATAGAAATGGAATCACAGAGTGGTTGAGGTTGGAAGGGACCTCTAGAGATCATCTAGTAAAACCCCCCTGCTCCAGCAGGGACACCCAGAGCACGTGGCACAGGGTGGCATCCGGGCAGGTTCGGAAGATCTCCAGAGGAGACTCCACAGCCTCTCTGGGCAGATGAGTTCCACTATCAAACTAGATATTTTAGGAGAATGAGAAATAGAAGGCAGCATAAATACCAAGATGAATTTTAGAAGATGGTAAAATATTTGCTAATTGGAAGTTTTCAGCGTTCTGAAAGCTTTTTCCACAAATAGTATGAGTCATCCAGAATTAATGTTTTTCTCGGGGCAATATCTCCCTTTGTGTATCTTCTTTCCTATCTCTGTTAAAGATTAAGGTTCTTTCCCATCTCTGTTGAACTATTCATCAGATACCCTCAAATCCATGTAAAGGGGCAGATAAAACAGAATTAAGATGTCTCTGTATTTTTAGCTGTTTCTTTAAGAGCTAGAAATGGAGGTGTTACAAAATCAAAGGCTTGCTGCTCTGGCATATTTCTCATTTGCTCCCTTTTCAGATGGAGTGAATACTGCATATGATCCCTACAAGCTGTAACTTCCTTTCCCTTGCTGATCGAGTTTCAAAACTTTATTACTCACAAAACTCAAGCTAGATCAAAAGGTGAGGTTAAAAAAAAAGGAAAAGAGTAAATTTCTAAAAAAAAAAATAGAAATAATAATAGAGTGTGTATTTAGTGTATTTAGTATTCCGAAACTACCAAATGCCAGAACTAAGATCATCTGTTCATCCGCAGCTCAGTTCTAATATTTTCATAATATTTGAACAACACAAAAGTCAGGGTCCTGAGTGTCCTAACAGCCCACCTCCCTGCACATCCCCACTGCCATTGCAGTCCAACCTGGGGCTGTCAGTGCAGACAACACTGCAGCACATTCTTGCTGTAGATGGTTCTGCCTGCTGTTTCTGATCCCACCTCCTGTTGTTGGACGGACCCCAGACCTGACTCATTTCTCTGCCTTGCCCGGGACTGTCTACGGGACCTGTACCTGTCACCAACCTGGCCCTGCTCAGATGCTGCAGGACTCTGCCATTGCCCTGCCACATCCTTGGCTCCTTCCTTGTCTCTCTCAGATACCAAACCCACTCTTGCTGTTTGTTAATCGCTCTCCAAGGAATGTCATTTCAAATATTTCTTTTGTCTCTATTGTTTTATGCATAGTCCCATTCCTTATCTGAGACATTTGCATCACGTTTTGAATACAGGTTCATAGAGTCCATCTTTAGCAGTATCAGCATAATACTTCATGGAAATGAACATATATATTTACACACCATTCTTGCGTTAGAAAGATAACCTCCTCGCAAGTTGATAAGGAGATGTGGCCTTAAGAATGTCTCAGGGAGGTGCAACTTCATAAAAAGATGAGAAACTAGGATGAAAATGTTTAAAATTTAACAATTAGCAAAAATATTATCCCTGGATAACACAAACCCAGTAAGAAATGATTACAGCTTGGTTTTTCAAAGAACTTACCATTATACTGCCCTATTCCTGGCCTGAAAGCACAGATCGCAGAGCAGACCTTGAAAGTAAAAACATTGCATAACAGGAGCTCCAGCTTCACCCAGGAACAAATGCACAGGAAGTTCACTATTTTAGTTGCCCATGTGCAAGGACTTACTCTTTAGCTTATACACAGTAATTTAGGTTTACCTATCCTTGCATTTAAATAAATAAATAAATAAATAAATAAATGCTTCAGATAGGCCTCGGGCATATGGTAACTAGATAAATAGGCCAAGACCCCAGAATCCATGGTAGATAAAGGTAGGTAGATAAAGCAAACTGGTCTGACCTCAGAGCTAATCCTGCTTTGAGCAGGAGGTTGGATTAGAGACCTCCTGCAGTCCCTTCCAACCTGAATTATTCTGTGATTCTGTGATCCTAAAAAATAAGTTGAAAAAAAGCAAGAGGGATGTTGAAAGATCAAGTCAAATGTATTGTTTTCAGAAATAGTGAATTAGACAAATAGCACATCAGTAGTGAATTTCTGCCTACCTTTTCCAATATGTCATTGTTTGTGCAGGAACTGAAATCATGCTTTTCACAGCGCTTCAAGTAACATACAATTTAATAGTTTCAGTAGTGTGAGTAGGAGAGCCATGGAGATCAGACCTCACTGTGTTTTGAAGCAATTAACCTGTGAGAACATTTTGTTACTGTGGAGTTCTGTGGTCGAAAGTGAACAGAGAAAAAGCAGACTTTTATTTCCCTTTGTTATCTTTGTTTTAAGTTACATTTTCTTTTCTCTCTTATGGAGGAGTAAGGATTAAAAAGTATATTTTTCATACTCAAGCATGCTTTAACCTTCCTTGGGCTGCAGTCACAACAAAAACAAAATCTAGATTTTGTTCTTATTTCCTTAATAATGAAACTTCTGTTAACGAACCATTACTTCACTTATTTAGAGGTAAGTACTTTCCTCTGTCTGCAGCTGAGAAGAATAAATTTCAAAAATTAAGTCATTTAAAAGCTCAGTAGTTTTGTCTCTATTCAATTTGTAAAACATTTCTTTAGTCCTGAACATTGGCTTTTCCTTCAGTTTTATATTAGTGGAGATCAATGTCACTGTAACCAACATCTCATTTATTCCCTGAAAAGTCCTTCACCTTCATTTATTTTGTTCATCTACTGCAATTACTTCACAGCACAATTTGTTAAGATGGACCTTTTTTTCCTTTGTGTCCCTTGAACCTCTTAAAAGGAGGTAGTGACACAGAAGTCTACACTGTATATGCTATTCATAAGCAGGTACAGCTGTTTTTTTCCCTCTTCAGCAGTGAAATCTCCTAAGCATTTATGCTGGGCAAGGCAGTATTTTTAAGAGGCTAGTGAGAAAATACAATATTAAACATATATGACTTTTTTATTTCTACATATAATGGTAATTTTGCAAAATAAATGAAGGGAAAAGAAGTAGGTAGCTTTCATCCCCTGAACGTAGTCTGATTTTGTTTCTGTCCAACTTCCTCATGAGGCAGTGAGTTTTACAGAGTTTTACTGCACTGTCTTTCATGGTTTGAGTAGTTTTCCTGTCTAAGCCTACCTCTGTAAATCTTAGATACTCATTTGTCCTCTCCATACATTTTTTTCAGTTACCTATCCTTACAGTTGTGTTTCAGACTCACATCCTTCCCTGAAGAATAGATCACTGAAGACACAAGATCCTTAATGATGATTTATGGCCCCCCTTACAAAGGCTTAATAACCAGTCTCGATGATCCCGTTTCACTGAGCTCTGTGCCGTTCTACTGACCTTGCCAGTGTTTGCTTTCTCCTTTCAGAGAGACATCCATTCGAGCCATCCCTGTTGCAAACTCGATTCAATTTGATGTTGAAAATAAATTACGGAAAGAAATTCTGAATCTCTATTACAGGTGTGATGACCAACTTTTTTTTTTTCTTTCCTTTACCCTTCTCCTTTTCTTTTGCCTCTCCCATTTATTCTTCCCCTTACTGCATCCCTTCCCCACTACTACATACAAAAGTTTCTGTATATTCTCAGACACCGGCAGAGAAATGGTTCTTGTCTTTGATGACCCATAGTCAACAGAACCAAGATGTTGGTGACCCTGTGCTCTTCTTTCAATTTTCAGTTTTAATTCTCTTGTGACTGTAGGGAGAAGATACACAGACAGCATGTTGTGTAACACTGCTGAAGAGGACCACTCAGTTTTTTCACATGTGTAATACATGTAGGCTAATTTTTCTCTCTGACTAAGAATACAAATTCAATAAGACTATTTACTTCAAAAAATAATCATACCAAAAAGAGCCACCAACAAAGAAACAATTCGTTATGCAATATTTAACCTAGAATTTCTTTGAAGCACAGTTAATCTATTAACACTACACAAGATACAAAGCTAAAAGTGAGGAAATCAAGAGAAAAAGTTGTGGAAAGTAGTTACCAGCTTGACTATAGAAGAGCTTGACATCAAGCCAGTGAGGTCAAACTTCAATTTTGAAACCGTGGCACTTCACTGATGAGAAAATCTATTTAATGTGTACACATGCTTTCAGGTGGAAGGGTTTATCCATATGTTATGGTCCAGAAAGGGCTATGAATTCATTAATTAGGTAACAATTTATCACAATGGACAAATTTGGGGGCTGCTAATCTAGCTGTTTTGCAAACGACAAAATAGAGATAATCCCTATAATGAATTCTTGCAACTGAGGAAGACAAATGATGTGATGACTAGACAAGTAGAAAAGATAATAGTATATTCTGCATTAATTGTATAGATTCCTCTGATTTTTATGCATACACACATATATATGTGTGTGTGTGTGTGTATACATACATACAACTACATATGTGTATACAGATATATATGTATACATGAATATATTCATATACATGTGTGTATAAATGCATGTATGTACATAAATAGATCTGGTCCATCAACCCTGATTTAATTGTAACACAAAATGACAATGAGGAGAACTGTTAAGGAGAAAATTGTCTATAAGATCTGGAAGAGTCCTCTAACCAAGAGAAAAAAAATAGATTGAGATGTGAAGAGGTTGGAATAGTATTATTAGTGAACCAGATTTAACAAGAGTCATATGAAAAATCACACAATCAGGAAAGAAGGGGATAGATCTTTTTACTTTTTTAATCTTTTAATTCAGAAAAATATAGGGGTTATGGAACATTCAAATGATGTCTTTTTCCTATGTTTTTACAAAGAAAGAGCAGAAAAACAATCCAGTTGAGTATATATCTTCTGATAGTGGTTAAAGCTCATGTACATAGGCAAATTCCAGTAATGGCTTATCATTTATTACTTAATTATGGTGTTTATAATACTACAAAAAAAAAAATGTTGTGTGCAGTAAATCCTCACTATAAGTCACAAGGCCAAATTTGGCCCATTCATGTGGCCTGTCAGCTTGTGCAGAATGATCCCTGCATATGTTGCGAAGAGAAACTGGCTCAGAATCTATACCAGGTTCTGAGTAAGCAAGCAGTTGTCAAGCCTGTGAATTTTACAGATATTTTACATTGATATTAAATGAGATGTAAGGAAGCAAAACTCAGGGTTTTTGTGTTCTTTGGAACTGAACAAAGGTGTTCTAATATGATTTATTGTATTTCAATGGTTTTGTAGATTGTGTGTTCCTACACAAATATAATTCTTGTTCAGTTCGCTCAAGGAACATTTCATGCAATTTACATAAGAATGGTTTAATGAAAAAATAGCATTAATTGGTGAGTCTTAGAAACTTCTTTCTCAGGCTGTCCTGGAGCTACTCCTATTTCTTCTTTTCCCCATCTCTGCATATTCTCTGCAACATAAAAAAAAAAACAAACAAAAAAACAAAACCAATATTCTAGCATTACCAAATAATAATTCTTAGGACATGTATCTCTGGGAAACTTATGAAGACTTTTATGCCTTGGTCCAGTAGAAGTAGACTATGCACTTTAATAATTACGAATCCTTGATATCTCTGAGATGATACAAAATTCTAAGTGGCTATGTAATTTTTATATGCGCTTTTTTCCATGTGCATTTTTATACGCACAAAAAAATACACAGAAACTAAATCATACATACTTGCAAACTGAAATTATATAATTAGTTTGGTTAAAAATCTGTATACCAGTAACACTTTTGATAAACTGCTGAATGTGAGAAACCAACACTTTGGCATTGCTGTTGGAAGGTTGCTGGCATTCTGAAGGACTTTTTAACAGCTTCCATCTATATATGTTCCATCATATTCTTTCCCCAAATGGTTCACCTCATTAGAAAATAAGGAAAAAAACAGTATTTGGGCCAGTCCTGTGTGACTTTGTTATTTTAATATTGCATCATATTGAAGGGATAATAACATTATTTCATTTTGCAAGTGTAATTTTAAATCTTTTTCAAAAAATGTACCAAATAGTGACATGAAAGTGATAAAGCCTTTATTTCAGTGCTTACTAGAGTTTATTAGCTTAGTGTTGCAACTAAAAAAAAAAAAAAAGAATGTTTGTAACCAAGTAATTGGTTCACTATTATTCATGCATCATTTCTCTTTATAACACTTTTTCTATAAAATTGTAAGATCCATTCCAGTAGATCCATTCCATTTTAACTCTGGAAATTGCTAGTGCCTACCAAAAGGTGAACACTGAGTTCTGCTAGTACTTCCTGAGCAGAGACAGTTAACACGCTACAAAATTAAAAGTTTGAAAATTACACTGTAGCCTGTATACACTCTGTTTCTGTATTGCTATCTGCATGGCTAATCTGAAAAGATGATTGTTAAAATAGTATGGATGATAAGTAGCCCCATTTTCTTTTGTGTTTTGGGATAGCAATCTTTTCTTTAGGGATATAGATTTTTAATAAATTTTCCTTCTCATATTTGCTATGATCAAGTGGTTAAAACGTATCTTCATTTTAACTCTGAAAGAGAAAATAAGACCCTCTATATGTGTACTCTAATTTAGAAGAGTGTCTTCACATTATTATGGCTTTTTAAAGTTTGATTTATAGTCAAAATAGCTTTTATGTAACCTACTCTACCTTAGAAAGAATTAGTAAGCTAGTAAGAGGATCACCAGGAGAATCATCAGGTCTGTCCTGGGTGTTGAGTACTCTCCCAGCGCAGTGACATAATGTGATGTCATGATAGATAAGTAAGTCATTGTTTTTTGGTATTTCCCAATGTGACACTATGAAATGTTTGCTTCAGAACACTTTTGCTCTGGATAATCAAGAAAGGTCTTGCTGTTTTGATGAAAATCCTCCCGTTTGTTGTGTATCCATTCAGCCTATATTTAGCCATCACAGATGTTCATTTTTAGAATTTGGTACTTCCTTGAAAGTAGCTCAGTAATTGATGGAAGGAATAGATTTATAATCATATTTCAGAGTTAAGTGTTCAGCCAGATGTCTAAATAAAGAGAAAAGCTTTCTTTTGCATTTTGAAAACTTTACTTTCCTCAAACTACATTTGAGAATAATAGCTCATTCAATAAAATTGTTTCATCATACTTCAGAATGCTTAAAGTCAGTCTCTGCCTAGAAGCTAGTTCTCAAGGCAGATAAGTAGGTTAATATCTGCTAATTAATCAATTAACATACTTCTATTACAGATAATTGTGTTTTACATGGGTGTCCACCATGCCAATCCAATGATACCATGTCAATATCCTTTCCTTTCCCACTTCAAAGATTTTACTCCATTTTTCAGGTGATATGTTATAGTACTGTCATGATCTTTCTTAATTCATTAATCACTCTGCATTAATGTCACTTGTCTTTTTTTATCTTGCCATTTCATCGCTGTTACATCTTATAAAATTTTGCCTTGCAAATGGTTCTGTATGCATGTTATCACATCTATTACAGTTTCCTTCTGAGGACTCTTACTCCTCCAGAATTCATAATGTATCTCTTTCTTATCTTGTGATGTAAGATTAACGACAGATCGTGTTGTACATGAATTATAAAGATTGTGAATATATGCAGCCTACAAAAAGCCAGACTGAATCACAGGAAAATATGCATAATTTGTTCCAAACAACATTCTAAAATTTTTCACTGCAAAGCTGGAGGAAACATGCTGGAGGCAAGTATTATAAGTAAAAAAACTGGGAGTAACAACATTTATTTGTGAATTTTTTGTATAGTAGGATATGCCAGTTCATTGCCTGCTTCTTTTTCTCTGTGCATGATTAGTGAAGACAGCATGAAAGATGGGTATCTTATTTCTAATATATTTCACTTTAATTACTGTTATGTAGAATGAGTGAGTGATTTATGCTAAACATGAAAACTGGAAGGAAAAGGCTATTTCTATAAACATTTCTAAAAACCTCTTAAAAATCTTTAGACAGTATTCATTGGAAATGCATTAATAAATACTATCACTAGAAGCTATATATATGTAGCTGAACTGAGCCTGAGTTAGAATTATTATAGTGATTCATTTGGTTTATTGTACTTAATTTTTGATCTATTTTCACCTTGAAACTATAAGCTTGTGTATTTCTTCTTTGATTCAAAAAGACTTTCATTAGAGAGCTTTATTCAGTGGTAATCAAAACCATTTTATTTGTCAGTATACTGCCCTAAGAATATCAATTCACTGTGATAAATTTGGGAGTATGACTGGGACACTGTAATGATCAAAGGAAGTTGACAGTAAGAATTCCATTTTTTACCTTCTTGGAGAAGGTGTACCTCTGAGTCCAAGACCTCATGGTATGAGGGGAAGGAGAGGAGAAAAGACTTGTGCTGTGCCTGTTCATGTAAAGCAGTAGAAATAAATGAAGGAAAAGGAATCGGTAGTTCATGCAGAAATTAATTATATTTTTTGATCAAGCCACACTAGGATGGATTCAGTATCACTACTGGGGTAAAGAAGCGGTTTCAGTGGTATCACATGACTTACTGAGTGAGAGACCGTAGCATACAGGGAAAAAAAGAAAGAACTAAAAACCTAGTTGGAAAATTCCATCTTTTTGAATAAAATTAAACATATTCACTATAAAATAATGTTACTATTATTGCTGTCATTATTATTTAAACACTTGTAACATTTGCACATTTTTTATAAAAGACAACATTTTTTTTAATAACAAAAACCTCACAGAGAATGTAGATTTGTACAAGGTAGATAGAAATCATGCTGTCTAATGACAATTCCACACCATTGTGTGACACACATATTTGGAGGTCAAACTGATTAAGATTTCTATTTTCCATTTGTAAGAAGAAACAGGATTGTTCTAACATCTTTGGACATTAAGGGCTTCACAAGTTCCTGTTCATTGGCCAAAATTAAAACCTCAGATAACTTTCACAACTTCAGTAGAACTATACATTCCAACTTATGTTTAATCATCCTAAAACTAGAATATTGCTAGTTGACTATACTGTTTTTATTTTCGTTATTTATGAATATGAAAGAGGGATAGCATCTAAGACACGGTATGATCCCTTCGCCACTAACCCAAGACAACCTTAGCCTGCACTGATGCTGCATTGCTTTGCCTCTCCGACTCTCTTCAGGTGTTTTCTTCTCATCACATAGGTATTTGTAGCTGCCCCAAGTGCTTCATTTTTCTTAGCATGACTCTTCTACACTTTCCCACATCTGACATTTCTGACATGTTCTCCTCACATGTGAATCCATCATATCTCACTTGTGATATAGCAACCTAGTCTCAAAAGCTGAAGATACTTTCTGTGTCCTGCTTATGAAATAAATTATGAGGTTGAAACCCTATCCTCATAACCCTTTTATCAAGAAAAATATGTTTACTGTCAAAAAATAGATTTTTTTTTCCTAGTTCAATAATAATAAAAATATACCTAATACATTTTCCTCTTCTCAATTAAACACCTCTCCTAATTTGCATGGTCAAATCATAGTGAGTATAGACATAAATTTAGTTAGATCCCTGCTTCAGTGTAGTTTCATATAATATATCCAATGATAACTGGATAATGCAGATGTTATGATTCTGGCTTCTCTTCTGTGCATCTTATATTATATGTTCCTTTCTATATTGTATACAATAGTTACAGTGTGTGCAATAGATACTATAGCTGTTCTGCAAATGGCACATGTTTAGAATAATCCATAAAGATCACCTTACTTTATATATTATATAAAATATCTATTAATATGTATTTATAAACTATAAATAAATATCTGAGTTTCTATGTGCATCCTCAGTCCTGATTGTATGTTTTTTATTGTAATATGGCTATATCTGATTTCTGCAAGGCATTTTGCCTGTATAGTCTTTCCATCTATGGTTTTAACACTGTCTAGGAATGAAAAGAAACTAAAAGTAGTTCTTCCTGACCTTTCAGCTAATTTGATAAGAGATTGCTCTTTAATATTTCCAAATACAATTTTCAAACCATCTGGCTGACATTTAAAACACAGTGCTAAAGTATGCATTCAATTGATAATGTAAATGGATCTGGTAAGGTAAAGTTTTCCTAAAATTTACTTGACATAACTGAATGATAACTAATCACTATCTTCACCTATTTTCCTAAGGGTAACTTTAGGCATTTTGAACAGGCTGCTAGTTAGGCCACCAAGAGTGCAGGGATTCTTTTATAAGACTTCAAGGTTAAAGATACTGTAGGTGTTTGATAGACACACTTTTGGCTACCACAGAACATGAAAACTATTAATTATCTTTACTGATTTTAAACTGAAGTTGACAGAGTCTTAAAAAAAAAATCTGAACCTTGTCATATTGAGTTTAAGCCTGGCAAATGTTTATGAATGCAGAGCAGCACTGTGCACTAATATTCATGTGTTTAAGGCTACTCAGCTCTATGAATGTGTTTAGGGCTGTTCTATAGGAGGTGCTGAGAATACAAAAGCTGAAGGAGGGCTGAAAGGCTTGGAAGCAAGTCTCATTTTCTTCAGCTGCATCATTTGCTCCAGAGGAACATACTTAGCTCTCATTCAAATGTTGCCTCGATTCAAGAATTTAGTTTCTTACAAGTAACAAAACAAAGAAAAATTTCCAGATCTACCAATTTTTTTCAGATTTTAGATGTTTACATTTTTTATGCCAAATTTTAGACTTTTCATTTATCTATGGTCAAATTCTGGAAATAGCTACAATAACATAATAAATAAATATTAAGAGCAGATTAAAAATATACAAACAACCAAGCACAAACTGTTCAACTTAGCTCATTTGGCCACATAATTAAAACTTCAGATGAATTGAATGAGAGCTTCCTCACCTCAGAAAACTCCTTAGCTGAGTGGCATGAGAAAATCCTCTTCAGGACATATATTGCCAAAGAGACTGACACTTTTCCATTTTTGATACAAATGGCATAAGCAGGACAAAATTCCTGAATAGGGACAAACTTGTTTCTACATCTCAGAATTAGCCATTTAGGTCCCAGGGCAAGGCACAATTTAGAAACTCTCATACTCACATTAATTTCACCTAATTACATAATTTTAATCCCCTAAAGATAGGTGGAACAATATAGGCTTTCATATGCTCTTTGTCACAGCTGCTTGTGTCACCAGCTGAATCAAGCTGGCAACTCACTCTTGCCACCTCACTTCCTCAGTTTTGAACATCTTTCTGGTGAAGAGTTAGTTAATTCTAATCAGACAGAAAAGTGCCCACATTTTGTCTGGTTTAGTGTTTCTCTGTCCATGTAAGCTGAACCAGCCTATTTAAAAGCTCTAGCAAAATAAGCATGCACAGCCTAAGACCAGAGGAGAGAATAGATAAAAAAGGAGAGTATGACCTCCCCGTTTTGATAGCAACAAGCTGTTAGATTTGTTTGCCATAAACAGCCTTTAAGTCTGCACCTTCAGCAGCTGTATTTCCTCTGCAGAATTACAGAAGTAGAACTTAACACCTTTATAGTACTTCGAAGGCTAAATGTTATTGTTTGCAATATCAGTTTTACAGTATTCCAAGATACTGGTGATGTATGAGTGAATTATAGTTTCAAGCATGCCAGCCATCTCGAAGAGGTCCCAGTCGTGCACAATCCTTCTGTCAGAGCTAGGA
>JAUBNY010000293.1:631560-647661 GCA_032275445.1 Crypturellus soui | reverse complement strand
AGGGCGCTTTGACGTCGACCTCGGGCCCCTGGATGCTGAGGGAGCCTTCGAGCGAGGGCAGCTGCACGTCGGGAGCCAAGAGGCTGACGTCACCCTCGCTAGCCTTTATCTCTATGTCTTGTTTTTTAATATCTGTACCTGCCATGTTTGTATCTATTTTGTGTTTTTTAATATCTTGTTGTTCTTTTTCTACCTTTATATCATGTTTAAAAAATCCCATTTTGGGTATTTTTATCTTTTTCTTTTGAAATATTATTCCCTTCTCTGTATTTTTTCCTGGTATGTTTTCAACGTTTTCTTCCTGTTCCTTGTATTGTACAGTTATTTTATCATCTTTTTCCTCACTCGTTTCCTCTTTTTTTTCTGTTAGAGGCAGTTCAACATCCCCTATGTTGTTGCTTAAAATACTTTCAATTTCTTTTTGTCCTGTTTCAGTGATTTCAAAGTCAGTTTTTATTTTCTCAGTTTTTAATATGCTTGTTTTATCCTTTGCCTGGTTTTCTTTTGTTTCCACTGTGTCTGTTGATGTGTGTATTTCTGCTTTAGCCATACCTTTTTCTAGACCTTTTACATGTATGGATTCTTCTTCTATGTGATTTGTTATTTCTATGTTAATTACACTTTCTCCCTCAATTTTGTTTGTTGTTCCTTTTTGTTTCTTTTTCTGGGCTTTTGAAGTTGTCTTTGTTTTTTGTTTGGTTGGGCTCTCTTTCAGATTTGGTGTTTCTAAGCTGGATGTTGATATCTGTGTTGATATAACTGGTACTTCTTGTACAGTAGACTTCAAGATTGATTCCTGGTCTTTTTGTTTTTTAAGGCTTATTTCAACTTCAGGGTGCTTTTTTCTTTGGGTTGGAATGCCATTTTCCATTTCTTTCAAGTCTTTTGTTAAAATTTCATGTACCTCCCCTGTTTTTGTTTCATTTGCAGAGGATGTGGTATATTCAACAGTCAGGATTTCAGGAGTTTCCATGCTGATATCTTCTTTATGTATTTTATCTATTTCAGTTAACAGTTTTGTTTTTAGTTCTGTTTTTTGCTTCTCTTTTGGTTCTGGTTTTGATTTATGCATTTTGAATCCAATGTTAGGGAACTTCAGTTTCTTCTGGCTTCCTTTTTTTTCTTTGGCATTGACTTCTTGTTGAAACTGAGACTCCGTGTCTGTGCTTGTTGGGGAAACATCTTGTATTGCAGGCTCATATGCATCTGATGTACTGTGAGATCTTCTATGCCCCAGTATCTTTTTATTTTTAATTGACTGGAATTTTGGCCAGGATAACCTATCTTTTTTAGGTCGCTTGCTTCTTCCCACTCTTTGGTTTACAATTAATGTTTCCTTGTCTTCTTCTGAAATAGTTTTTCCTGAAATGTGCAGTGTTTCTTCAGGAATGCTTTCACTGAGTTCTTTTTCCTGGAAAAAGAAATTAAGTAAGAAGTAGGCTAAAATCATAGTAAATATAACACAAATTAAAATACATAACATACAATACACAGATGATTATTTTTTAAATCCAAACTATTTTTACATAAAACAACCTGATATATATATATGTAAAATATAGAAAAATAATTTTTAATGTGATCAAGACTTATAAGCTTGTCTCTAGAGATGTCAGTGATTAAGCACAGTTTAAAGAGAAAATCTTATTATTGAACTCTTGAGGAAAATATTTTCTTAAATTTTACGTCTTGAAAACTATGGAACATAAATATTACTGAGTTTATTTATGCTAGTTCTGTCAATGGACACTTAACAATAAAAGAGTGATGTCTCACTAGACAGGAATGTTTTTCTGTCCTAAATAAAGATTGTGGCTTTATCCAAAATCTGCAGCATTCATAATGCTGGCAAATATGTGTGAAGTTTATTCTTCTCATGAATAATGATGTTAGTATATTTAACTACAAGGCTAAGTCTTAAGAGAACATGAATGTGTCTTCTGATCTGTATTTCCAGAGAGCACTATGTTAAAGTGTTATCCAAGCTTTATAATCTAATCAAATAACTAACCTGACTTAATCTTTCCTTTTTGTACTTTGCTGTAGAGTGAATATGTTCTAGCTCCTTCCCAACAACCTTCCTTTTGAGGCTGAACTGAACTCTATATGGCTCTGAATACTGGAGAATCTTGAGGGCATCTTCATACTTGATATTATCAAAAAATATTGTAGCACTTAGGAGCTGATCACCTGCAATCAGAAGCAAACATTTTAATTATTTTTTGCTTTCGTGTCGTTTTTCAAATTCTATTGTACTTCACACACAAATTCTGTATACTATTTATATAAAATATAAAATGATGTTCACAGAATAGAATCACAGAATGACTGAGGTTGACAGAGACCTCTATGGATCTAGTAGTCCCACTCTCTCTGCCAAAGCAGAGTGACCTAGAGCAGATAGCTCAAGACTGTGTCCAGCTGGGTTTTGCATAACTCCACAGATGGAGGCTTCATAACCTCTCTGCATAGCCTCCTCCAGCATTAAACCAACCTCACAGTAATACATTTTCTTCTTCAGTTTTTTCAGTATTTACACTTTGGAGTATTCCAGTTTAAATCCTCATTTAATGTAGCATAATACTTTAATGTGGCATAATATTTTCTAAAAAATGAGTTAGAGGCAAAGCATTCATGATTGTAATAATGAGTTACTTGTTCTTTGCATTCTGACAATGTATATATGCTTTCCATGTATTTTTTTTCACCATTCCAGTGAAAAATAGATTATTTAAGGTATATAAAAATTATATTTCACTATTATTTTAGAAACTGATCTTCGATTTTATTCATATAGAATTGTTAAACTCATATATAATATTACTTGGTTTGGGATCTACTCTCTCCATTATTTAAAGACCTACAGTTCAGATGTATATGTATATGCATAGTGAGTTATATTCCTAATTATTTTAAAGTGAAAAAGATATCAGAATATCAGATTGTACCTTCTTTCATACTAAATATTTTTGAAGCAGGAGATTCTTTAAGTACTTTTTTAATAAATATTCCTTCATTTCCTCCACCAGTCACGCTAAAACCACTAGCACCAGCTTCCACTTCTGTTTTCAGAGTCACTTCCATTGTATCCTAAATGTAGAGAAAAGCACGAGGTTATAATTTTTATTCATCTATATCAAAAACTACAGCAGAAATTTCAGTCTCTTCAGTTATATTTTCAAGAAACATTACCTAAAAATGGAGAATATACTTGTTTAGTGTGGGTTCAACTCAGTTCTAAATTAGAATTAAGCACATGTGTGAGGTCCATGCAGCACTGGGCTCATAAGGATTGTAGAATGTAGATTTAGATCATGAATTTAAAATTTGAAACACATGGAATCTTTCCGGACTGAAAGATTCCATTTTTTGTGAAGATGTAATGCAGCTGAATTAAAGTTAATGGGCCAGAAAGATCAGAGTAACAGCTAGTGCTGTACTGGATGCAAACAAGAACAGACCAAAAAGTGCTGAAAAGAATTACACAATGACCCCTAATAAGGCAACTGAATGTTCATGCCTGTATTATAGCTTAGCAATTTATAAAGTTCTCAGCCATAGCAAATCTGAAGTTGTTCTTTTCTCGTTTCTCCATACATCTGTCCACTCTATCCATGTTTACATGTCAAATGGAGTCTACTGATGTGCAAGCCACATACCTAAAAGAAACTGCCTGCTTTTAGACTAACCTGTGGACGGCTCTGTTTTGATTTGTTTTCTTCTTGAAGCTGAAAAATAATTGTTATTTTTTAATATTCAGAATTGGTGCAGTTGTAAAGCATAACAAAAGTAATCCATGAGCTAAAATCCCTGGTTTAGACTGAGAACTGGACCTGATTTAAATGACAACAGAATAAGGTTAGGACCTACAAAGCTAATTTTCAGTACATATGTATGATTTAACTACATTATTGCCAGTAGTAAATTAGGTAACAGAGCATTCCTGTACTGCACAGAAAATTTGCATGAAATAGTCAACAAAGACTTATTGTATGAAGAAGCCAGGAGCTCCTCTACATGGAATGCAGGTTGGACATTTCTCATGCTTTCATTTGTGAATAACATATGTGTTATTCATTTATCAGACTTAAGCATGAATTTCAAACAACTACTTACTTTTCTTAATATAACTGTACTAAAACCTAAAGTTTTTAGCTTTGAGTAACAAAGAGATATAGGTAATTGCTACATTTATATTAGTCGCACTCAAGACAATTAAATAATCTAATAGGAAAATTATTGTAATTTCTTTATATTTTTTTGTCCCAGCTCCTGGAAAGAAGTCAAATTGAATTTTTGGCAAGAAATGAGAATGTGACCACCTACAAACCCAACACAACAAAAAAGAAAATTCATGCACATGGCCCTGATTTGGCAGGGAAGGTATTATGGTTTCAACTATATCCTACTACATGACACAAAAGTTTCAGCTGTTTATCACAGAATCACAGAATCATGGAATAGTTGAGGTTGGAAGGGAGCTCTAGAGATCATATAGTCCAACCTCCATACTCAAGTAGGGACACCTACAGCATGTGGCACAGGGTGGTAGCCAGGTGGGTTTTAAAGATCTCCACAGAAGAAGACTCCACAACTTCTCTGGGCAGCCTGTTCCAGGGCTGTGTCACCCTCACACTAAAGAAGTTCTTCCTCACATGGAGATGGAACTTCCTGTGTTTCAGTTTGTACCCATTACCCCTTGTTCTATCACTGGCCACCACTGAGAAGAGTTTGGCCCCATCCTCTTTACATTCTCCTCCCAGGTATTTATATATATTAATAAGATCCCCTCTCAATCTTCTCTAGGCTAAACAGGCCTAGCTCACTTAGTCTTTCCTTGTAAGACAGATGTTTGAGTCCCTTAATTATCTTCACTGCTCTAGGCTGGACCCTCTCTAGAAGTTCCACATCTCTCTTGTACTGAGCAGCTCTATCACCTTTCCAACTTATACTACTTATTCCTACTTATAGGAGCTAAAGTCTCTTAAATCAACTCAGTAAATCCATCCATTCATGGAACCTCAGTGTCTTGCCTTTAAATAGTCTTCTTCTACAAGATATTCATAAACTGGAGAGGACCCTTGTGGTCTTGGCCGGATATCTTCTACTGCCACTTCGTTAACCTGCAGGAAAGAAATGAGTGGTAGTAAAGGAACAGTCACCACTAAAAAGTGACCTACTTTTTAGGAGATTTTTTTCTACTTACTTTTTCAATCTTTCGTTATTAATAGTTGGTGTGGAACAACTTATGACTTTAATGCCGCTAAACCCTGCATCTTGTAGCTTTAAACTGTACTGTCCTCTTTAATCCTGCAAACCATGGAAGAGTGAAGAGTTCCAGAGAATTTTCTGCTGATAAAAATTCAGCATCTTTCCTTCTGGTGTCAGACCATGGGCAAGGTAAAGCAGCTAAACATTTAAAGGAACGCTGTTTGGGTTTACAGCTATGTAAGAAAGACGTTACTAGGTCTTGGTATAGAACTTCTGCTGGAAAGTTATCATAAAGAGCAGCATTGTTTTGACAGGAATATTCTTACTCAGAAATATTAACAGCTACATTCTTGATGAAAAGAAATCACCAGCAAAACCCAAAATAAATAAAATAGTAGAGGTCAAACTTTTACAAGGTTATTGTAACCACTCCCCCCAAAAAAAAAACAAAAACCAACCAAACAAAAACCCCTCAAACTTACAGAATCGTCATCTTCTGCATCAGCATCAGCATCTCCAGAAGGCTCTGCTGGTCTCAGCTGTCGTCCAGAACCTGAAAACAATACAGAACTTGTTAATGTCCATATGCCAATACAAAGCACAGAACAACAACCTTCGGAGCTGAAATCCTCCAGATCATTAGGCCAGCTGTAGAAAAGCCTGCTTTCATTGAAATTCTTTATCTCAGATTTCATCAGACTAATCTTTCCAAAGATAGCAGAAATATTCAAAGCTAGAATATAGAGTCTTTTGTGAAGTAAGATGAAGAAAATAGTCCTCAGCATGGAGAAAAAAAAATTAGAAGTTGACATTTTTTTTCTAATCACCAAGCTTGCAGTCTTTAAGGCAGGAGTCAAGGGTGAAAGCTTCATGAAGCTTTGATAAAGATTCACTTGTTTCCCTTTTTAGAAGTATTAAGGACAGAGATAGATCAAATAAAGCAAACAGGCTATTTGAAAAAAAATCTTTTGAAATGGGTTAAATTGGGCACCAAGAAACAAAACCAGTACTAACACACTATCATTTTTAGAGATCCAGTTGCCAATAGATGACAATTTGAGTGAATTTATACATTTTCGGTTGCACAATGTACTCTACATACATTACTCCTTGCCCGATAACTTTGCCTTCCTTCTCATCCCACTTCTGCTCCATTTTTTAAAGCACTGGGTTGTCCAGCTTTCCGAGACCCAGTCCTGCAACGGTCATTAGCATGCATATTTTTCACTTCTATAAACAGATTTTCTAACTCAAAAATATGCTCAAACACTAGAAAAGAGAACCACAAGCAGAATTGTGCAACTAATTCATTATCTAATTTAAATGAAGAGTCCTTCAGCTAGAACATGACTGAACATGAATCTTGCATGCTATGTGTGTAGAAAAAAGTGACCCTACTTGTGTTTGTATATGTTGCTTTAACTTACATAAGTTGGCAAACTGTCTAAAATAGCTATGATTTTGACAGCCTTTCTCCATATTTTTATGAACTTCTACTTTTTTCTTGTTTTTTTTTTTTTTTAGAATATGAAATAATTTAGTACAGTCAGGGTCACAAAAGAACTATTATATCTGGTCAGTGATGGACTATTTTATAAAGTGAACAGATACAGTGTGCTGTAGATGAGGCTGTCCCATATTAATCTATGGGAGCAAATTCCAAAATTGACCAACTAGAGAGCATCTTAGCCATGGTTATATTATCTTAATCATCTCTCCTATTAGCTCCAGAGAACTAGAATCTATTGAGAAATATCTGGACTACCAGATATTTTCTACTCTGGCCTTCACAAGTTTAGTCATGATATCTATAATGAACACTTCCAGAAAATGGTTTTAGGGCAGACCTTAATCTAGATTAAAGATCTTCATAAATTAGTTTGATGTTTTCAAAGGCCTAGCAGCTGCTTTAAAAAGTTGAAAAGATAAGCATAAAATTTTAAATGTGAATTTACAAACCTGATTTTAGGCATCTTTTTTTTAAAATTCTCAGGTCCATTTACAAAACACTTAACCACACATAGTCTGCACAA
The DNA here is from genome assembly GCA_032275445.1 of Crypturellus soui. NCBI lineage: Eukaryota > Metazoa > Chordata > Aves > Tinamiformes > Tinamidae > Crypturellus > Crypturellus soui. The sequence goes on along the minus strand of JAUBNY010000293.1, from coordinate 640,417 downwards.
CGTCTTGAGGCCTGATTGTTTAAAATGCTTAGTGTTTCTAAAGAATCAAGTGCCAACCTTGAATTTATGGCTGTTACTAAAATTCTAAGAAGTGTGACATTGTTATATGTTTCACTTGGGAAAATCCCACCCACAAGCTCTGCAGTCCAGTAGAATGACTTAACAGAATATGCTTGGATTGCTATAGCACTTGCTCTTCATTGTAGCACTGGGACGAAAATTACAACATTGAGCCTCAATGGCTGCCAATAACTTTGCTACTGGAAAAGAAAAAGGAAAGAATTATTCAGGAGGATTATTGGGTAGATTCACTACTGTTTTTCATGTTTTACTTTGGTGCAACTTGTCTAGCATCGGAGCAATGCAAGTTTGGAGTGCTCCACTTCCAAAACTCAAACGGTCCTATACAGTTTATGCGGTTGATTTATTTAGCTGTAGAATAGGTATATCCTCTGATTGTGGTACACTGCAACTTCCCTACATGTCCTAACAGAAGTAAAACATTTTAAACCAAATACAAAGGAACTTGGAAGAAGAATCTGACCAACACCTTCAAAATCTTCCTGCCGCTGCAATGAACTACTTATAGAGCCCAAGAGAATTTGGCACTCCACCACTTGCCATAGTAAGACCCAAACACTTTTTTCCCATATGGCTACTCTTTTGGAAATGGCAAACAACATTGCCGAGTCCAGTTAGAAAGGCAGTCCTGGGGCAGATGACATCTCATCTTGGCTGAAGCAGGGGAGAAGTTTCTTGCTTTTCACCAGTCGCTCATGAAGCAAAGTGGTGTATGTGCCACAAGGGTGGCTTTCCATGCTTGACCAGTCCTAGTAGGCAATTACTCTCCATGTTCTTGTTAGAGGTGTTGTGAGTCAAGATTTGCTAAAATGTTGTCAGAAGCGTCCTTGCTTTTAAAAGGCAAATCTGTCAGTGGCAAATCCCCCAGCTCATGGTGTGTAGGAAGGGAAGGAATCCTTCTGTGAAACCTCTTAGTCAACTGCTACCTCTCCTAAATGGTAATAGTAGGATTTTTTCCTACAAAATGGAGCAACTGATTCCTATCATCAGGGTTAGTACCTGAGGTGGCTCAGAGATGACTGAGAGTACATGGACTGAGATGAATGGATGGATTGGTTGCACAAATCACATCTCCTCCCAAGCTTTGCATGGACAGCCTTTGCAACCAGCCTAATTTCCCCAAATTCTGCCAATTTCTATAGTAATTCTCCCATCTGCATTAGTTAAGATATGTAAAAAAGACTTGTTGTGCCTCCAAATCCCAGCGTAAAATAAGCCTAAGATTTGATTCTGAATCTTTTCCAATTCAGATGACATTAAAAACAAACATATAAAAAGGGGAAATCAGAGTACAATGCTTTATCTCATTTTCAGCAAAGCTTTCTTTCTGTATATGAAAGACTGTGCCAATAAACTATGATTTATATGCATGTCATCCTCATGCTCCAAATAGTAGTGATGCCGACATTTTATAGGTTTTAACTCTTTTTCTTAAACCCTGGACAATCATTGCTTTGTTCTAAATATTTTCATAAACAAGATGGAATTTATACTAGTGACTAGGCCCAATAGCCACTGAACTGACTTCAGAACAAGGGAATTTTTTGAAAATAGGCAGTAGGAGTTACACAGAATGGAACATTTTCATATCATATGACAAAAACTGTGTTTGCTTTTTTTTAGATGGAAATATTTTGATTATTTTATCTTTAAGATATGTTTGCTTATAATGTAAAAAATTTAAGTAGCCAGATCTTGTTTTTAAGTATATAACTTTTGTTCACATCAGCTTCTTAGGCATCACCTTTCCTACTTTAAAAAAAAGAATTTTATTTTTGTTTTATTTTGTTAAAGAGGTTTTATTTTTATTTTGTTTCATTTCATTTATTTTTTTCTTAGACTGGCTTTGCAGCAATAGGTTGCTCTGAGTCCCTAGGCACCTCGAGGACTCATGCCTGTGCACTCTGGCAAGCCCAGGTCTACTCCCTCCTGTGCTTGGTATTATGTGAGAGTCTCATTGTAAATAAGAATGTGCATTGCTGCCGCCCTGGAGAGCCTCGGCCAGCTCCTATGTCCAGACCACTCTGCCAGGGGTGTATCTGCAGCTGCAGGTCCACCCACCGTTTTTGTCTCCAAGCCTTCAGGCTCCCCTGTCATGGGCCCATTAATGGTTAGTCACTATTGATGTGCTGCTCCAAAATTCCTCCTATTTTTATTTTAAATGCCTTTTCCGAGACAGTACACCTGGCTATTTTTAACATGGTTTGTTCTGCTTCTCTTCCAGGTATCCTAATTGCTTGGATTCCTTGATTTCCTTCATAGCTCTCAGTGACGCCCAAGCACTGCTACTGCCATGCCCTGCAGCCCCTTCTGATTCACTGCTTATATTTGGAATTGGGAATATTTAGAATATTTAGAATATTTAAAATTGTACATCTGAGCTCTGTAGATCTGTAGAATCTGAGGAAAGCACTTGATAATAGGAACACTATGCACCTGCTTGGCATTTAACTCTGCCTTTCAAGAGCACTTTTTGAGATAGGCAAGTTTGCCTGAGTTGGAACTTGAGTTTGCTGAGAGATTTTTTGTTTCAGGACAATGAGCAGAAAGGCAGTAATTCAACCACTTTACTTTTTTTGGACCTCCCAGTGCTTCAGCTTCCATGTCTGCTTCTTTTTTATGTCTTTCCTCTCCAACCCAATCTGCTATGTCATTTATTTTAATAAGCTGTTAAATCAATGTGTGTGTGTTGCATTTGGTTCTTTGGGTTTCCTAGGAGACTCCAGGACATTAGAAACTGATGAATAAATGTAGATTAATCAGCCAATTTTAATATCACTTCATCTAGGCAGTGTCATCAAGCATATAGCTATCACATTGGTTTGGTTTCCTCAAAACTCTCATGGCTGAAAAATGGCCTAAATGAGAATTTTTAAAAGTTCTCACAGATAAAAAACACAATAACAACAGAAGAAGAATCTTTTCCATCTCAATGAACACAGCACTTTAAAAAGTTATTTTCACTACTTTCCAAAATCAGCTTTTGGTAAAGACGTCTGAATTTGTAAACAGATCTTTGTGTTCTCCTAACTGCATCAGTGGCTTGATGAGTCAGGATTTGCCAATCCCTAAATTGCTAAACATGTTGTGCAAATGCTATGTATAGCACAAAGATAGTTACTCTCTCAATAGCAGCAGCAGCCTGAAATAATTCAGTATTTCTCATTTACCCCAGGGTTTTCTTATGAAGCTCAAGTTACAAATGGAAGTGATGACCTAATGCTACATTTAAGAAGACTAAAAGCCTGTAATACTTCAAGGTCTATTGTTATAAAAAGCAAACCATGGCAGTTTTGCTGTCCAGAACTGCTGCTGGGAGGCAACTTGGCAAAAAGAGCATCAGCTTTAATATCATACCTTGGGTTCAGTTGTGAATTTCTTTAAATGCAAATACAAAAGTTAAATGTAAAGGCCACAAACAAGAACAACCAAGGACACATAAGAACAGTACGGCTCTTCAAGGCCTGCCTTCTGAATTTTCTCCTTCCCAAAGGGATATGTTCCTTAAAGGAATACCTGAATAACATCCCAACTGCTCTCTATACCATGTCCTGTCTCCCTATCTCTCCTGTGGTTATAGCGCATGAGGAGCTCAGTTGCAGCAGCTCAGGGCAACCAACCCCATCATCTAAATACTTCTGGTTAGTGGCGGAGTCATGTTCTTCCAAGCAAGCAACACATGAGAGAAACAATCCAGCAATAACCACTTGGTGAATATAAGAAAAACCTGAAAGCAACTGCAGACAACTCATTTTCACATGCACTGGGCTTCCCGAGGAAGCCGCTATGTGGTTTAAAACACAGGTCATGGCGCCAGCTCCAGCAACGCTTGGGAAAAGCACCAGCTAAGAAACAAGAGGTTTGTTTTTCTACCGAAATTCCCTAGCACGCTACAGAGAACTGGTTTCATTCTCTTGTCCTGCGAGGTCCCGAGGACCTCGGGTTACACCAACTGCTGGGCAGGGCTCTGGAGCACGGAAGGAGCGCGACGGGAATGCGGCCACTGTCACTCCAGTCCGGGCGGCTGCAGGGGCTGCTCCTTGGTGCGCAGGAGCCCTGTTAAGTAAGGAATAAAATAAGGAATCGCCTACCCCAGCCCTCTCTCCTGAGCCCTGTAATTCTGCTCTCCCTAGCTGCTCTGTGGCATGCAGACAAAAAGCCTCTGTGGAATGAAGATAAAATTTAGTTGCTAAAGGGGTTCAGCAAGCCTTATTCTCCGCAGGACACTATCAGAACTGGTTTGGGCTGTGCAAAAGCTCAACTCCCACTTTTGTTTTGCCTTTGGTTTGGAAATGCCCCCTGGCTGCACTCTGTCACTCTGCTGCATTCTTGTACTATGATGAATATGACCCAAAGTTTTAAGCCCAAAGCAGAGGCTTGTAGCTCAGCAGAGCTAGAGTAGCAGCTACTCCCAAATAACCAATGTGTGAATAGTTTCCTTCCATTCAAGGCATGAGCAAGATGTCTTGATTCACTGCCTTGGTATGTTAAACTGCCTTTGTCAGCAGTTAAGTGTACTTCATTATAAGCCTTCGAATTATTGCATTTCAAAACCTCTCTAAAGCAGAAAGTATCGTAAACTGCAATCGTTTGTCTCTTCTCCCTGCCAGGAAGCTGTTTTGTGAGGTTAGCTCCTGCCTCTACCGAAAGAAGCGGGACTCTGCTCTGCAAAGTACATCCACGTAGAGAAATGTTTAGGGAATTAAGATTTCTTACAGGCCAGACTGATCTCTGTAGGGTTTTATAGAGCATTTTCTACAGGTTGACTAATATCAGGGAAGATGTGGAAGTACACTGGCACCTCAGAACTGATATAAACACTACCATAAAAAGAAAAACGAGCAGCCCCCAGATGAAAAGGAGAGTAAATGGCTTTCCTGCCAGTGTGTGTTTATTGATAAGCTCTGTCCACAGACTTAAAACTATTGAAGGCATGCCTGCTCGCACTGCACGACAGCAGCACAGTGAGACCCACCAGAAACGAACTTTTTATTTGTACAGTGGCACATCTGTCCTCTGATGGTAAAGATATATTTAATATAGCTCATAGGACATTTCAGAGCATGAAAATAAAAGTACTCCAGTGGGCCTCTGCATAGACTTTCTCAGCCTGAGCCATATTTAAACACCAAACCCAACGGGGTTTTTTTTTTCCAAGCCCTTTTTCTTTTTTTTTTTTTTTTTTTTTTGCCTTTGTCAACCTGAAATTTCCCAGATCCACAGTTAACGAGATTCATGCAGCTATCATGGTTTTTAGGGTACTTGGCTGAAAATTATGGCAACGTGATTACAATCTTTCTCCTGCTCTACCTAAGAAACACAGTTTGGCCCAATTCACATAACTCTCCTGGTGCCAGAATAAAATATTCAGTGAATTTTTTCATTTGCCCAGGATTTCACCTGATAGTGACAAAGAATAATGTTTCATACAAGTGATACAGTAATAAAGTCCAAGTTTCTTGTGAGAACGTAACTAGAATGATGCCCGAAGAAGACAGCAAAAGCAGACAGCAGTAGCTGATATCTGAACTTGTCTCTCCTGGTTCTTCTCTCTTCTTGACAGCTAGAAGAGAGCTGCAATTGGCAGCCTGAAAAGAAAACAGCTGGAAAAAATGCTCGTGGCATCGACCAGACAAAGATTTTTGCTGCTGTCTCCCCACATCTCAACAGCTCTGTCTCAGTTTTGCAGTACCAGTTTTGCAGTATCTGTAGTTTTAGCTGAATGTTTGCCTAGAGGGTAGGTGCAGTGTCCTGTCCCATGTCCATGTGTTTGCTTGTCTTAGGCAGGAATTTTCCTCTCTCCAGGGTGTACGTGATACAATGGGTTTCCAATGTGCATTTTACTTCCTGCCAGTATTCCCACGGGTGTGCAGTTGTGGTGAGGAATTTGCAACATTGGGACCTTCGTATCCAGCATGGAGAACTATCCTTTTTCCAGGACTGCAATGCCTCGGTTCTCACCAGGCCACTAAGAGAAGGGCGTTACTTTTGTAGCTCTTTAATATATATGTCCCAGCTTGTGGACTGAACCGAAATGGCTCACCACCCTTTGGAAGGGAGCAAAAGTGGGTTAGAGATTCGCTGCCAAGTAAAACAATAAAAATTGGTTTAATGCGCTGTAGTCCTCAACAGTTTTATCTCCTGGGACATAATGCTTTTGCTTGAGATTGAATGCTGCAAATACTTGCACAGACACCGGCTAAGACCTCCCAGGGTGGCACTGTCCATCCATCTGGTTTGGTTTTTAGAAGAGCTTGAGGGCCATGTGGCACCCAAGATCCAGGTTTGGCCCAGAGTGCAGGTCCCGCTCCGCTGACAAAGCCCAGCTCTGCTCGCATTTAAAACATCAACCGAATTAATGCTTTATTAAAAATGAATGTTCTGCCTGCATAGGCTTAATGGCAACCCCTTAGACTGCTGTTTTCTGGTAGTATCCCCATGCTGTCTTCCAGCCCTGACCTACAGAAGCAACAGGGTAAGTTGACTGCTCTTTGCTCCCACTCTGACACATTAAAGGATGCCAATTCCTGCTGCTTTGGGTAGAGCACCCCTTTGTCCCCCAGGGATAAGTCTGAAAGCATCTGTAAAAATATTAGTGGCAACTGACACACACTATATCACTTCTGCCATTTATCACTCCTAATTAAAAACAGATTATCCAGCCCAAACTTCTCCTCAGTTCTCACCAAAGAATACTCTCACCAGAGTCAATATACAGTGAAAATTTATATTTATGTGTGTAGATATATATATGTGTAGGGTTGAAGATGCTATGGTCTAGGAACTTCCATTTCTCTGTGCTCCACTGATAAAGTTCAGTGAAAAAGTGAGTGCCCAGATGTAGCAATATTAATGATGTTATTTTTCACATCTCTCTGGTATGCTGGAAACATCCCTTCTCAAAACAGGAATGCAGCAAAAACCTGCATTCCTGTTTTGTTAATTTATAACAAAAATTATAAGCTTTTACACTGCCTTTTATGGGGGCTTTTATATAAATACCTGTCTTTGGAAAGAGGTTTCCAGTTGGGGAAAAAGATCATTGGGCAACTTGTTTGGATGTAAATCACTATAGAAGAAACTATCTTCTGGAATTTTAAATTCCTTAATGTATATGTAATACAAGAGATATGGGATAAGGGTGACAAAAATTATTATAAGAAAATATTTTACATCAAAGATAAAGTTACCAGTTCCTTCACTTTGCCAAGATAAAAATTGTTTCTGTCAATAAATAGCAATAACAGTAAAATAGTATTTGGCACAACTCACTTTCTCCTGTTTTTATGTGGTGTAGGAGACTCCCTTTAAAAATCAGAGGTACTTTCTGGGCATTGCAAACTCAAGATTTATAAAAGCATAAAAACTCATTTAGAGATAAATTAATCTATTAGGACAAATTAGTATATTAATCAACACAGTACTTTTGACATCAATGAAAAATAAATGTGAGTAAAATGGATTTAAAGTAAATGGATTTAATGGATTTCTGCCCCTTTCCAAAGTTCAAATTTCAAAATAACTCAATGACAGACTACCTACCAACTTCTTTTAAAATCTTATTGTGGTTTGCTATCAAATGGTCACCACTTTTTTAAGACTCTCATCAATGGTGGTATTATGGATTTCCACTTTGTTCCTGCAAATTCTAAACTTGCACCTTGATCACCATCTTCCATTTACAAAATTATTTGTGCCTTGTTTTTGTGAATTTAATCATCTCCATTGTTTGAAAGCATAAATAATCAAATTTGAGAAATTGAGAATCCCTGGAATTATAAATTCTTGTTATTTGTCTTGAAACTGAGCTTGGTATTTCTACGTGCCACATTTTTTTGCAAAACTTTGTTTGAATCTTTGTGTGTGATTTAATGCTCCCTTTCCCCTCAACGCTGTCTAGCCAGCACGGAGGCACCCAACAATAACAAAGCAGCATGCCTGCCTAACAGACTAGAGGAAAACGCATTTTAGTTAAGGAAATAGATTTTAGTTCTGTGTTTCACAGAGGTTAGCATAAACAACAGGGAGATAATATTTTTTTAAAAGATCCATTGCTACCGGTCTGTATTTCTTTTCGGTTAACGGTTTGAACAGAGATAAAGCAGTTGTACTGCAGTTTGCCTGTGTAGTAACTGGTGGGGGTAGTGGTATTAGAAAGCATGGGGAGAACTATTTGTTGGGTTTGATTACTGATTCATAACAGTTTCGCATGTTCCGAGCTTTTCTTGCAACAAGAAAATAATGATTTCTTGTGGAAATGAGTATCTGTTTCTGTATTGTACAGGCCTGTTCAAACACAGGTTAAATATGCTTTAATTCCATATTTAATTCCATTTAATTGCATTAAAAAAAAAAAAAAACTTATTTCTGAAGGTGATGGCAACATTTCCTCCCTTGTGTTATCTTCCGGTTGATGCCTACAGGAGGGTAAATGACATTTTGCCCTTGAAGGAGATCAGGAACTTTCCTGAAATCCACAGCCTGGCACAGATACAGGCAGGCAGTTTTCCTGGAGCGGGATGCGGACGCAGCCCTCACCTCAGCACCATCCACAGCTCACAGCCGGGCCAGCCAGGCAAGGAGAATGGCTGCTGGCTTGAAATTGGCCTGTCTACTGTTCGCAAGGTAGAGTAATTCTGTTTTTACCACCAACAAACCAAAAGCTCCATCACTACCTTACTGCAGTGTTTACAAATACAATGGGCCCGGAGTCCTGAGTGAACTGGGATGTCAGCAATATTCTAGCAGTGGCTCAAGTATTTTCTGTTAAGCACTC
>JAUBNY010000293.1:560561-572152 GCA_032275445.1 Crypturellus soui | reverse complement strand
ACATGATCAATCCACTTCATAAAGACTATTATTGGTTCAGGCATCTGTGTTTGCTCTCAAAAAAACACAAGGCTGGTAAGAACAGCTTACAGGTCTGATTTCATGTCCAGTCAGAAAACTCACAGAGCAAGGTCTTATTCATTTTGGCAGAAAACAAAAAGAGTTGACCTCGTAACACAAGGGCACTCTCAAAGTCAAATAAATCCTCTGTTCAACTACTTTCTCCCTAGAACAAGAACTGAGAACAAGCTTGTGTCTCATGATGTAACAGGCAACGCTATCTGCCACTATTTAATTCCAGGTATGATGGGTGACTATTCTACCCCTCTGGGAATGCAAAAAATATTTTCTCTAGTTTGAGGTTACTAATCTTGTTCAAGTCATGGTACCATGAAGAAAGGAATAGTAATACACAGAAAAGACATGAGAAATTATTAAAGGGGAGGATAAATTATGTTTTTATAGTCATAAGTGATGTGAAAAGGAGGCTGAAGAGCAACTGGACATTGTTTGCCACCTGAAAACTGAGGCGTACCCAGTAAAAAGAGCAGGTAGCTTATTTATTTTAAAATAAACAACAGGAAGTACTTGCTCGCAAAGCGAATAACTGAATCATGACTCATTGATGCAGGATGTTGTGCAGGTCAAAAATGTACTCATGTTCAGACAAATCCAGGGAAAGGAAGCCCAGGGAGAGCTATTAGATCAGATAGATCAGATATTACCTGTGGTTTACATGCCCTTAACGACTATTTGCTGGAAATTATGCTGGGCTGTCATAAGCAGGGAATGGGCAACTTGCTTTGCTTCCTATCTCTTTCTCCAAGAAACCACATCGTGTCAGTGTCAGAGAGAAGGCAGCTTTCAGTCTGACCTAGTAAGCAGTTATGTTTTGCAACACAAGCTTATTTGTGAAGCTGGTGCCGAATTGTGATCATACGGTCCATATGGTCATTTTGTGCCTCACTGGGCATGTCTATGGGTAAGAGGGCTTTGAGGGGTGTGATGTTTCCATGGGATGTTTGCACATCTCTGGACTGAATAAATCAGTGGTCAGTTGTACACCTGAATTTGGGTCTGCCGTTATTCACTTGATTTGCTTCCAGAATCTGTGGTAGGCTGTCATGAGCAAATTCACAACTCAGGAGTGTTGCTTTTTTTGTATGTTTAGGGTTTTATGATGAAGATGAAGGGCATAGGGTCCTCAGCCAAGGACTAGGGTCCACTTAGGTTTGCTTTATGACATTCTTGAGAGGTGAATGAAAGAAAGAAAATGTAAAAGGCTATTTTGGCACTTAAATGAGGCATTTTTGATAGTCTGTCTAAATATAAGATCAGCTTCTCACTGTTGGAGAGTGATGGTTTGAGGCCCCAGTAGTAGCTGTTCCCATGTGAACAGTTCCCATGCATTCACCCATCCCTCACAGGGTAGGAAGCAGCCTAGATGCGAGCCTTAAGGTTTCTGTTCTCCAGTCTGTAGCAAAATGGGTTGTTCTTGCTGTGTCTCTTACCACTGAGCTCATTTTCCCTTTCTGCTGACCTCAGAAACGTCTCAACCCTGGGCAGAGCCCTCACCAGACCCTCATGCAAGCCTCAGATAGGCTTGTTTTCCTTTGACGTATCTGTCTGCTGGCTATGCCTCTAAAACACAGAGAGGTTAAAAAGATTAGACCTCAAATCAGCAAGGAGGTTCTTGTTCCCATCCACTACTCCCAGGAAGATCACTTCAAATTTCATCTTTCCATCCATTTAATATACCTAATTAAATCCACAAGCCCCTGTAAAGCTTCTATGTCTGAAGATGGCTCTGCCTGCATGGAAGGAATAGAGGTATTTGTAGCTAGGCTTAAGAAATAGTGAATAGTGAATAACAAAACTGCTGCTTTTATCCTAAAACTGCTTCATCCAAGTAGGTCCAAGTCCCCATTGCAAAGTGTGAGCATTCCCTGCTACCAGGGAATGGTAGCAGAAAGATTTGTATATCCACAGATGAGAAACAGTGTGTAACACTGCACAGAGCACAAAGCTCCCATCCCTGGAGAGCAGAGAGCTCCTCAGCTCTGAGAAGTATTCTACTGAGCCTCAAGTAGTGAGTGAGCTGTGGAGACCTGAATGTCAAGGAACGGGTGGAAAGATAAATCCCAGGGCCAATCTTGATAAGATGAACAAATACCACAGACAGGGGGTGGGTCTCTTCTGTCTCAGAAAAGTGTTATTGCCTCTGTACTGGAGCACTACACCAGTTTTCCTCTCTTTGCTTTGGCTTATGAGCTTGAGATTGGCTGAGCCAACCATTTCTAAAAACATGACAAATGCATGTTTTTCCTATTAAAAAAAAAACACTTTTTGTTTTTTTATACTTCTCTCTCACTTGACCTTATATGCAGCAAGAGGATATCCTCGTATAGGATCTGGCTTGATTCTGATGTTGATTCTCTGAAAATTTTATAGGAATCAGAGCTGGTTGTTTTCCCCCTTCCCCAAATGAAAGTTTCCAGATCATTCAGATGAAAGCAGCTGTACAAATTAGCTCTCAACTCCTAAATGTTTGACAGCCTGGATGGTGTCAATATCAATCAAATTAACAGTTCGGGATTTTGCTCCCTCTGTTAGATTACTGAAAAATTTAACTGTTCAGCTCATAAATAAAACCACCAGAAGTCATCTTCTCACTTGCTCTTTGCCCAAGGAGACCTTGGTAGTGCTCTGTTTGCAAATGCCCTGTTGTGCAGGCACAGCCTACTTGCCTGTGCTATTTGAGAGGAGGGTTTGTTCTGTAAAGTTTTGGTGAGATGAGACAATTTTCACAAATCCAAGCTGGGATGATGTCAGAACTCTGCCTGATGTTTGCCCACACTGAACCCCTCTGAATTAGGGGACCTTTTTGCTTCTTGTTCAGTTTTCCTGCTTTGAATGATACTAATTAACTGCCCTTGATGACGAAAAGATGAAGTGGAGAAACTGCACTAGTTCGTACTTTCCCTGTCCCGTCAGAGCTGACCTCCAAAAGAGATCAAGGCTCTTGATGTTACCAGTTCCCTTCTCCAGGCATTACAGATTGCTGCTTAAGTCCTGTCCTGTAAGTCCTATTTAAAGAAACAAAATTGAAGAAAACAAGCATCACACACAACACTGACCGCCTGGACCACAGTGAGGACACTGTGACTATCAGCTCCATCAACGTGCACAGGATGAGGAGAAACTAACATCCCTTTTAATATTTGCCCTCCTGCAGACACAAACAAAAAAATCCTCCCTATGCACTAGTTTTACAAGCGTCCTTTTTATGCTGTTCCAACATGCAACTCCACAAAAAAAAACATAGCACAATATGTACATTCATAGTTCCCATCAGTTTTGTTAGAAGAGCTCTTGTGAAAAACACAGTTCCTTATTCCACAACCAGAAAGAGGTCTGAGTTAAGCATAGCTGCCTGAAGACATTTGCGAAACACGTATGTGCTTTACCCTCGTGTTGATGTGGCGGCCGCACTGCTTGAGATGACGGGAGAGGGAGTTGTGAACTGCTCCCATCTCCCTCTTCAGGTTTGCTAACTCCAGAGCCTGCTCATTTCAACACACTGAGCACATAAAAACCACAGACACAATTTCAGCGACTGGAATGTCAGACACTAGGATGTGAGAGCTATGCAAACCCTCAAAAGACACTCTCTCTAACCACCTTCCATTGCATCCAACTGTCTTGTCATAGCTTTTTCTGTCCCGAATGCCTGTTTTTGAAACATTAGTCTCCATGTGTTCTGTATGTTGCTGCCCTATAAAACTCACGTAGTTCTGGCCCTGGAGCGCTAGCATGTGTTTCTTCATACAGTGACAGAAACTGGTTTGTTCTTGGAACTGTACTGTGTCATGTGCATAATATTTCATCCCATTAAGTCTCCATACTTGTTTCTTTAATCTGAAATAAGAGCAGTTTAGACTGGAGCTATGTGCCTGTCCTTTCTTAATGGAAAAAAAAAAAACACAGATTTTTTATATAACTGTTTTCTCCAGGTTCACAGAAAGTATAATTTGTTCTCCTCCATCATGTAAAATTTCACCAACCTGAACACTGGCCTGATTGCTTATCCAATTACATAATTGTCTCAGCTACAGAATGCTAAATCAAGAGTTTCCAAAAGTTTTTTTTTTTCTTCCTGGGCTATGTTTAAGCAGATTTGAAGTGCTTGAATTTAACCCAGCTTTTTTTTTTTTTTTTTTTTAAAAAAAGGCAAGAAAAAAAAAAAGCCTTATACTTTGGAAGATGTTAACTTTGGCTCCTAAAAGGGATTAGCTGTAATACTAAACACATGCTATCATAACTCAGGAAAACAGAGACACTCAGATTCTTTTTTTTCAGTGATTTTGGACATTGTCTCTCTGTGTAACTTTATACATAAATAGAATTCTTTCTCTCTCACCCCACCCCTGTATTTTTAATATTGTCTCTGGAAAGGGCTCTCTTAAACACTTTAAGGAAGTTTCTTCTTTTCCAAAGATTTTTTTTCCTGTTTCTCTCCTTAAACCAAGAACTTGGGTGGCCTCTGTTCTGATAAAGGGCGTCAGCCCCATGAGCTTTGGGGTTTCAGCTTTTTCCCTGAGCATCTGTCCTGGCCAATATCGGTACACATGGTAGAGGAAACAGGTGCTGTAGAAAGACTCTAGCAGAAAGTGTTTTGCCAGCAATGTTCCCGTAGCAATAATTGCAATGAAGAGAAATTTAGAACTACCTTGGCAGCAACACTCATGAGCACTTTGATCCAGAGATTGGTGAATTTTAAAGACTGCTGTTCCAAAAAAATGTTTTGGAGTCCCAGTAGCCCTGACGCAGGCCTCAATACACTCGTTTCTCATTGCAGTAAGGCACAATTTGGACAGCAGGTCACAGTTCCTCTCAGTTGCATCCATCTATCTTTGATTCAAATAGATCTGAGAAGAAATGGGATTTAACAGATAGGATATATGGGGGTTTGATGCACGTTGAAGTAACAGAGTTTGTTCAGATTTAAACAATTATTTAGTTTTCAGCTATCTTATGGAAAGGTGTTGTAGGATGCAGCCAGACCCATCTTGGAGGTATGCAGCAATAGGACAAGAAGTAATGGACACAGTAGTAGCATGAGAAATTCTGGTAAGATACTAGAAAAGTTCAACCAGAGGCGTAAACACTGGCACAGGTTTACCAGAGAAATATCCATCCTGTGCAATACTTAAAACTCCTCTGAATGAGGCCTTGAACAACCTGCATAGCTGGCCCTGCCTTGAGTGAGGAGATAGATTAGGTGAAGCCTAGAGGTCTTTTGCAATCTGATTTTTTCCATGTTTCTATGATTACTTCATTCTTTCTTCTGTACTGACAGCTTTTTGTGGATGTGCCTGGTCATTTGCTCTGAAACCTGCATGAGAAACAATGTTGGCTGGGCCAAATTTGAAGAACTATTGAATAAGCAACTCAGGATCCAGGGAAAGTGATTGTTCTTTTACCTACACAAGTGGCTCATTTATAAATCATGGTTTTGCTTCTTCCAGTGGCTCATTTATAAATCATGGTTTTGCTTCTTCCATTGGCCTTCCAGTTTCTACGATCTTCTGTTTTGATACTAGAGTGGCACAAAAAATCCAGTGATGGACATTATACAGGTTGACAACAGAAAGGGAGACAGTGTCAAGCACTAGTAAAAGCAGTCTGGAAAGGTTTCATTAATGATGCCTTTATAGAGACATAATTTCTATGGCAGTATAGTTGTTTTCAATAGTTCAGTTTCCAGCATATGATCAGATATGAAGACACAGATCCTTGAGCACTGCAACGCAGACCTGAAGAACCTTTGTCTCACAGAAGTTATTGTGAAGAGGACAACAAACACAGACTGCCAGTGTTATATCTAGCCAAGGAATATCAAGTCTTTTCTGATAAGAAACTACACAAGGTTCAGTTATCTTTTCCCTTTCAGTGGTAGAAAACAGCCAAATATTCCTATTCTCCTTTTTTACATAGAGATTTCCACTGAATACAGGATTATACAGAAGCATGAATTAGTCCCATGTTTGCCAAGAACTTCAATATCCATGGAAGACAAATCTGTAGAGGTTTTAGCCATTATTAATTAACATTAGCATTGGCCCTTGTAAAAATACCTTCTTCTTGAAATACTGTAATGTGACTCTTCAAGCGCTACGGTATTGCAACATGTACTTGCAGTATAAGGCAGATTATGGCCTGTGTTTGTCACTCTGAGCAGATATGCACACATACAGACACATACATACATATACAGGGTAAGTGCTGCATATGCACCTGTCCTTCCTACACTGACTGCAGGGGAACAAAGAGGATTTAGTAGCTTCAGCTGGTTTTATCCAGCTTTTAACATCTCAATAGCCAACAGAGGAACTGATTGGCCAAACAGACAAAATCAGAAGTAGCATGTTTGCTCAATCCAATGACTAATAACACTTCTTAATGCTCATATGGTGCTTTATGAGTAAATAATAAAATGCTTAATCATATAGTGTTTAATGAGTAAACAATATAATACTTAATTAAGGTTGCACAACACTATTTGGCTGCAGACCTATAGTGAGTTGGCTTCAACTCAGTCTGTTGCAGCAGTATCTCTGGAGTTGATGGCAGTATCTCATAACCACACAACAGTGTGCTTCCGAAGCTCACAGAGAAATCCATCATCAATCCATCTTGAATACCTTTCATGAGGAAGCTGGCAGAGGGTTTTTCATTAAGACTTGCAGATTATGGTGGTGTCCTAAGGAGTGGGTTTTTTATTCTTGATGAGCACTGTGTTGATGTGAGCTTTGCTTTCAGGGAGACACTCCTGCACCCACTGCTCTCAAGCAGCAGCAGAAGTATGTGCTTGCTGTGGAGCCCACTTCTACTGACCTCTCACTGTACTCTGAGAATGTCTCATCTGAGCTCCCTAGAAGTACATTGGCAAGTGCCTTGCTCACAGGTCTGCAGGGTCATGCCCAGACCATGATGGTCAAAAATCACAGGATCTTTAAGGTCACAAAATGAAGGACCTATGATGTTTAGATACTCTGGACCTTCATGTCTACTGAAGTTTCTTTTTCAGAGCCAGGGTTATCCATCTAAATGCCTTATCAATCCTTAGTATCGCGCGACTAAGACCCACATCCTACATCTTATGAAGGCTTCTCCATTTCACTGGTATATTCGGCCTAGTACGTTGAGCATGTGACTGCTGGGGGTGTCTGCTCTAGGTCTCAGACGATACTCAATACATAGGACAAGGACAAGTCCCACGTCTCAGTTTGAGAGCTAGGTTTCTGGTTCCATCTAAGCTAGAAGATAAATGGGTCAGGGCCTGTTCTCTGGTCTTTTCATGGCATAGTTTCTGTCAGTACAGCTGATGTTTCTCACTTCCCAAGATATGGTCTGAGGTGCCTACGGGAGCAATCCTTGGCCCCACGAACCTTGACCTGCTCCCAGGCTCAGACCAGGGAATTTCTAGTGCTTGTGGGACAGAACTGTAACATGGTACCCACCAGTTCAGCAATGCGGATGATCATGGAGTGTGCTCAAGCCCAGGCCTAGGCCTATTTACTAGCAGAGATTGAGTTTTTAGCTGAAATTGCAGGGGGCCCATGCTTTTATTTATGGAAATTTGCAATGTTCTAATGTCTTTTGGGTGATCTTTTGTTCCTTCTACTTGTGGAAAGCTACACATTGATTAACAGGTAGTGTCCTTTTCTAATTTCTTCTTGGTATTTATACTTGACGGCAAATAACAGATATACCAGCTGGCCCAGTTATGAGCAGAGACTGTCACCCACACAAGTGCAATCTATATATCAGGTTATAAAGTTTTTGATGGCAGACAGTATCTTTCTTGTGGGTAGGAAGGTACCTTCTAGCCAAACCAGTGTGAAGTCTTGCCAACTAAGTGTCATCTATTTAATCTTTTAAGTTAGGGTTGCTCAGGAATGTATTCATGCTTGTGTTTCTGCCTCCACTGGCAAAAAGTGAGTGGTTTCAACAAATCCTTGATGCTGGAAATCCTGCTAAGGTACTTCTGAGACAAGAAAACAGATGAGTCAAATAGATAATATCATGGTTGGAAGTGAAGAAAATAAACAAACATTCTCTGTGAGTTTGAATGAATATATCTTGTTGTTAATTAAGAAGATGAGCATCTCTAAAAATAGTATTTAATACCTTCACCTGGTGCAGGTCATTATCATTTATTGTCAAAACTAAAATCATAGTATGATATATTTCTACATATGGTGACATATGTACATGTATATTCCACACTAGGAATGCAAAATACACTTTGCATTCACTGATTTCATTTGTAGAATGAAAACCACTACTTTTCTCACAGTTTTGCAGGCAGAGAACAGCTCTCCTGGCATTCCTCTCTGTCCAGCTGTAGCTTGCTTCATCTGTGCAAATCCTGCAAAGCAAAACCTTTAGGTCCTGATCCATTCCAGTTGCTCAGAGGACAGTCTGCCATCCCATTGCTGTCACCCAAGCACAGAACTGCCTGTGTGTACTATGGGACATCAGGGCCTTGATCAATGAATGCTTGGAGCACAGATGTCATCTGGAAATGGTCAGTCTGAAAATCACTAGAACTGTTTTTTAAACAACAATAATTAATAACTCTTGGTAGAGTGGATTTGAAATAACAGAGAGATCTCATGCTGGATCTGTTTTCAGTGCTCAGCATTTACCCATTGACTTCTAGGGTCTGCACAGAGCACTCATCACTCACTCACACAGCCAGCTGGTGCAGGACAAACCTGATGTTTAGTCTTCCTCCTCCAAAAGGATTAAGTTTTTTGCCGTCTACACAGGGCATGAGTCTCAGAACTTCACCTACCCTCTCATGGCCATAGGACTCAGACCTACTACACTGCAGAATGTAGTGAGCAATCTATCCTTCTCTACCCAGCCCCACAGCATCCAAAAATTCAGGTCCTTTTTTGAAGAACTTCTGCTTTTGCATGCTAAATCATCGGCCTTGCTATGCAGTGTGCACCACATTGTAGGTCTCAGGCAACATGCCATATCATAAAAAAAAAGAAAACAAAAAGAAAAGGGAAAATAGATGTCTTATGTGTCTAAACAAGGAAATGACACACATCCGCCTCCTTTCTCAAGAAAGCAAACAGTCTAGGAGCAATTGCTTGAGTCACAGTTGCCCGAACATGGCCTTGAGTAGCGAGCTCCAAACTTGCTCACCCACAACACCAGGTTCTGCCCTTTCTCATAAATAGCAAGCAGAGCTGAACCAACAGCCAGTGACGATTGGACCTCACAAAGATACAAATCTGTCTGTCATGTTGTTCTGTACAAACCACTCTTAAATAACTATATGTGAAAGCCATTGCAGCCATAGCAACATTTTTTTAAAACAAACTGTTCTCAACATATTTTTTATAAGTTGAAGTAACCCCTTCTTAGGCAAATGTGGCAAGCAGCTCACCCGACAGTATAGTGCAAAGTGAAAGGCATAAATGAGAGTTTTCTGCTGCTGTCTGATCCTCTGGATGATGGACCAAAGTGACACCAAATAGAATACTCTGAATATTGATCCACCTCAAGCAATAGCTGTATGAAATGGCAGAATTGGGAGATGCCAGTGTATAACAAACTAGATTCAAGAATGTGAGCACTCAGGTTAAATACTATCACAATCCTTTTTAGAGAAGAGGCAGTCACAATATATATGAATGATTAAAAAAAAGTATATGGAGATAGTTTAGGGACAGACAGTTCGCATGTCTCTAGTATTTAAATATGCATATATATGTGTGTATGTGCATAAGTGTATTTGTACACTTAATGTACAATAACAGTGTTGTCCTACAGGGCACAGAGCACTGAGAAGATGCTCAGGAATCCAGAGAGCTGTTTAACACCTTGTAGGGGAGCCCTTACTCCTTAGGTCAGAGCACATCTGTGTGTTAGCCCAGAGCACTCTGTGCGCTAGTTCAGCCACCAGTATGGCAGCAAACTAACTCAACAGAAGGAAAATGGCATCATTTTTCTTGTGAGAAGCAGAGCTAGCTCAGGGGAAGATGGGCAGAGGGAAGGAGGAAGGGACATCTCTCTTCCAGCATCTTTCCATGAGGTCAGCTCCGTGGACCCTGCTAATCTTCTGGAAGATTATCTGGAAGATTCTCTCCTGTGACTGTAGAAAAAGTCTAGGGAAACCACTCTTCCCTGTGTTAGCATATCCTTCATAGTGTCTACACTGAGATTTACAACAGCTTAACGAAACAGATCGCAGAACTGATTAAAGTAAATCCGTGGAATTCAAGACAAATGAATTTCCACACTCACACCACATCTGTTAGCTTTAACTTCTCGTCTTTTCTTGTCTACTTCTGCAGCATTTCTAAAGTCAAATTGTAAGATTACTGGTTCTTTAAGCTCTTTCTGCTATTTGAAGACAACTTGGAATGGGAATGTTTCAACAGGGAGCAGTGGAACAGCTTTGAAAGAATATTAACATACTTCAAAGTGGTGTTATGTAGCTATGACAATTCTAACAGCTTGGCCATTTTACGCATTCCTCTCACAAGTCGAAGATAAGAGTACAATCCCCATAAGGCAAAATATTGTCATATTTATTACTTAACACACTGTATCCATGAAAAATGCCATTGAAAATTACTCAAATAATGGGAAAATAAGCATTAAGTGTTCTTCATACAATCATTTCCTTAGCAAGATTGTTTTGTAACTTTATATATACACTGTGAAATATTTAATCTGAGTATTTACACTGCTGTACAAGCACTGCCTATTTTAGCACTATGGATCAACCTCAGAATTATAAAATTCAGTAGGAATCAATTGAAAAGTTCAGCTTGCAAGCCTGTAAAAAGACCTGATTCATTTTTGTGTTAGCATAGCAATACATATTACAGAAAATAGTTGTCAATAATTTAAGAAAGCTGATGGATCAAGTGGAACAGTTAAAGCTTGACAGGAATTTATCAAATCCCACAGTTATTTCATATATGGTGTTAGAGTAAATTATTCTTTGACAAGAGAGGAATCTTCTTGTATAAACTTTGCAAATCTGTTCTTTCTTCAGCTTAAGTATTACAATACTGTGATGAGGTTAAAAGAAAAGCTGGGCAAATGAAGGAACAATTGTTAGTGAAATATGCAGGAGGTTTATTCCTCTCAGAGCCTCAGTTGCCGAGGCCTAAGCGAGAGCTCTGTGGGTGCAAAAGTTCCCTGGTACAAACACAGCCTTGTGACTGGGCTGGGCAGGCCAACCCTGGTAACTCACACTTATTGCAGAGGTGTGGACAAGCCATCAAAAGCTGTTAAGGTAACAGCCCTGCTAACAGTGTCTCATGTGTTTTCCATCTGCTTCTCCCAGGGAACAAAATACATTTGCTTAAGTCAGTGTGGCCAGTTACCATTGTGGATGGGAGGCAGGTCTGTAGGCCGTGTTGGCTCCTTGCTCATGGAAAAGCTCCAGTAAAACTAATGCTTTTCATCACGATCCACTGATGATTGAAACTGGTAAATACAACAGCAGTGACCGGTTAGAGTTCATATGGTTTCATTCACAGTGGCTCTAGAGT
>JAUBNY010000293.1:524038-543386 GCA_032275445.1 Crypturellus soui | reverse complement strand
TAGGGCATGTTCAAATGTGTGATTATTTGTGTAGCTTGGGCTGTTGGTCAAGTTATAATAGAGAGGAGGAGATGGGTGGGGGGGAGAGAGGCAAATAGGTAAATAGTGAGATGGGACAGGGAAGAAAGAGGCAGATGTAGGATGTAGTCAAGATGCTCTGATAAAGAGAAGTGAGAGTCTCTAGAAATATCAGTGTGTTGATCGCTGAGCGTAGTGATCATGACTGCTGAAATACACAGTAAAGGAGAAATTACAAGGCAATTTAGTAAAGGATTTTCATTCAAACTTCCATTTCAGATATGCAGAATGGTTCAGATTTAGTTTGTTCACTCTAAAGAACAAAAGAGAATAAGAACTACTTGAAGAGGCTCGGTAGCTAACGAAATTAGAGGGAGGCAGAGCTAATGCTAACTGGGAAATATGTGAATGTCAGACTTAATTTGCAAGTAAGTTGAATCAGCTACTGGGATTATCATATATTTTCCTGGTCCTATGTCCTTCGGGCTTTTTTATAACTTATTTTTTGCCTTGGACTAATTTGAATTTTATAAAATCTGTGTGAAAATTAGATTGAAATATGTTAAGTGATTAATTTACTGTAGGATGGGAGAAAACTAACTTTTTTTTTTTTTAATCCAGCTTTCTGTATCACCAAATTCCAGAGATGGCCATCTTTTTACTTGCAACCTTTTTTTGAACAGAACAGCACCAAATGGAAATATGCAATATATAACACTCCCACGAAAGAAGCAAACTTTCACTACGCACAACCTAAAAATGAAATTTTTCAGCAATGATGTTTGTTAAAACCAATGCACTTTTTATTTCTTCTTCTTTTTTGAACTGAGTGTGTTTTTACCTTTATTTTGTTGCTGGCTCGGTACTAGAGACTTTATAAATCCTTAGGGAATTAACATACTGCTATGTACAAGGTTTTTAAAGCCACCTTTTTAAAAGGTACTTATGTTATCTCGTTTTGAAGTCGAAGGTGCAATTTTGTCCTGGTAAGTTTTGTTGTCGAGTCACGTCTTTTACTGTAAGTGCAGCTGTGACCAAACCTTAAAGATGCTTTAAACAATTCTTTTAAACTACTGACTTTTCAGGCCTTAATATCTCTTTGAGTAAAACCCTTGTTTTTCTGCCAAAATCTAAGCACATCTTAGGTGTGTTGTGAAGAGTGCCTTGCCACTGTATCTTCTTATATTTAATCTATCTTGGAACAGCAGAGGTCGGGTACTTTTCTACTCTTTAGCACAATGAAAATAACTTTCTACATTCTGTGGCTTTTACTGGGGTTTAAAAAATACCTTTACCTTGTGGGTCTGATAGAACCTACTCTGATAAAAGGGGTAGAGTTGGTGGACAGATTCAAAACATTTTATTCTGGCATTGATTTCTAGTTGAAATAAATCATATCTTTGAAGCTGTCTCTAACATGACTTCTTGGATTCATTCAGCTGCCATTTAAACCAGGTGCAGTCATGATGGTTAAAGCTTAACAGCAGTGTAGGTCAGGACTTCCCTGCACAATGCTGTAAATGGCTACCCTGAATCTTCTGCATTTTTACAGTAATCATCAAATTACTGTATTTGATATTGTATATTGTTCCCTTCCTGCATGCATAGGTAGCCACTGAGATGCACTTCATTAACAGTCATAGAATCCATGACTCATCCTTGCCAGCTGCAGCAGCTTTATTTAATGGTAATAACTTATGAAAGTTACTAATCATTTACTTTTTAAACTGTTCTGAATATGAACATTTTGTTTGAGTACTTATTGTAAAGAAGTTGCCAAGTTTTTTGGCTTATTGAAGAGAATGTCACAGCACAGGACAGACTTTTTGTGTTAAAAGCATGGAAAAAAAAAGAATTTTCCAAAATTAAAGCAATTAATTATGTACATAGTCTGCTCTTAATTTTAAGAACTGTATAAGGCACTGGTAGAATCAAGCTCTTAATCTACCTGTTTAGCAGTGAAATTAAAATTGATATTATTAACTAAATTCAATAGTGTTTATGATGCCTCAGTGCTATTAATGTAAGATAAACTGTGTACTGGTTACTCTGTAAATAGAAACAGAATAAGCACCATTTGAGTAAGTGCTGTTTGAAAGTGGCTCAGCAGTTTCCCTGTCTTCAAAGCAGTTCAGCATGGTTAGGCTGAAAACTCTGTGGGTATAAATGTGGGGTTAACATCACTTAACACTGGATTTCCTGTTTTCAGAAACTTTCCCCTAATAGTAATCTAAGAAGAGGCGGGTTCTTTTTATTGTTGTTTTGTTTTGTAAAAATAATTGTGGCGTTTAAACGCCAAACTGGTGTAAGCTCTAGCAGTAGCTCCCTCCTGTTTTCACATGTCAGGACTTCCTGAGCTGGGACTTTCAGCTTTGTTTTTGCTTTAAGCTAATGTTGCTTGGACTAGTAAAACTGCATTAGGTGGAGGCCATTGCTGTGGATTTCCTGCTGTGAGGAAGGTGGGAATAGCAATTGTACTAAGTAGCTGGATTTTTGTGTAATTGACATTTTGAATATTCGTTTTTGATTTCCCTTACAAGTCTTTCAGAGCACTTCAAGACGTATTAAAGAGAGGCTGGTAGTATTAAAGCAAAACAGTAAATCACCAATAAGTGTTTGAAATTTGGAGGGGGAAATAAACATGAAATCTGGTGAAAATCAGCTACTAGAATAAAATATCATCCTTGGGCTTTTCCACAAATGGGACTCCATGGAAGAGGCTGGAGGAGGCTTGTTGCATGTGGAGCACTGAGGCACCAGGCTCCCCAAGACCCTTTCTGGGCTGAAAAATTTATCTTCCCTTTCGTTACTGTGTGGCAAGTGGAGCAGATCGTGTTCTGCCCTGTTACCCCACGGGAGCAGTAACCAAGTAGTGTCTCTGTCATAGCAGCAGGTCTTAATCCCTCGGGGATTAAGTCTCCAGCCTTTATGATTTCAGTGGGGAAACTCTGCTGCATGGCCCCGCTACCCCCAGCTCTTTCAGCACTGGCTCCAGGGGAACTTTCACTTCTCCTTCAGTCCGGAGCGAGCAACTTCTAGACCGGCTCTAGCAGAGCTGAAGCTACACCGTAATTCCCCGCAGCCCAGCGGTTCTGGTAGCCCTTGTCTGAACGTGGCTGCGATCAGCAGTCTTAAGGGAAGGGACACAGAGTTCCTGTGAGCGACAAGCGAGTGCACTGAGGGACAGAAGGTTCTCCAAAGCGAACTGCACCAGCTCGTTTTTGAGCTGGGGTGCAGGGTAGAAGTAGCCTTGGCGCCTGTTGCAAAGGGGAACGGGGAATCCTCCGGATGCGTTTGCACAAATACTCCGTGTTCGGTTCCTTTTGTCACTTCCTTGTTGCGGTTCTTCCCTGGCACGGAGCCAGCTGTGCGAAAACCAGCCGCTTCACTGCTGCAAGACAGCTCCGTTTTAAGGCTAAAAAGGGGCAAGTGTTTATTCTGTGAAAAAGGTGCATGAAGAAACGAAGCTGTTTATCCCAGTATGATTTAAGCTATGAATCTCAATCTTAGTTGTGAGCCCTTGGCTGCAAAATACTTAGTTTTAATGAACAGGTTACTGTACTGTGCATTTGTGGAAAAAGTGTAAATACCATAGACTTTTGACATTTACTTAGAATTCTGAAAGGGTGAAAACCAAAACAAGGCATGAGCTTTAGCCAGCAGAGCTGGACAGAAATGCTTTTTTCTTCAAAGTAAGCAAATTGCAGAGTTTGGGTTGAGAATGAGGTGAGGGGAGTGGTTATATGTAGATAAAGTCCTAAAACATTCAGATCAGAAATGTAACTCCTGAAATGTTCTGTTTATAGAAGGCACATTGCAAATAGTTGTGCTAAAAGAACTCCCCCACAAGACTGAAAACGCTGCTTCAATGAAGTGTAGTCAAAGCTAGAGCACAAGTAAAGCCTTAAGACAAAACACATTTCTGACAATCATTTAAAACTGAATAGACTAAACAGGTGGTTTCAGAAAGTTTTGTCTGTGAAACAATGTGTTCCCAGTATTGGTGGACCTTATTTTAAAAAGTCAAATAAAAATAGTTAGAATTTGAGGGAAAAAAAAACCTAAGCAAAGCACATTTTTGATCCTAGTATGAGCTCTAAGTATGCCATAAGCCCAGTGTTTGTTAGACCTATACAAAATACTTAATCTTTTAAACTTATACTAAACTTTATAAACTTATAATAAAGTGCATAAACTTGATCTTAACAGGTTTCATAGATGAAAATAGAGTCTCTTTTTAGGAGACTGGGGAACTGTATTCTTAAAAACTTAAGATCTGGGAGTGAAAAACTAGAATTTTACTCTCTTCACTATTCATTTTCTATATACTATTTTTTTCTCATTTTTTTTGAATGACAATTTATATTAGTGAGAACTAAACCATGCCTTGATTTTGCAAAGCATTTAGCTTGGATCATTAATTTTTTTAAATATGCATAGTTTTTTTGAGCATACAGGAATGATTAGAATGAGGAAAAACTATCCCCTAAATAAATCTAATAACTTTCATGTTAGTAAAAATTTGCTTAACAATTGCAGCGTACTTAACATGCTGGAATGCAATGGATACTTTTACTAGTCTCACTCCTCCTCACTAGCATGTACACATCAATTCCTTATTTAAAGAACAACTTCCTTCGGAGCTTCAAAGGAATTGTTTTCATCTACCTCAACTCAATGTACCGTGTGTGTTCAGCTTAAACTCACCTGTGAGTTTCTTCAGTATTTTGGGCAATTCTCCTTCCATGAGTCTGCATCTGCTGCTCCCAAATCCGTATCGAGGGGTAGCGGCCCCCTTCGCTCCCTAGTGATTGGAGGGGGCAGGAGCTCCGGAGCTCGGCCCCGGGGCTGCCCCTGCCCAGTTTGCGCAGTGTGTGGTTGTTGTGCTGGGCTGCTCAGCAGCATTTTCTGGGTTTGCAGGTTTTTGTGCATCATCGACACATGTGGCTCTGTGATAGCACTTCTGAAACACGGCATCTATTTTCAAAGCTTGGGGAATGACATAGTTTATAAGCAGCCCTGATCTTTTTGATACTGACTGTACGAGAGTTCCTGAAGGGACTCGCACCAGGTAGGACTGCAGAGGCCATTTGGCTAAAAATGAGCTGCCTTCAAGCTGTTAAAATGCAAACTTCACTGGGGAAGCCAAGTTTAGCCTGACAAATCTGCTGTTACTCAAAGGAAGGGGGTGGTGGTGGGGAATAAATTAAAAAAAAAAAAAACCCTCAGCAAGTGGCTGTGACAGGTTTGTTTCAGCTGAATGGGGTAGTTCTCACTTCCTTCTGCTGAAATATAAAACAGACCCTCAGAATTTGTCAGCCCAAAGGAGAGGCAGTCTAGCCTAGTGCTTTGCTTGGATAAACGGAGATAATGAGGAAAAATATCAGGAATCCTGATATTTCCTGTGATATTCCTGTGTTTCTTTTTTTTTTCTCTCCCCTTTTCTTCTTCTAGTTACAGGTAAATGCCTGTAAATGTTAGTACATACCTAACACAAAAAAATTCAGCATCCCTGAATGTCTGCTTTATTAATGCATTCTTTTGTGGCCACACCTCTACAGCTTAGTTCTTGAATTCTGCTAATGATATTTGAATAGCTTAAAATTAAAGTTGGTTTTGCAACTAATTATACCTCATTTTCCTCATAGGACTAGTGCACAGGCTGGTTATTTCCTCATGGGTATGTATTTTATTTCTCCTTGAGCAGGAAAATCAGTCTTTTTAAGATTCACTTCCCCTACAAAGGGTACTGGGCCAGGCAACATTCTGAATATGACACTGAGCTACCTCCATCATTCAACCCCTAACTAACTGCACTGTGTCATATATAGGGAAAAAAATCTAAAAAAAATGTATTATGTGGTAACTTGGGCTGTAGTGATGCAGAGAGAGGAATCCTTCTACAGAAAAGGAAAAAAATAAAGTTTGGAGGGTAGTATTTGAGAATTCCATGAAAAAATATCCAATTTATGAAGGCAACAATTTAGGGAAAAGTGTTATATCTTCATGAGTAGAAGGAAGAAGGTTGACAGTACTTTTTTATTTTTAAGAACGCACAAATACTGAAGGCTTCAAAATATAAGTGGTTAAAATGCAAAACTGTGGCTTTTATTTCCAAACATACAATAAATAGGTCCACCACGACTAGCCTCTAGCTTCATTTTACATGGAAGGAGTTCAAAATTAGTTTGTGCATATTTAAAAACTTCCCTTTGCACATAATTCCATAAATAACCAAACTGCATTACATACCAGCTCATGGTCTTGGCACTGTGATGCAAGCAACCAGTTTGAAATAGAGATTTGCGGCAAGCACGTGAACAAAAACTGCATTTTAACTACTTGTTGCTAGAATGTCCACTAACAATTTTGATCCATTTCTGAAGTATACAAAAACCACTTTTGCATGTTAATGCTGTAAAGCACATTTTCTTGTTATAGTTCTGTAGGGCTGCAAGGTATGTAATTTTGTTACCTATTTACTATTTGCTACATGATACAAGTTTCATACCAAAATATCTTTGCTGCATAGTAACATTCCATATTTGCAAATGTAAAAAAAAAAAAATTAGATGCAGTCTTTTCATTTTATTCTCTATCACTGAATTTAAAGACATTTTTAGCCACAACTCTGCTTCATCACAGTGCAGAAGGCCCTTAATATTTTCAAGGATTTATTCAGGCATATCTTTAATACAAAAGTAGAGGCTGAGGAAAAGCCAGAGTAGTCTATACACAAAGCACAATCTGTGTACATTCTGAAGCTGTACCTCTTCAATAACTATTTATACACTCTTCAGACAAATCCCTTTATCCAGCAATTCAAAATACTTTAGATCAGAAGTTTTATATTAGAATCAATACGTTATATGCATATAAATACATTTATACCCTTCGGTTGCTGAACAACCCAAATGGCTGTGAGGATGTAACCTGAACTGGTTCTCCACTGGTTTGGGATACCAAATTGTATTGGCAGCTAACTGTTAACCTAAACAGTCACAGTAAAAAATAAAATAATAAAGAGAGAACTTTGCACAAGGTAAGCATGCTACAGCATCTGGTAAGACTAGAAATAGTAGGTGACATCCTGGCCCTTGAAACAGGCTTGGGATTCCAACCCTTTTGAGATGCACCACATGGGCAACATTTTCTTCTTCTGCAGATGCCCCAGTCATGAAAAGTCTCAGCAGAACAAAAGCAAAAAGAAAAACAACAACAAAAAACCCACAAAGCAAAGCTTTCGCAATTAAAAGTTTTTCCATGAGACAGGTGCTGCAGCGTTCAAGATCAAAATAAAAAGTTTTATCGTTTGAAACAAAAGTGTGCAAATGTGTAGTTTAGAAGACAAAAGCAAAGGTCAATACAGACCTCAGTTCAAGCTGAAACACAGTATCCCAACTGTCATATGGAAAAATAGTTCTCGCTGCAAATGTCATCTTCAGTTAATGACTGCACTTAAAATATATTTATATACACACCTGCACGTATACCCAAACTCCCTCCTCATGGCTCTTCAGCACTGTATGCAGCACGATCCTCAGCAACCACCGCGACACTTCCAGAACAGGCATCAGGCCCAGAGCGGCCGCTGCGCCTGGGCGGTCGCGGTCGGAGCTTCCCCAGGAACAGCTGCAGGATGGTGCTTAGTCATCAGGACTGACTCACCGCGTACAAATGAGCATTTCAGGAGGATTCAAAACAGTAAGCAGTGGTGCAACAAGGGTGTTCTCAGCTTTGCTTCTTAAGGGATACAGAAATGATGACTCTTCAGGTATCCTCCAAAGGTGCTAGAAGCTCCAAGTTCAAAGTGTTTCTTTCCATAATGCCAGGTATACAAGTGTGTATCTTTTTAAATAATATTGCACATAAAAATCATCTTAAACTTTGTAGTGAAAGCAGGGTTGAAAGACAGTGTTTTCCAAAACAGATTAAAAAGCTATCTGTACACAGTAAATTTTAATTTAAAGAATGCCAAGATTACTCAAAATCTAAGCACATAATACTGACAGAAAAAATGTTAAATTGCACAACCTACATATAAATTACATTTGTAAATACTTAGTTTTTAAACATTGAATACCCTTGATTTCACAAATCAGCTAGGTCACTGTCAAAGAATCAGCTTAATGAGTTAGAAGTATTTTTCCCCAGAGGGAAAAAAAAAAAAAGGAACAAAAAGAAACAAAAAGATTTGCAGTCTTAGACGAAGCACTGGAAAGAGTTAAAGCATTTCAGCTCAGAGGTAGTGCTAAACACATCCAACTAGAAGTCCATTATATTTGAACTATGATGAAATAACATAGTAAAATGTAGAAAGACTATAAAATTTACAAAAATAAATAGTTCTGAATGCTTTAGAAAATGCAAGAGACTGTTGACAAGTGTCTTGATCTGCTTTTCTGACCAAAAGAAAGTAAAATGTGTCTCATTTTTAAAATATACCCATCTCTAGTAATGTGGCTGGATCCATGCAATCCAACTATGCGACTTGACGTATGCCAACTTGGCATAGACTCTGATATTAAAAATAAAGTGGAGGCTTTGTAAAAGATCATCTCATATGAATTTTGTTTTGCATGTAAATTCTTCTGACAAATTAAAAATTGCACATAAAAAAGTTTATTGAAAGAGGCATGAGGGGTGATACGGGTATGTGCCTATTGTTCCACATACACCCTGGAAGGAAAAAGATGATTGCACAGTTCTGATAAATAAATATATCTTTAAAAAAATCTGCCACTTTTTGGTTTATAAGTTTTGGAAATACTTAGAAGATTTCCCTACAGACAAATTATTTTTAGGTTTTAAGGAATTCTTTACAACCTTCCCAGTGGCTTTTATCCTTAAACCAACTGAAAGTGGCAGTTGGGAAAGTATCTTTGGGTAAAACAAGCATCAGGATCCAACGAGAATTTCCATTATGTGGTCCAACTCACTTAAATCTGTTCTACATATTTGAATGTTGCTTGCTGAAGAAGAATTACAAGATGGAAAGGTTTTCAATGGTTCTTCTGTAGCAACAGGCGGTGATCTGGGCGGCATTAGTGGAGGGCAACAAAAGTCTGAATCATACATTGAAGTATCAATATCTTCAAAAATGTCATCTATTGCCAAATCCTTCAAGTAACTAGTTGAATTTGAAATCTCAAAGGAACCAAACACACACTCAGCTCCCTTCAAATCCTGTCTATCATCTTCTAGTTTTAGACTAGTATTTTCTGGAAACTTTGGCTGGTCATCTCCAGTAGGAACCAGACATGTAGGTGGGCTTATGTCTTCTACAAAGTCTAAATCCTTCAGAATAGATGAAATAGCAGATGACATATCATCATCTGAAACTATCAGCAGGCTATTTTCAATCGGGTCCTCTGTAGACCGCAAGTCACAACAGTTAGACTCTTGCTGACTAATACCTGAAGGCAACTGAAGAGAAATTCCAGATGACTCCATCCCTGCATAGCTGGGAGAACTAGGAGCAATGCCAGTGCAGACGTTAATTGGCTGGCCACTCTCTTGTCTCATTTCCTCTTGAATTTGCCGTACGGTGTTGGCTATGAGGACAGAACGATGCAAGTTCGGTTCCACCAGCATTTTGTAAGTCTGTAACTTGGTGAGGCACATATTGAGCACCAACTGCCTCTTAAGTGGGTATGGCAGATTTCGACTGGAATCAAAGGCACTAGAGAGACCAGCCACATTCTCCTCATAGTCACTCAGCTTGCGTTTTAGGCCTCTCCCCAACATGAACCTGGAAGAGGAAAATTCTAAATTAACTGTGGACAAGAATATTGCTTCTTTCCCAAACTTTCAATACACACTTTGGAAAACAGGCAGAATAAAATGCATTGGTTAATTTAAACAGGTTCTGTTGCTATAAACCAGTAAAAAGGCAAAATGAAATCATGCAAAAAATTATTTTCATCACAAAAATGCACTTTCCAGACACATTATTTTGCAGTGAAATTTTAGCAAAATAACAAAATACAGTAATTTTTATAAATAGCCTTTATATACTTCTAAGTTTATCTGTTTAAAGTCTATTTTAACTCTACTGATAGTAACTAAATTTAACTATTTAAAAATTATTAGGCTGAGTGTGTTTTTAGGCTCATCCTTTAAAATGAAATGACATGCAAAAATAACTAGAGAAACGTTCTTAAGTCTTATATCTATATGAAATGAAGGTGTACATTATGGATTAAAACTGCACAGAATGTTATTTTGTTACCAAGTAATTAAAATTTTAAAACTATTTTCAACAACTCTTTTCACCTCATTGACGCTTTAATGTCTTGCTCAATTTACCAGCTCTCTCCTTTTCTGATTACTTAAATTATTTAACTCCGGTCAAACTGCTCAGCTACTGTAAGATTTGACTTTTTCACAACATGCCCTGAGAATCCCACCTAACTAGAAGAACTAGAAGATGAGATTAAGACAGCCCTAGCTTTTTCTGACTACACTATTCACAGTAATAAAAAATAACCTCGCAAACAACAAACAACAGCTTTTTGTTCATAAAAAAAAAAAAGGCTGCCCAGGTATAATCAGAGCTACCCCAGCTACACACTCAGGAAGTACACATTGCTAATGGGGCATCAGCAAAGGCAAGTCAGCCTTTGGACTAGGCAAAACACACATCCTTCACTATGAGCATTTACACTGTCATTCAGACATACCTTCCTGAATGTTTACATTGACATAAGCAGATTAAAGAGTCAAAATGCACACAGAAGGGGAGGTAGCTTGTTAGACCTAGTTGTTTACATTACAATCAATTTTAATTGCTGCCCAAATTTCATACTGACAAGAAGCACCGAGTAGTGAAATACTGCAATTCACAGGCTTAAGGAAAATAAAAATATCTTTTTTTTCACCTCCAGGAACATGAGCAGCATTACTCCCAACTTTCCCAGTTCCCAGAAAACATAAAAGGCAGAATTTAGTTGACATAAAGACTTTCCATTAGTTCAGCCTAACCACAATCCCTGAGAAGATTACAGAGTATCTT
Organism: Crypturellus soui; assembly: GCA_032275445.1. Lineage (NCBI taxonomy): Eukaryota > Metazoa > Chordata > Aves > Tinamiformes > Tinamidae > Crypturellus > Crypturellus soui. The sequence goes on along the minus strand of JAUBNY010000293.1, from coordinate 532,354 downwards.
CTCCAGAAAGCCATTTCCAGGCATATGAAAAAAGGGGTGACTGGGAATAGCAAGCATGGATTTACCAAAGGCAAATCAGGCCAGACCAACCTGACTACTTTCTATGTGGTTCTGTGAACGAGGGGGAGCAGTTAATACTTGTCTTGACTTCAGCACGGCCATAACAGCAACTTTCATAGCATCCTTGTATTGGGTCCATAGTTACTAGTTTACTTAAGTGTACTATAAATTGGGAGAAAATTTGGCTAGGCTACACGGCTCAAAGGATTATAATCACTGCTCACAAGCAGAAGTTCACAATGTGCTACTGACTTAACACTGAGGACATCCAGCTGCAGGTTAGCAAATGGAGTTTTTAAGATGACCTGTTCTAGTACAGAAATAAAAGAAAATGTAGTTGTTTTCTGACAACTTTTTTTTTTCTTTTGCATAGAAACAGATGTAGCTCCGTAATACATGCTAAAACCGAAGACTGTACGCACCTCTAAAATACATGAGATCAAACCAAATACATGCTTGCATACTGAGTAATCATCTATTCAAATTTACACTGTATTTTAGAGGTAGCCTCAGGGAAGAGACTAGTTTACAAGTACTTGTGCATACACCGAGTAACTCCTTTTCTGTGTATGCACAAGTGCTTATATCATCAGCAGGAAACACTAGTAGGATCTTGATTACATGCAGCATCTTAATGTGTCCGTAGAACATAGACAGACACATCCCTTCCAAACAACAACAAAAATCATAAATTAAGACTCCCGGTGGCAGATTAGGGGCAGATCCTTCATGCACAATGATCCAGACTCCGCACACTGCATAGGGCCTCCCAGCTTCCTTTTCATGTGAGCACTGGATACTGCCAGCAACTGCTCAGCTGATGGTTGCAGCTGCCAGCTGCTAGTCTGTTGCTAGACTTTTGGGGACAAGGAGATGGCAGAAGGATAAAGCCTCTTTTACTTTTGGGATTTCTCCAGATTTGTGGGAGGCACTGCAGGGCTCCATGGCTACATCCATCTGCCTGGACTAGATTCTCAGAGAACCTAACTCCTCTGAAGAGGCAGAAAGCAAGCAGCCCATATTTCTCAGTAAGACACATCAGAAAGGCAGGCCATTGGGTTTGTCTTAGACTTAAATTTGTTTCCTAAAATTCAGTTTAGGACAGATAGAACCAGGTAGTGTTGAAGACTCAACTGCAAACAGAGCCAGCAGAAATTATAATTGGGACATAAAGTTCTATGTATAATTACCCGAAGTACCTAGATGGGGCAAGGCACAGGAAAATCGGGTATCCTCAATCAAGCTATCAACAATACTGTTATTTTTTACTGGTAATTTTACATACAGTCTAAAACATGATTTATGCTGGCCTTTATATTAAAATTAATACTAAATCTATTAACAACTAAACATACCAGTGGCACCTAAATAGTATTCGCAAATTCTCACAAAAAATTATTGATTATCGTTTCTAAGCAGCGTTTAAGCGTGTACTACTTAAGGTATGACCACATGAAGAGTTAAAAATACACACCAAAACAGGTTTGCAAAGTACCATTGTTTCCATGCACTGCACACTATGATTCTCCCCACGCTAACATAATTAAGGCAAATAATAATTAAACCAAAATTCACACTTGAAAAGGAGCTAAATTAAGACCATACAGGGAACAAGAAGTCTCACATTGCATAAACTGAGAAAGTTTGATTTTGCCACTTCACTAGTTTTCATTATACCTTTTAAAATACACTTACACTTCGTTATATGCATGAAATATTATACACAGAAAATATTAGACTTTTATCCATTTAAATATGAATACTGTCAATTGACAGTATGTAAAAAGACATGCTGGTATAAATTCTGTAAATAAACTTAAAAATGATGGAGAACACATATTTTGACAAAAAAAAAACTTATAGTGAGATGTTTAACTTGTAAACCTGCATTGTAGTCCAATTACACTAAATATTTCATATTCATATATGCAGACACCCTCCCCTTTCTTCCCCATACTTAAAATAAAAAAATTGTCCCAGAGAATTCTAGCAATATGTAAAAAGGTTTTAATGCGACCCTAGTCTGAACCACCAAGTTTAAGAAATCCTATTCGTTCTGACTTCAAATGATTCTAATTAATGGATTCCCCACTCTCTATTTTTTTAAATAAAAAAAGATTTGAAAGATCCCTAATTCTGCCTGTTTAGTGAGATTTTTGCCTAACTGTAAGTATCCTTAAATATCACTAAGAGAGATAATAATTTCAGACATTATAAAAAAAAAATCTGGAAAAAGATTTGGTAGTAGAATATCACTGCTATAGTGCATTTAAAAAGGACTAGTGTCATGGTTGCTACAGGAGACATTAAATTTCAGTTGTGTCAAACACTCTCAGCTGCTGACCTACAAAAGATACAAAGCCCCTTTGTTACCAGCTAATCTACATTTTATCAAGCCTTTTGATTTATTTTCTAGTGTAAGAATTTTTGACAGAGTCATATCCTTAATATGCTACTCCATATTTCCCAAGTAACTTGCCCTTTAATGGTATTGTGTGTTTAAAAAAAAAAAATCATGACTAATCAAATGTTCTTCCTTTGACCATATTGTTTTAGAATATAAAAGACTGATCATACTTTTAAATATGTAGTGTTTCCTCCACTTTAGTTTTTGGTACTACTGAACACAAACAAACAAACAAATCAAAACACACATACAGGCACGCACACACAAAAACATGTTGCCATACCCAAATAATTCTGCATTGTTGACTGCTGTACAGTTGTTGGTCCATTCAGTTAGCTGACAACTGCACAATCAGTTCAGAGAAGCACAGGTTAGACTTACTAAAATATAAGAAGTATTCAGAAAATGTAATCTTTTTGCTACAGGCTAATTTGCCCGATCTCAAAACAGACTGATCAGTATCAGGATTCTGGAATATGCTATTCTGGTAACTCTGTAAATTGTAAATAATACAATTAACAAAAAGTTTATGCCAACTTCAGATGCTAGGTATAAACATATCTCTTTATTAAAGCAAGGTCTTAGTTATGCTTTTCTTGAATTAAAAAAGTTCCCTCTATTTATATATTTTTTGTCATTAAAAAAAAAAAAAAGAAAAATGAGGAATACTACATCTCAGTATTTTTTCCTGACATTCTCTCATCTCTCCTTGCTATATAAACACAAACCTAGTTACAGGCAATTTACAGTAGAACAGTTTTTAATGCTTAATTATTTTTCTTATGTGCAGAAAAGGAAGCAATGTGAACTGCTGATGTTTAGGAGCGTCAAACTCTCCATCCATGTCTCTAAAATAGCAAGGAGCCTATACCCAGAGATTCTGCCCTTGAAGCATGTTCCACAGCTCCTTTAAGTTCCGTGGAGGACATTTCATAGCAACTTCTCCCTGCTAGGCCGGGAAGAAGCATCTGTGCTCTGTAACCCTAGACTGTATCCAAGTTTGAAAAAACTTGGAGAGAAGAGGCACGTCACTTGCTGGAAAAATCAGCACAGAACACCAAACAAACAGGCCTCGTCAGAGCTCGCAGCTACTCAGGAGCAATGTTCCAGGCTACCAAGAAACATTCACATTGCAAAGCGTTGTGGACAATACAGGACTCGTGCCACCATTTCAGAGGAAAAACACAGCTCCATCTGTCACAGGGTCTGATACTGCAGCACAGCTGCCACTGACACATGGTTAGGAAGTGCAGCTGGAAATGGTCACAAAGAATGCAGCAAGTGAAAACCCTTAGTTACTTCTGTTTGAGAAAACTACTTACTAGTTTCCTCTTCCTCACCTTGAACAAAATGTTTCAAGAGCAGCATAAAACATTTATATCTCAGTAATGCATACAGCTTCGTTTTCACTAGAGTTTCAGAAACACAAGCATATAGAGCATGAATGCCACAGTTAAGCTGTCTGGACATACTTTTCATGCACAAAACAAGCATCACAATCAACGACACAAGAATTATTCATCTACCATTACTACCACACCAACTACCATTAAAAAATAAACAGCAAAATCACAAGTATTTGGCTGCAGTATGTGCAGGAGGTCAAAATCATATGATCAATAGTGCTCTCCTCTGGCTTTCTTCTTATAATATTATTAAATTCAAGCTTGTTTGACTCTTCATAAAGGCAGAGTGTCCAAGACTGTCTTAGCTGATAAATAAGACTCTTTATCAACAGACAGGATGCCAGATTTTAACAGGTATAAGCATCTCCTGAAAGCTGTCCATCCCGTTTCCAGTAATGCAACTATACTAACACTGAAATTAGAGATGCCTTGCTATTATAATTTGACTCATTTCCTTTCAGAGTCTCCTAGGGTTCATAGCAGTATAAAGTATGTAACAGATAAGACAGCTAGAAGTCTCTTTGGATTACTGTTGACTTCTGATACTGACTAATAAGCTAATTCATAACTTGATTTCCTGCTTTCCTTTCTTTTTTTATAAGCACACACCTATCTACAAGAATCACAAAGGTCTATAGACATCCTCATAGGTAATGGATTATTTAATGTATACTACATGAAAGTTAATGACAGTCTTTTCCCTCCCCCTCAAAGGATCAGCACAGGCAATGTATTGGGCAGCAAGATTTAATTAATGATTCTAATTAAATGGTGGACTTGGTCTTGATTAGTACTCCAAGTACAGGAAGTTGCACAGAAAAAGGTAAACCTAAAGATACAGGTAACATACACGGTATAAATCCTTTCTTCCCATCTGGACTTATCACTGATCACTTAAACGTGACTTACGTAACACAGTAAGCTGTCAACAGACTACACAGAACAGTGCATTTGATCTGGTGTCCTCAGCAAATGTTGGAGATCCCCATAACATCACATCTTGGCTGTTAGTAAAAATTAAGAGGAAGTGAGGGAAGGAAAATTAAACACATTAAGAGATACCAAACTAAAAAGCAACCCACATCTAAATACATTTTAAAATATAGAAAAATGGAATTAAGTTTTTCTCTCTGCCTCCCGCACGCAATTTAGCAGAGATGAGTAACTGTTTGAGAAGGCACATGTGGCTATAAGTGTGCATACAGGGAGGAGTTCTGTTCTACCAGCTTACTCCCACATCTAAGCATCTCTGTAACAACTTTGTTACAGGAGTCAGAAATGACTGGGAATTGTTAGCTTTTTGGTCACTAAATCCTGACATACAACGCACATAAGTATCTCTCTTCCTACTAATATACCTGGAACAGAGAGGCAAGACTACTATTTAGATATCTGCTGTTTAGGAAAAAAAAAGGGGGGCAAAACCAAAACCCGCACATACCTAAGGATAACATCATTTCCTACATTCTGAAAATTAAAAATAGGCTGAAGAGTACTCATTAATTAAGTAGAGGAAAGGAATGAGGGTAAGACTAACCTTAACATAGAATGAAGTCTGGAATTCATAACCTTGCCACTGTCATTTCACTATTTGCAGAAGCAGAGAACAAATATATACCCTACAGTAATACTTCAGGGCTGAATTGATGTTTACAAAGCACTTAAGAAAAAGTTTTGCCTCCGTTAAAATGTTAGGTGTTAGGTAGGAAAAGAACCAATTACTTTTACCAGGTCTAGCTGGATCTGGAAACCTCCTAAACTAAAGACAGTTCAGAAAGTCCCCCACCCCCTTTTTATTTTATAAATCAAAGCTGTTACTAATACTTTATAGACTACCACAGCTGAATCCCCAGTTTCAGGATATGCACTTTCCACATGCTAAAACAAGTAGCTCTGGGCCGTTTACAACAGTAAATGACATATATTCTTGAGCTGATATCTATCACTACAAGCTTATATGAAAAAAGGTGCTGAGTAACACAGAGAAAAAAATGCATCCTTAGAAAGCTCTGTCACTCCTCTCTTTCATCGCCCCCTCTAATTGGATATGGTTGATGTTTGCAAATAAAGCTTTTAATGAGGGTGTATTTAGCAGGTACTTTCAGGGATTTATGATAGATGTCTTTAGCAAAAAGAAGGACCTGAATTCGTATAAACTAAGGAAGAACAGTATGGAGAGAGCAAGCACATGTAACAAAAGTTACTAAATCTAGAAATCCTTATAGCAAAACTGAAATGTAACTAAATCAGAACATTAAAAAAAAAATAAAGAAGACAAAATGAGATGTGAAAATGATTATCCAAACATGAATAATGTGCATAAAATATGATTTTATAAAACAAACAAGTAGTTACCCTTAAAATATGAGAAGGAGTCCAGGCAGGAAGATTCCAGATTTTGCATAAAGTGTGATCATCCAAGACTCTTGAACTATTCAAGAGCTGAAGCCATCCACTGAAGTAGGATGATGGGACTTCGAGGGAAAAAAAAAATAGAGGAACATTTCATTACTACTATATTTCTTTAGGAACAGTATTAAGCACATAGTCCAACAAAACTAAATGATTAGTGATAAGTCCTATTAAAACAGTTAAAGCAAAATAAGAAAACTGATACTGAAATATTGATAAGAAAACTGCACTGAAATACCATGAGGCAATAATTTTACATGTGAAAGGTGGAAATGATCTTTCATAAACAAACACTACAGAAGGGAACATTGATCTTCCAAGTGTAAATTTGAGCATAAGAATTTGCATCGATACTTCTTCATCTTACTATACACCAATTGACGCTTTTCTCATGCAGTAGGAAAGCCAATACCACGAACAGTGAAGAAACACATTTCAAAGTAATCTCCCACTAATTACAGAAGGCAAAAGCAACTTTTAGATTTGGACTTTCATGAGGAATTATTCCTCCACACGCTCCCTAACTTTCCTCATTTTCACCAACGCACTCAAAATCACTAGGACAAAATAGCAGGCATGATGCCTTTGGATAGCATATAATACTCAACATAGTATCACTTTCATCAGGAACCTGATAAAGCAACATCTGTAGGTTGCCAACAGCTAGAGATTAAACCATGGATTAGATCAAGGCGTTGGAAACTGGAAAAGGTTAAAGTGACAGTAAACTATAGGATAGGTTAGGAGATACAAAAGGAATTGTGCAATCCACACTCTGGCATTTTCTAACTCCATGAATTAAAACCCTTAAACAGCCTAGCAGCCTACCTTCTGGATTGTATATTACATTTGCGTCAATACACATACATATACCCCTTGCTACTGCAGTGCTAGTACCCTATGAATTTAACACAGGAACAAAGATCAATACTACACAGATTAATTCTTACATCATCAGGAACAAAATTATTTATTATTTAAATTATTTTATTATTATTTAAAATTATTTTAAAAATAACACATGATAAAAGCCAGTCTTACATTTAGAAGGCTGGAGAAATAAATGAATACAGTTCATTTAACACAGTAACTTGAAGCCTGATGTTAGCAAAAGGCTTCTCTGTTTATAGAATCTTGGAACAGAAGAGCAATAACGCAGCAGTAAAATGCCCATGACCTAATAATGCCAAATCTAACCCACAGTAATACAACTACAGTAATATCTTCCTCCTCCTTCTAGAAGCTGGCATTTTTCCTAGCATAAGATACATGCCATTTGTGATTAATAAAATAACAACCACTAGACAATGAAGATTCACAACCTTTTTGGTTCAAAACAGCAAGGCTTCACAAGTGCACTACTGAAGCTTTTTAAAGTGTGCTTGGGAGGTTACAGTGGAAGGAATAAAACTATTCTATTTTCTGTGTAATATAAAAGAACAAATATTTAGAGTATGACATCTTTTTAGCATCAAGGAACACCTATAAAATAAAATAAAAAGCTAACAAGCACAATGGAACATCAAAAGTTTTAGATTCCAGTTGCATGAGGTGAAGGAGGCATGGAAGCCCCAAGTCATAAAAAGATTCTGTTTATTGTATTTTAAATGGTTGACCTCTTGCTAGAGAAAGTTGAAATTCAAAGAGTTTTTGAATTAAATTACTTTATTATATACTTCAAGGGATTGCTTCAAAATTGACTGTTGGAGTTCTCCTTTTTCCCCCCTATGCAATTTCACATGGAGTGACAATAGGAAGTACAGGGTGTAGTTGCTAGGTTTCATGTTTATACTTTTTTTAAATTACACTGACACATAGTTGCTATGAGTAATGATGATTTTACATGTGAAGAAGAAAAAATTATATCTTTTATCTCCTCTTCCTCTATTTCTTCACCTTGCAGTTTTCTACTATGCAGTTATAGGTCACTTTAGAAATGAGGTAAAACAATGTTTCAATGTTCATGGTATTTTCTGTAGGGTGGTTAACTTAAGAACTGCTGAAACTGAAAAACCCCAGCTGAAAAAAAGA
>JAUBNY010000293.1:501993-521386 GCA_032275445.1 Crypturellus soui | reverse complement strand
CTACATCACTAAAGGGTATTTGCTCCCTCTCAGCAGCCTTCCGGGCAGACACCATCACTGATAACCCCAATTTAAGTTATTAACCTAATGAACTCAATTGTTTTGTAACTGATTTTTTTCATTCTGTTTGACAGAAAGAAAAGAGACTTGCATCTTCTACAGCTAGAGGGTTCTAGAAAGGTGAGATCCATTTCATAGACACTCCAAGAAGATCTATGAAAATAATATGGAGTTGTTAAAAGCTTTGGATTTAATTTATAGCTCCTCCTGAAGCTAATATAAATTAACATGGCAAACATTTCACTGACCATTTCCAAAGGTTTTTGTCACTTTTTCCACTTCTGCCAAACACCAACTATTAGTGGGATACACACAGAACTGGAATCCACTTGTAAACAGTCTACCCAGTATTTTTCAGTGCTAAATAAAAAGTACTTTTCTCTTCTACACGTACCTTTCAGACCAAGGTGGAAAGTAGAAGAACAGTATTCTTTCTTAGACAGGACAGATCATTAGGCTTTGATAAAAGAGAAAAAATAAGCAATTTAAAATCAGTCAGCTCACTGGACTAAAAGACACTGATGCTTTAGATGTTGAACATTTTTTCTGTCATTTAAGGATCCCAGACCTAAAAAAAAGAATGTCATAGACTCATAGGCAGCAAACAGCATTATTTTACAATTGGTAAAGATTAAGCTAAAGGAACTCAAAATGAAAATAAAAATCATCATCAACATGGACAGTATTTAAAGCTAACATCAGTCCTCTGCCTTCAGTCCAAGATCTTTTGTACTTCCACTAATTACGGCTAGTAATATTACAGACCTATTTCAGAAAGTAGGAATAATACTATTGCAATCAGAAAGTACCTTGGCTATAACTAAGTTAGAATATAAACAATGAATCTTCTGCATCACAATGGAAAATTTTCAATGTTAACTATAGACGGGAGAGCCCCTAACAAGAGGCTGTTGCAGCAGCATTAACTGCCCTTCCTTCCACCGATACCAGGCTGAGAGGCTTGTGATAAACATGCTTTCATTTTCTCCTGACAAATCGACCAGGTTGTTCACAGTAAAGTCTGCATTACTTACCCAAGATAATTGATTGAACTTTTTCTTTTTTTTGAAGGGTCGGGGGAGACTATCCCTCAGTTTTAGTAGTTTGCCGTTACAGTACTTCTTCACTTCCTCCATGTTCACTGGAGGCTTCCAAACACAGCAGACATAGGTAAGGTTTGGATTTAATACTGTCTTTGCAAGAAATTGTGTAATCCCATGTATATTCCATTATTCCACCCTAAGACCATGACATGTGAAACTACTGGACATGTGAAATTACTGAACATTTACAATCTACCTTAAATTTTGTATTTCCTGCTCATAAGCTGCTGGACATACATCAACATTTACACAAACATTAAGGTTTACAAACATTAAGGTTTATATAGTAATTGCTCAGGTCATAAAATACTCATTTTAGAGGTACCCTCATTAAGCAAGGAAGTACTCAGGCAAACTTATGAAAATGACTTCAGATAATGGAATTGTGGTACTTTTTACTAGTTTTAAAAGGAAAAGGCAGGCTACCGTAGGCAAGTGCATCTTTCTTGACACCCAGAATTATTTGGGAGGATTTGTTTATGTGAAACAGGGAGCTTCCTGGAAAAATAGCAAAATTGTTTTCATCTATCAATTTTGCATGAGACACCAAAAGCATGAGACAATTCTTGTGAAATCTTATAACTGAATTAACCAAACTGAGAAAATTTTCTTTTTGAAAATACATGTTTCATTTCCTCTGCTTTGAAGTCTGAAAGCTAGCTTGGTACTTTTTTTTTTTTTTTGTACTTTTCAATATTAGTATAGTCTGAAGTCATATTCATTTAAGGATTGATGAGCAATCAGTATCTGTCATGATTTCTGCATAGGGGACATTCATCCTGAACCTGAGACATAAACGTACTTTCACTCTGAATAGCACTAACTTTGAGAGAAGTTTTATGCTTGTTATCAGCTAGTAAGTGATACCATTTTGTATCCTGTTTTTTGATGAAGTCTGTAGGCTCACAAGGAATGTGGAATAATTAAGTTGCTGAATTTTAAGGCAGCCATACTTTCAGAACCACAATGCACCCACAGTGGCCTGGTAATTATAAAACTTTAGCATCAGTCACCTTACAATAATGCTTTTTTAAATGTCTTTTCTTGTTACAGAAAAGTTAAATTTCACCTGCATTTGCCAAACCAGACATACTTGAGACTTCAAAAAAACAAAAAACATTTTCTAGCCTGTCACCATGGTGAATTCCTCATAAGTGACTCTCAAGACCATAGCCTTATAAAGGACCAAAGCCACAGCTGTAGTGCCCTCTTTGCTGTACCTCTGAGGCAATGTGGAAGAATCATTCCAAGAAAAAAAAATAAGTTTGCCACCTTGTCTTTCATGCAAACACGGCTACATTTGTACAGGCAACATCTTGTTGGATCAACTCCAAGCTAGGGAAGAGAGAGAGGAGGAAAAAAAGGGAAGTGGGGAGGAAGAAGAGAAATAGATACAAGCAGGTATCAGACAAGATCTCAGACACGCAGCCGCATTCAACTCAGCCTGGATTTTCACTTTTGCTTCTGGTGGATACCCAGACTCCCAGAAGTTCCACATGCTGTTGACTTTCTTGCAAGGCTGAAGAAATAGAGGGGGACATACATTCAAGCTGACCTAAGAAGGAAGCAGATTTGATGTTAGCTATTTGCTTGAAAGTGTTTTCTTTTGTTGAAGACTGAAGCTGAGTTCTCTTTCAGACCCAAAGCCTACTTTAAGAGTTGAATGCCATGCAGTCTTATGACTCTTTTCCCTGGGAACACACCAAAAGGAAGACAGAAAAAGAGTACTAGAAGTAGCCCCTGTAATTTAGCAGAGGTTCTTTTCCATTCACGTACAGGAAACTCAGAAAAATTGGCTTTCCCCATTTGTATCAACAGTTCACAAAATAACTAATTCTTGCTCCCTTATAGGCAATCTGTCATTTCTGATCTATGTCTTAAGAGAAACACTTAAAGGTTAATACAATACACTTCTATGCAGGTGGGGCCTATTTAACTATGACAACATGAACTGGAAAATAAACTTGTTATTCATAGGTGAGATGAAGCTATCCCAAATGAGCAGCTGAACAGATAGACAAGCTGATTTTATACCAACTAGACCCTTTCAAATTCCAAGTACACATCCATCAACTACCTGTGCAATTTTCAGCAGCATGAATGCTCGTACCTGCTAAAGACTTGAGCCAGGACATCAGGCGTGTAACAGAACACACAAGGACATCTGGAGTGAGTTTCAGGGACGTAATAAAAACATTTCTTTTAAAATGCTTTACTACATAAACACATAGTTACCCAATATCTTTCTTTTTAAATTAAGCAGTCTCTTGGTTTGGCAGCTTACTGTAGCCAGGAATAGTTTCCCTAGTAAAATAGGGGACATGACAAGATGCTTGATGAGGAAAGATATATGAACTGGTTTATTCAGATAAAGAGTTACTATTAACTATTTATACTAAATCCTACTTAATGACATGAAGCTTGAGGAATGCTGGCAAGGAAAGGGGAAAAAGGAGTTTAAGTATACCTGCAATGTCCCTCCAATGAAAATGGAGAAGGTGCCAGAAAGAAACACCCACAGGTGTTAAATATTTTTAAAAAGCATAAATATTAAATCAGTCTCGAGGAACTTTCTCAGGCAGACAGAAGATACTTTGTTATTCAATCTACTTTATAGCTGCCTGGCCTTCTGCATTACCCTAAGACATCTGCTGTCCCATTCAGTGATCTATCCACACAATGAAACAAATTTTCCTGAGAATTTATAATTTTGGGAGGAATCTCTGATGCTGCAAAATCTGCCAAATAAAACACTATTATTTCACAGTGATTTTGTGATATATATATATAAAAAAACTCATGTAAACTCATGAAGCAGGCTTTACTACAACATTACAACATTATCTTTTGAATTCTCAGATTAGATGACTTCAAATATGAGTGATATATCTATAAAGACACTAATACTCTATGTTTTTTTGGTCCAGCTATATTATATGGAGTGAACTTTTAAGTGTCTGTGTGGTATTTCATAATTTAAAGTTATTATCAAACTTTAATTATGAGCTAATGTTTTAACTACTACAGCAAATAAAGATCACCAACCTCATGTTTACGTCTTACACAAAAAGCACTTTGAAATTCACTAGAGACTCACCAACTGCATGGTTTCACACAGCTGAGTTATCATAAATTCAATGAACCAGTTTGAAAAATGTAGCAAAACAATGTTATCTCCCACCCCAGGAGGGAGCTGCTTCTTGTGCTCTTTTTGAAATCATAAGCTCTTGGTTCCTTTGTGGAAGTGATAGTGGAACGTACTTAGCTTGCTTCTCCCGCAATGTTTCAGGGATTTGGGAATCTAGAAGACAGAGCCCATCATACAGAAGGTCACTTGTGCAAAGACAGCATCTAACAGAAGAACGTTCTCACTCTGTATTCACTGGTCCAGTGGACACAAGTCTATAAACAAGAGGATAACTAGTGGACAACTATAAACTAGTGGATATAGCCAATGCTATATAGTCCTTCTGCAGCCAGTGCTAAAGCATTCCAGAAACCAAGGAATTTTTCTGCCTTTTCTACATCTCTGACAGTTTAGATCTCTTCCCAGTACCATTTTGTGAATAAACATTTGCCATTTTAAAACAAAATCTTTTGATGCTCGATCCATCCCTTCCCAAAAAGAGACTCATAGGAATAAGATTAGTTAAATGCCCTTTAAAACAAGTGCACAACTACTTAAAGAAAAAAACATCTCACACTTCTTATTCTTTGTTATTAAAAAAAAAAAAGGCAAGAGGAAAACCTTGCTAAGATTGGAGTATATCAATTATGACAAAAAAAAGACATACCAGTTTAAATTTAAAGGCCACTAGTAATACTTTTTGTAGTAATTAGTGCAAGATAGTTACCCCATATAAACAAATATTTGATGGCAGATGTCAGTGATAAACAATTCACTTGATGACATTTACATATAAATACACATAAATAAAGACCTATGTAATTTATGTTTGCAGTTAACAAAAAATATAGTCTGAAGTGAATTAAATGTAATTGTATTTAGCTGGATCAGAGCTCTTCCTTTCTAATGACACTCAACTATACGTGGCATAAAAAGCATAATTGTACAAATCTCAATTTAGTGAAGTACTACTCTATAAAACAGAATCATGAAAACAGCTCTTACATTTTAATGTAAAGTATAAAATCATATATTTACATTTACAAACACTTTACTGAACTACATTGGGTAGTTCATGGTAAAAAAAAACATCCCTTTTTGAAAAATCTTTCAAAAAAATACATCAACTGCAGATACGATCAAAAGTTACTACGTTAGCAGCTGACACAACATTTGTAGTAAAAAAATATCTTAGGAAAATACCTGGAAAAAATCTAAACACCAATAAACACTTTAAAACTATTTTTAAAGGAAAAAATAGTAGCAAAACCCAGAATAAGCTAGCTAAGATAATGGGAGCTATTGCATACTGCTCTTTAAGAGCCATGTAGCGACTTACAACAGAAGCAGCAGATACGGTAGGAGTTGTGGTGTAACAAAGTGTTGGCCTGGAAAAATAGAAAACCAGTTATCCAACTTATGCTTATTACTTTTTTTTTTTTTAAATGAGGAAGGAGTAAGAAAAAGAATCCCTCTTGCAGAACATATCCTCCAAAGGCTAAAACAAATTGGGGCAAAAAGAACCCAATTTTGAAAGCCTCAGGCCCCTAACTTAAAAACTTTTACTGTAGGATACTTACAGTTCAAGGACAATAAACTGTAATTATTACACTACAAGTTGCAGGTTAACTTTAAGAGTTAACATGATTTTGCAATATGAAGTGCTTTTTTAATATATATATCTATATAATATATAGATATTTGTAAAATACACGTGCAGTTTTGATTAAAAAAAAAAAAATGTTGAAATAGTTTAAGTCTTTCATTTCCATTAACAGATTTTCATCTCCTAGACAAGCAGTCTCAAGATTCAACAAGGATTTCCACAATATGATCAAGCTCATTAAGATCAGATTTACAATTAGAGTTAGATGTTGCAGTTGTTGGAGAAGAAAATGTTTCAAGCCCATCGCAGTGTCCCATTTTTGTGTTGCTCATCATTCCTGTTAACATTGTATCAAGATCATAATAAGAATTGTCAACTTCTGAAAACAGATCTTCAACAGAATTAGGACTCTTATTCTCCAGTGTCTCAAATATTTGATCTAATGATTTTTGAAAGTTTCCTCTGCTTTCTTGTGGATTCTCCATTTCCCACACATTGCTTTGCAGGTTTCTTGGAGCTTGCACTGAAGAAGATGTGGACATAGTTTCTGAACTGTCTTGCGTCTGATCATCCTCAAAGTCTTTATTGAAAGAACCGTAACCTGAAACCTGCTTTCCCTCAACTTGCTCCCTGGATGAGCGGCAGAGGATATCCGTTGAAACAAGACGATCCAGGGAAGTTTGCCCTGTATTCTGTGTATTTATCATCTGCCAAGTCCCATCTTGGGTCATTTCCTCTTGAATCTGTCGTACTGTGTTGGCAATAAGTACAGAACGACAAAGGTTAGGTTCAACCAGCATGTGGCACAGCTGGAGTTTAACCAAGGACATATCTAAAAGTGACTGTCGCTGAAGATTATATGAAGGAATAGCCTTAATACCAGCCAGAGTTCCTTCAATATCTTCTTCACCATCAAAACATTTTCTCTTTAATCCTCGTACAAACATTGTGTCCTGTTAAAAAACAAAACAAATAAACAAAATACATGATGTAAACAGCCCAAGAGAAAGGAGAAAAAAAAAACACTAGTAAAAACAAACAGAAAACTTTAGAATCATTAAGTTTAAACAGCAAAAGTAATTATTTGAAGAGAGAAATGTCAGAATCGTCATACCAGGTTATAGAATGGCCACTGTAGTACAACAGGGGTCAGGAACATATGGACTGGGTCCCAAAGACGGCACTCGGAACCAGAGGTGAGCAGGTCCAGAACTCAAGGCATCGAAGAGAAGCATCGGAAAGGCTGGGGCTTCCGGCTCCTGCCTCCCATTAAGTTCCACACTTGATGGAAGTCAGGAGCCGTTGCTTCACACAGAAGCAAGCACCTCATTTCGCCTACTGGAGAGGCAGTTTCTCCTTGCTCTTCCCAAGTTTCTACTTGCATGTTTAACCTCTAATTTTGGAAATAAAAATACAGCCTGGCAAACCATCTTTAAAAGATTTTTGCCCGCTGCAGAACATCAACACACCTAACAACACAGTAAAATAAATAAATAAAAAAAATCCCATGGGCAACACACTTGAAAGAGTAAGAGTACTTCAGGCAAAAGGAGGCTCAGATCTAAGATTTTTTCCAACTAACTTAAGACATCCAACAGAGGTGCCTAAAAGCAGCCCCTTTCACCCGCAGCTTGCCTCACTAATGAAGAGCTGACCTGTAATTCCAATGTTCAATCCAAACTTGAACTGGGCAAATCCAGTTCAGATAGGCACAGACATCCTCTGCATGGGCAGTTCTTTCTTACTTGACTATCAGGAAGGAGAACTCTACTCCTGGTTTATGCTCACCAGCTACCTGTCTAAAAAGAAATGGGATATATCCAGGCTTCTAATTATTTGCATCTAAAAGAAGTCCCTTCCTGAATTAGCTAAGATGAATTTCAACTGCTAACTTCTAGATCACAACCTTAATTGTGCTCATTTCTATAACAGTCCCCCTACACAGGTATTGCAGCTAACCTGCTGAAATAGACAGTAACTTTTTGAGAGTGGTAGGAATCACTTCTTCTGGTCATATAGAAATTAAGCATAAGCTGAAAGCAGTTACTTGATCTTTAAGTTTATGCACTTCCATAACATTTTTAAGTCTTCTGTCTTTGAGTTCCTGTTTGCCTAATATTTGGGGAACTGTATATGAAATTACCTAAATTAAACACGATTTTCAACAAAAATCATAACTCATTGTTGAGATGTCTTTTCTACATTGCTTAACACTACTTTTGGTCAGCCTTAGCCTCCAACTTGCTTTTTTGGTTACTATGCTGAATGCTATGATTTTCAGTGAGATTTCTCTCATCTTTTTCAGAATCACTAAAATTCTCAAGTAACTTTGCTATTCCTTTCAATATTCATTATATATCTACTGTGAAAGCCTGAAGACTAGACAGCAACTAGCCAGATGTTTCATCTGACAGTATGTAACAGTTCTTGTACTGCTGTATATAATCAACAGAACAGCTTTCTTTGGGTTTAGGAGTCCTTATAGACCTCTTTCCACTGAAGCTACAAAACTCTTTAGGAATTACAATATACAGAGATTGCAATACAGAATACAATAACTTGGTGTCATTTTTTTCCACAGACTTCAAAGCTATCCATATATTATCAACAAATCAAATTATTTGGAAGGTCCCTGTAAAATCTCTCCAATAACTCAAAATATTTGTTATTCCCACTTAAAAACAAACAAACAAAAAAAGCACACCCTTAGTTCTTGGTTGAGAGGAATATCTAAAAGTCTGAAAAAGCCACGATGAACTTCACATCTGAGGATATCCCATTTGATTCATAGGAAGTATACACAGTAATTTCTAAACATATAATGAAACTGGCATCCTCTAGAAACATCGAGACTAATAGCTGCATATGATTACGTCATTAAACAGTAAGCAGTACACACAGCTTGAAGCTTCTTTTCATTCTAACCTACATTCATGTGAAAAATAATTAAAGTCTCAAATGTTAAACTGATTTTCAGAATGTTACAAAAAAGTTGAAAACCTCAGTGTCGTGTGTGTGTGTGTGTGTGTGTGTGTGTGTAGAAGACAATGCAGAGACTAAAAAGGGATTTTTTTTGAATCCTAAAAGATAAACCTTGCATAGAATTTGGTAAATTTTTCCTTTCTCCTATTGTATTCATTTCAAATCAATATCTTACAATCATAAAAACAATCCTTCATCACCCAGCTTTAAAGATTCAAAATATTACAAGGTTAATGTTTCACTTAGGGGAAAAAAAAAATACATACCAGTAATGGTGTTTGATGTAGTCCTTCCTCTTCTCCCATGCTACTGAGCAAGAGTCCATACAGTAAAAGTTAGGGAGAGCACCACCTACCAAGTACCAGGAAGCAAGAAGTCAGGCAAGTGCAGGAGATACACAGCAAAACCATTTCCTATGTCAGAAACTTATATGCTTCTATTCCTCAATTGCCTCACTATTTTTATCCTCATCATATTCCTATTAACTGGAATAATACTATGACACCTATTTACAGAAAAAAAAACCAAACACACAGATGATTTACTCCAACACAAAAAAAGTGGCAGGAGAAGGAAACTGCCAAAGTAAGTCCAAGTCCTAGACTATTATCCTGACCTTT
Organism: Crypturellus soui; assembly: GCA_032275445.1. Taxonomy (NCBI): domain Eukaryota; kingdom Metazoa; phylum Chordata; class Aves; order Tinamiformes; family Tinamidae; genus Crypturellus; species Crypturellus soui. The sequence continues at coordinate 511,888 of JAUBNY010000293.1, read as the reverse complement.
GGACTAGCTTCTCCCTTATCCCTGTGCCTTTGCCATTTAAAGAGTAAACAAAATCTTTAGCTCTCATCTGAAAAAACTTAAAATGCACACACAAGCATGCTGAAAGCAAATCTTCACAAAGAGCTATCACACAAACCCACGCATTTTTCCCCCTTTGTTGTATAAAATCACATATGACTAAACTATCTAGAGAGAGGAGGAAAAAAAAAGAAGAAAGAGAAAAAAGAAGCACGAACAAATAGAAAACTGAAAGGTAGCAAAAACAGGAACACTTTTTCCAAGAGCAGCAGTACAGAAACTTCATGACTAGGGTTTACTTTGCAAGATGACAGTAATGAAAATAAAAGTTTTAACTATAAAAATGATGTTTTTGAAGCACACTAAGGCAAAATATGATTTGAGTTTCCAAAATAATTTTTCATTAATGAAACAAAAAGAATGCTCAGCGGACAAGAGTTACAAAAAGTTTTTGACAACAGCTTGCTCTTCAAAATTGTGGGGAGGGAGATGGTCGACAGTTTCCGCCCCCCACCCCCACACCTTTGGCAAGAGGAGATCTGCTTCACTCAAAATCCTTTGCATGTCAAAAAAACCCCAGCCACCTTAAACATGGCCAAGCCAAAGTTTTTTTAACCAAATTCCAAGATTGGCAGACTAAACGCTGTTATTTCATGGGAACTGCATTTCACCCCACTCAGTGTCATTCTCCTACAGGCTGGGCTCACAGTAATATTCGAGACAGGCCCACGAAGCATCTGAACTATGACTCAAGTAAGACATCACAGTATGAATTGAATTAAAAAGGTTCTTATTTGTATCAAAAAAAAAAAAAAAAAAACTCATGATGATATAGAAGTTTAGGAGTTTTTGTTCTCCAGTATACCTTCAGCCCACTATATAAATCAAGGTCACTCTGAGAAACTGCATATAGTAACCATTAGCACCCCCAAACCCTGAACCTGACCCACTTTTTTTCTCTAGACCACCAGAGATAAAGATGATACAGTCACGAGAACAATAAATAAGATTTTGGTGCTATTTTGAATATCTGACAGTTTTACAGAAAAAGGCCTCTTTGTCTCCCAAAACAGCAGACAGATACAGTAGGGGATTACCGATGGGAACACTTGGGTTTTAAATAAATATATATATATATTATCAGGACCTCAAAGTAAGTTAGAGAGGATGACAGTGGACAAGTCCAATCTACTCTGCTAACATTCTGAAGAAGAAAATGGTTATCCTGCGCAATACAACAGTATGTAAAACCTGCTCCATGTGATTCTAAGATCTTCCTCAAAGGAATAAAGGACAAATGTGTGACCTCTGTTGGCGCAAATGTATGAGACAGTCATCAGAGCAATTATTTCTTTCGTTTCTACTAACTGACAGGGTCTATTACTTAAGTATGCCTGTATCTAAATTCTCATTTAAAAATATTAACTTCATAGCTGTTGTTGGACATGAAGAAAGCCTTGCTAATACGCAACATCCCCAAGGTTTTGACACCACCTCTAACAAGTATTCGCCTCAAAAGAATAATACCTTTAAAGTCTAATTAATTAGAAACTAAGTATGTTTTTCTATTGATTTATATGCTAATCTAAACAAAAATAAAGGTACTAGCCATCTGTACAAAAAACTCCCAGCAGATTAAGGCAAAGCTGTTTGAATGACAAAGTCATTCAAAAACCTTCCAGCAGTTTCAAGCAGTATTCTCTTCTGTCCAAAGTAGAAGACCAACTGTATCTTCTACCTTTTACTACTACCACCTTGCAAGAATCCACCCAAATGATTTGAGTCTACATGTGCCAAAAGCACAATTGTTGCTTGAGACTACTGCAATCGTGACAGCTTCTATCATACAGATACATGCTGGATACTAAAACTGAAAACACACACACACACACACACAAACACACACACCCTTGTTCACCAAGAGTAGTACAGGGAAAACCAGTATTACGTAACTCGTTAAAAGTTTGTTTCTTATTCCCGAGACTGTGACAAATCCCCAGTCTGTTTTACAGATAAAGTGCTTGAAAACCGACCGAGTCCTTACTCGAGTATCAACTTACACATTCCAGCTCGCTCGGTTCAGATCCCGCAGTGCTGCGCCGCACGGACGTATGCGCCAAGGAATGAGGGCAGAAGTCACCCCCGGCGAGTTGGGGGCAACAGAGAGGCCAGGACAGGAGATTCTAGCATTACTCATCTTTAGGAGCAAGCGTCCAGGAACTACCTAAGCCAGCACTGGAGTTTCACTTAACGACAGCCTTAGTTTTTCTTGGTTTGGTTTTTCTTTTTTTTTTTTTTTCCCCCCCAGACACAGCGATGATAGCTGCCCAGGGCAGGTAAGAAGGCCCTGCACTTCCCCCCTTCCAATCTTTTCCCTCTTTCTCCCCGTTCCCCTCCCCGCCCCCAAAATCTGCCCCTTGTAATCGCCGCGGAAAGGCGCCGAGAGCCCGCGGCTCGCGGCCAGCTCGCAGACGGACGCCCGGGGGGTGTCCGGGCAGGAGGCTCTCAGCACAGCGGCAGCGTGACAAAGGCGCGCACCGAGCGCCGGGAGCCACCCCCGGCGGTCCCGAGGGGGCAGGTCCCGAGGCAGGCGGCGCCGCCGGAGAAGAGGAGCGTGCGGCGAGGGCGCAACGCGCCCGCCCGATTCACCCGCCCCGCTCCTCTCGCGCCCCGCCGCCGGGGCCGCGCGCGCGCGCCCGCCAAGGGTCCCGGCGGCGGTTACTGCCAGGGCCGCGCTCCCGGCCCGCCGCCATTTTGAAACGGCTCCTTCCTCCGCGCGCGCTCCGCCGGCACCGCTCCCCGCCCGTCCGCCCGGAGCCGCGGGGTCCCGCCCGGCCCGGCCCGCGCCGCGCTCGGCCCAGCTCGGCCCTCACCGCTCACCACCGCTCACCACTGTGCTGCCGCCGCTGCCTCCCAGCGCCGCCGCCGCTCCCGCCTCTGCGACCGCTCCGCGCTTGAGGGAAGGGGCGGGGCCGTCCCGCGCGCCTGGCCCCGCCCCCTCCCCGCCCGCCATCTTATTGTCGGGGCCCACAAAGGAACCGGCTCCCTTCCCCCGCCACGGCCACGCCTGCCGAGCGGCCGCGGCCGCTATTGGCTGTCCCGAGCGCAGGCAGCCCCCGCTCGCTGCCGCTATTGGCTGCGAGGTTGCCATGGCGCCCAGCCCGTCCCGCCCCCAGGCGGCCGAGTGAGGGGTTGCCATGGCGGCCGGGCCCGTCCCCTCGGCGGGGAGAGGCCGACGGGAGACGGGGGCGGGCGCGGGGTGGAGCCGCCGTTTCAAACGGTCGGAAGGGCCCCGGCGGCGTGTCTGGGCTGCGGGCCACAGGCTCCGGCGGGAACAGGTTGGGACCTGGCCCGGCGCAGCCCGCGGGGGGCTCGGCGAGCGCCGGGGGCCGGAGCAGGGGCAGCCGGGCCGAGGCGCCATCTCGGCGCCGCCTTCCCGGGAGCAGCTTCCCTGCGGGTGAGCGCGGAGCCGTGAGGCTCCCTCCCCGCGGGGAGCTTGGGGAGTCCTCAAAGCTCCAGCCTTGGCGCTAAGGAGAGGAAAAAAAAAAAAAAAAAAGTGGAGGACTTGTATTAATTCCCGCTTGCGCTCGCACATCTGCAAGTACTTAGGCAGTCCTGAGCGCTCAGCTCTGGAACTCTGGCCCAGCTGCTTCCCTGCTCTGGCTGCCATGTGCTGGATCAGGGAGGAGGAGGCAGGAGCCAGGCCGGTCCCGGCGGAGGGGAGCAGAAAATGGAGGGGGAGCAGCAGGGCGAGGCAGCAGCGCTCGGGGATGAGGTTCAGCGCTGCAAAGTGCCGAGAGCTGCAGCCTGCGGTGAGAGAGGAGGAGGAGAGATTCACACAGCAAAGAGAGCTCAAGCAGCGCTCAGTTTCCCGTTGTTTTACTTTCTTGCACTGTGCTTGTGACATCATGGTGCGAAAATACCGGGAAAGAGCAATACTGCGAAGAGAAATGTTTGTGTGTGTTATTCAGCTTGACAGCAGTGTTTCTTGATTTTTTTCCTAGACTAGCTGCAGGGAATTCACATACATAGTGCCACACTAAATCCCTCAAGGACCTTCATGCCTCTCTGGAGTTCACTCTCGAAGTAGCACGGATGTATTTACCTGCAGGAACGGGGCTAGAAAAGTGCATTGTTGCTTTTTCTTATAATAGTATCATTTATATAGGAAGTTCCATAAGTCTCAATATCTCTTTTTGTTTCAAATACAATAAGATTTTTTTTTTCTTAAAGAAAACCTCCCCCAAAGCAAATGAATGGCCAGTGGAATGAGAGGTTGTGAAACAAGTTACGAAGTTTACAGTGCAAAAAAGCACTACATCATTTATGTTTCTTAGGAAGCCACGGAAAGAAAAACTGTGAAACACTTTCAACACCCTATCTTCCTTAAAGGGCTAAAAAAAGCTTCTGCGTGTCTCTGGACAAGGTTTGATTATTCTTAGGAGAAAACAACTCTCACGTATGTGAGAAACAAAACTTGACAAGTCAAAAGTGGAAAAATCTGGACAGGCCTCTGCAAAACAAGGCAGCCCAAACTATTTACTTGAAAGCAAACAATCTCTAATAGGAGCAAAATTGCATTATAAGGAAAATAACTGAGCTGTAACCACAATGGAATAAAGAGAATGATCAAAATGTAACCACACACTAGAGTTTTATATCCACTTACCTGTTTCAGTGAATGGAATTTAAACACCAGAGTTTAAGAGAAAAAAATAAGGTTAAAAGCTGGTAATTTCCTAAACAGTTTTTTTTTTAATACTTACAGAGCTATCCCAGCACCTGAAGCTTTTATAGTTAAAGTAACCTGTAAGCAAAAGCACAACTGATGTCTAAGTTAAAAGCTGGAGTTTAAAGAACAGAGAGCAAAATCAGAAGGAAATATCTGTGCGGCAACCTGATAGGAGAAACTGAAAATAGGACAATTCCTGCATTAAAAAAATACTGATCAGAATAGAAAGACATTTAAATGGAAAGGTGTTCGGCTGTGCTCTCAGCTCCTAGAGGAATGAGAGGCACAGCAGTTGGTGAGACCCTGCCCAGCAACCTGCTTGCTGACAAGATGAAGGGCTATGTGCAGAGCGCAGCGCAAAGAGCCCAGAGCATCTCTGGGGAGCCCATCCGGGGAGATGGATTCGCTCAGCTGAAACTCCAGGGTGAATGGTAGTTTGGAAGGGTTTTTAAAGTACCATCAGCTTTTGTAAAAGTGCATCCACCAAAGAAGAAGCCACTGAGCTGGTTACTGCTTCTGTGCACAAACAGCAGGTCCTGGGGTGGTTTAAGAGCAGCAGACATTAGCTGGACCCCTCTGAGCTCGGCCATGGTGCAGACGTGTCCTCAGCACTTGGTGGGACTGTGCCAGGCGGCGAGAGCAGTTAATCCCTGCATAGATGGATAAGAAGCAGAAATACACAGGAGCGAATTTCCTCGCTGCCATCAGGTCACGGCGCTGGCATTGTTTCTGGCCCATGGAAAGCTCTCCCTGAGGGAGCGTTCCCAGTCCCTCCGGCAGGCACTGTCTCTTGCTAGGTGCTTGTAGCTTAACAGAGTGGTACCCAACCAGGGGGCTGTGAGCTGGAAAATCAGTCAGAAGGGTGCTTAAGCTTTAAACAAATAGTTTCTGAAAGATACGACTGAATCCTGTCTCCGTACCAGTACTGAGCTGACAGTGAAGTGTTTTCCTCTATGGCTGTGCTATTTCCAGCCTTGGGTTTGAGGGCCCTGGAGCAGCTATGCTGCTATGCTGGGCTACCCCAGGGCTCTCAAACCCAAGGCTGGCAATATTGCTTAGTCCAAGGCAGGAAAACGTGGGCTTGCACTGCCAGCGCTTAGAGCCAACCAGACGTGAGTCAGCCCAGAACTAGAAGCTTGGTAGCTGTCGTCAGTGCCGTCCTACTGAGAGACAAGGTGTGTTAGCTCACCCCATGCTGTACCGGCACGACTACATACATTTTGGAAGAGTTTTGGCTGCGACCCAGCTGCTTCAGAAGAGGGACGGAGCTTGCTTGCCTCTGCCTGCTGAAGGCGACGTGGACTTGCTTGAAGTCTGTATTGTTTCTGTTATAATTAGAGTTTGATTAAAGTGTTTAAGATATGCTCATCTTTTTAATTTGGCTCGGGAGAACACCTATAATGTGTTGTTTCCTTTAAGCCTAACCTGGCAAATTCTAATTGCCTTTGAAACAAGCAATGTTACGAAACAGTTTTGAGTGCTTTTGCAGACTAGCACATTCCTGCAGCAGAGCTCAGCCCGGAGAGTCCAGGAGCAGAGGGAGGGTAGGGAAGAATGGCCCTTCCTGCAGAAGTGTTTCTGCTGCAGCCACTCACCTGGGCCCTGCAGGCCAGATACAAGATGCAACTTCATCCTGTGCAGTTACAACACACCAAAGTTAGCAGAAAGTGTTTTTGTATTATTTTTGAGTATTAATGTGTGGACCACCAAAGTTCAGCTCAGCATTCGGTGAGGATAAGTTTCAACTTCACTGTTCAGAGCCTGGAAAGGCTGTTGGCTCTATCCATAAATGGGTGTTGGATGAGAACTGAGCATCTGCTGCCTGTAAAATGAACCCGAGTGCATAGTGAGCAAGCAAGGAGGAAAGAGCAGTGTATTTCTGAGCCCTGCACCGATGGGCTAAAATGTAGCTTGATGTTGGGTGACAGTGGCCCTCTATCAAGTGTTTGGTGTTTTTACAAGACGAGAATAGCACAAGCAGAGTTTACCAGTGCACGTCTGTGTGCAGCGGCTGTTGTCCGTATTATTTCAACACTTTTTGTGTTGGGCAGCAACTGAAATGCTGTAGGCAATGGTGATGGGGGAAGGGTACGTGGCTCTCTCCTTACAGTGCCAAAGCAAATCAGTTCTTATGCAGAAATTTGTCTGCCTCAGGCCACCAGCCTCAGGCACTGGGTTTTATGGCTCAGAGTATCTCATCTCTCTAGTAGGAGGCCAGGCAGATTAGGGATGAAAGGAGCTGTGAGTGAGCAAAGAATGAGCTGAAGAACATGTTCAGACTAAGAAGCCTTGTGCATTAAAAGCAACAGTGCTGTGTTTACCCAGGTAGCTAGTAACTTTATGGAACTCATATAAATTGTTAAGGAGAGGTGCACATTTGCAAACTGTTTTAACATGCCTGGCTCAAGTGCTTACCTTGGAGGTAAGGACTCTTCCCAGACTGATGTAGGAATTACAGACATTAGTTTCCGCTGATGGTGGAAAGGACCTGAAAGAAGAATACCCACTTCCTACAGCATTTGTCCATGCTCCTCCACAGCCAGGATGTGCCAAAGTAAAAATAAAAAAAGGGTTTTCATCAAGCTTTTCAACTGTCAGCCAATTCAGAGTAGTGTTCTCTGGGGCGGACGATACGCAGAACTGCAGAGCGGGAGGGACTGGGAGCGACACTTGTGAAATTCCAGCCGTGAAACCACAGCTAATGTGTACGTGCACTGGCAGGCGGGGGACAACAACTGCCCTGTGGCTCCACGTTGATCATGGACATCTGTGGTGGGAACAAAGCCCAGATGATAAAAAGCTGAATTATGATTTTCAAAGCGGTACCTAACAAGATAGCAATATTGCAATAGAAATCCCCTGTGGCAAAGCTGTATGTGCTGTACTAAAGAGCACAAGTATACAAATTATACAGTAATAGTCTGCAAAGATGGACTTTAAAATGCAGAGTGGTGCTTGGAGTTTTATTTTAAGACTTCTAAGCCCTCTTCAGGTTCATTGTGGTAGTTCTGTTTTGTTCATAATTGACAAGATTGTTTTGTTGTTGAAAAAGTATAAAAGTATTTAATTAGAAAGGTTTTCTGGTAAGTGGAAGAACACACCAAGTAGCTTCCTTACAGGGATATTCTTTCAAAGGTACCTTTTGGACACTTGAATGCCACGATGTCTGGTGCTGCTTAAAATATGTGTTCCATATCTAAGTATAAATACCACAGGGTATGACAGTTGCTATAGCAACTAAGCATCTACTATTAAATAGCACCCACAAGCTCATAAAACATGTGCAGCCTGTCACTACACAAGGTATTGCTGTCTTTCCAGCAAGCTAAGTACCATATTTTCTTCTCAGGAGTTACTCTGCTTCTAATGAATGTGCTTGTGCCATACATATGAAGATCTTTTGTTCTTTGCCAGCTCTACCTTCTTTTGAAAATTGCAAATCCTGTAAGAACAAAATAGCCTGAAGCAATCACAAGCTGGAGAAGTTAATGAATAATTCCTTTTTCCTATATCCTTCAACATATGTTAGAATATGGCTTTTAGATCTTTTAGGCCAGATTTGAGGTTTACACCTTTGCTGTTCTGCATCCTCTGATTTTATAGTGTTTTGCTCTGGAAATGAGGATTTTGGGCGTCACTGAGACTTTTCTAGAAGTGACGTCCCTAAAAGTTGCAACACCAGTGAAAAAACAATTTTTGTGGTATTAACTAACTGAAGTGTTGTAAATCAGAAGCTTGGTTAAAAAGAATGAGAACTTATAAAAGATGTTGGTCATTTGCTTGTTTTTTAATTTATGTTAGAGAGCATTTGGACTAGGAAAAAAGAAGTAGAAAAAAGCAAGGACCTGGAGTTACACAGTCACTTAATTCTGACAGCTGAGACTTTTAATAACAAACCAGTGACAGCTACAATTATTTTACGTTTTTCAAAAGAAAAACAGAATTTTCATTAGACCTACCATTTGTAACCAGGATAATAGAATATAGCATAGGTAAGAGAACCGCAGATAAGCAGATAAAGAAGTAACTTTTTATCTACAAGTTAAATAGACCCTGTGTGCTCCTTGGAAGAGTAAATGAAGGCTGTAACGCCTTGTTGGAGTGCTTGGATTGTTTGCAAGTTTTGTTTTAGAGTCTGGTGAAATGATAGGTTAAACTGTAAAACTCTGCATCCACAAATTATTGCTGATGTAGATGTAATGGTGACTTACCTGAATTACACAGCCAGTCTGTAATCATATATATATATATACTTATATATATCCTGTAATATAGCGGTAACATAGCTATTATAGTTAGGGAAGGTATAGGAAAATGAGCGCAACAACTAGGCAAACTAGAGGATGAAAAGGCATATTAAACAAGTAATTTTTTTTCCCTAAGGGAATGATTGCTGCTGTCTGACTGCCTTATCTGTCTAAAGGGTTAACCTGATTAGCAGCATGACTATGAACACAGATAACCGTCTGGGAGCCCTTGTTCCCTGCTCTGGGGTCCGTGCCGTGATGGCAATGACAGCTTTGACTTCAGTGGCGCTGCAGGAGTGTTAACTCATGTCTGCCGATGCTCCATTCATAACCTGCTCTTTCCCAGCTATTGCTTCAAAATGACTGGGTTAACACAATAATGTGTAGCTGGCCCTACTTAATCTCACTAACAAATAAAACCAACTACTAGGAAGCTTGTGATAAAATCACAGGATCTGCAGTGCGCGATGATGTGGGAATATATGGAGTGTTTGCCTAGGTGGGGAGGCAGTGGGGCTCCTTGAAGAGCAGTTTAGAGTTTCCTTGAATTCTCTCTCTCCCACCCCAACAGTTTTTTTCAATATTTTTTTTCAGGCTTTTTTTTTTTTTTCCTAGCCACCATTTGGAAAAGGTTGTGCATTGCTGCCGTAGCTGTTTAAACATTATAACCTCGCTTTGCGTGTGCCTCAGCAGCTACCTGCATAGTAAGGGTGAGTACGCAAACACACGCACTCTTGTATGTATACACACTTTTTTTACATAACAGCATGTAGTCTGATAAATAAGTGATTATGGACAGCAAATTAAGAGAAGATACGCTTGTGTTTTTCTTCCACTGTCAAGTCCATCATAGTCGGCAGGACTAATAGACTAGAGTCTGGTGCCCTCTTGTGTCTAC
>JAUBNY010000293.1:487627-501893 GCA_032275445.1 Crypturellus soui | reverse complement strand
GTGTTTTTCTTCCACTGTCAAGTCCATCATAGTCGGCAGGACTAATAGACTAGAGTCTGGTGCCCTCTTGTGTCTACATAAAGCTCCTAGAAATGCAACATCCTGTGCTTTGAATTGTAGCAAGCATATTAGATTTTCCACCCTCCCTTTTCCACCCCCCACCTCAATTTACATGGAAAAAGAAATTACACTTTTTTAAACTTCCAAGTAGGCAATTTCAAAACACTTTTGGGAAACATTTCTGGGAAGTACCTTTTGCTGGCTTCACAAATCAAAATATTTATACCTCTCTGAACCAGGAGTATTAATTGAAAATTACAATTAGGGATCAGAGCTTATATTACATTAGAAAAAGAAGAGAAAATAATCCAGAGCAGAAGTTGGGAATTTATAAAACGGTAATTAAATTTTCAATATTATTTCAGAAATCCAGTGTTTCTGTCATACGGCTCAGAAGTATTCAAAGAGGCAGGAGATTTACTACTCTTGGTTGACTGATTTGTTGAATGAAAATTTGTTTTAATAAAAGTTTTTGTCTATGTAAGTTAATAAGACATACTGTGCGGAAGCACTCACAAGTCAGGATTATCCACTGTAACGGCTGATTATTTTACATCACAAAATGATATGCTCAAACAATATTTCTGCATTAAAACAAACAAACAAAACTCTAGATTCTGGAGGCTGGAAGTCACTATGATCTGAAACTATAAGCCAACCGAAAAGTTCAGATTCAATATTATTTCTCATATTGGTATTTGACTAAGAATTGGTTTTAGTATCTAACTGAATGATGAAACAACAAAAAGACAAAGATTTAATATAATTTCCAGCTTCTTCCCTGTCATGAGAGGAGAATATTCTGATCAGAAAAGGTGACTGGTTCTTGAATAAAGCAAGTAGGGCGCATTCAGCCTCTCCTTAGGGAAAGCCCCTTATTGAGTTGTAAGATCACACGTGCCTTTTGAATTATGCTTTTGAGGAGTACTGAAAGTACCTGCTGACCTTTTGTTTCCCCCCAGTCTTTTCTATTATTAAAGTCTTTCTGTGTGTCTTTCACACCAGTATACAAAGGAACTTCCCCATTTGTGCCTCTGTTGCTTGTTTCTGACAAAACTTCAGAGTCATACTTGGTCAGTCTAGAATCTCTTATGTTCTGTTGTGGGCCATTCCCAGGGTGACAGGCAAGAAAGGAATAAGCCAGTCATATTCCTAAATTTCCTAGTTTATTTACTGTATGCTTTTCTTCCCTTTCACACATTACTGCATTCAGTCCTGAGTTTTGTTTCAGGTTTGTGTGTTTGTTGCCTTTAGGACACATCAGGAGCTACAGACTATACATTTGTATAAATCTTATTTTGCCCAGGAAAAATTTGAACAAAAGAATTAATTCAGTTCTTAAAAGAACATTAAAAAATGCAAGAAATGGCAAGATGATTTTAAATACCTTATAAAATGGCCCTTATCCAACATAGTGTCAAATTTCCCATGAGTGTCTAATATACCATAATAAAAACCACCTGTAGTGGGTAGTATGAGTCCAATCTTCTCTTCAGCTATACTGTAGAAAGGCAAAAAAACAACCCTATATCAGTCAGGATGGTAAGTCAGAAAGCCTGTTTCCTCAAGCAACAAGTGTCATGACTGTTGCAATCAGGCTTAGACTGCTGGAGACCCATTCCAGAAATCTCATGCTAAGGAAGTGCTGCCTGAAATTGTGCCAGAAAGGGAAAAGCCTGAGAGGCAACCAAAATGTATGGAAGATACCAAAACGGGTGGAGTGGCGACAATCCAGAGGGCTGTGCAGCCCCAGGGAGGGACCTAGACGGGTCGGATAGTTGGGCAGAGAGGAACCTCGTGAGGTTCAACAGGGACAAGCCTGGAGAGAAATAACCCCAGGCAACAGGACAGATTGGGGATTGACCTGCTGGAAAGCAGCTCAGCAAAGAGGGATTTGGGATTCCTGGTTGGCAACAGGTTACCCACGAGTGAGCAAGGTGCCCTCGTGGCTAAGAAGGCCAATGGGATCCTGGCTGCATCAGGAGGAGGGTTGCCAGCAGGTTGAGGGAAGGGATCCTGCCCCTCTCCTCAGCTCTGGTGAGGCTGTACCTGGAGTATTGGGTGCAGTTCTGGGCTCCCCAGGACAAAAGGGATGTGGAACTTCTAGAGAGGATCCAACAACAAAGCTGATTAAGGAACTGGAGCATTTCTTGTATGAGGAAAGACTAAGTGAGCTGAGCCTGGAGAAGAGAAGATTGAGAGGAGATCTGATCAACATGTTCAAGTACCTGAGGGGTGATTGTAAGGAGGATGGGGCCAAACTCTTTTCAGTGGTGGCCAGTAACAGGACAAGGGGTAATGGCCACAAGTTGAAACACAGGGAGTTCCATCTCCATGTGAGGAAGAACTTTATTGTGAGGGTGACAGAGCCCTGGAACAGGCTGCCCAGAGAGGTTGTGGAATCTCCTTCTCTGGAGATTAAAACCCACCTGGATGCCACCCTGTGTCACGTGCTCTAGGTGTCCCTGCTGGAGCAGGGGGAGTTGGGCTAGATGATCTCTAGAGGTCCCTTCTAACCTTAACCATTCTGGGATTCTGTGATTTTAAGGATTATCACCACTAGCCTGTCTGTGTGCAGAAGTAGCAATAGTAAATGCTATTGGTATTACTGATTACTAGGTGCCTTGTGAGCCCTTGGCCCTGAGGGCTTCCAATCTAGAAGCCAGCTTTGTGGAACAGAATTATTAATTTGTTCTTATCTTCTGAAAGAAATAAAATACCCTTGAATTCCAAAATATCCAAGTCCCCAAAGGCCTACTACCCATGTTACCAGAGGGAGGCTCAAAGTTAAGTGTAAGTCCCAGATTTCTTTTTTTGAGAATTCTGGAATAATTGGGAACAAAGAAGGTTCTTTGCTTCTGATTCTGAAAATACGGACTCATTACAACTGTTGTATTTGTAGCTTATGTTTGCTTCCATTGTCACTGCCCCGTTGCAATAAGCACTGTTTAGACTATGAATATGTGTACGAAACACACACTTGCTTACTCCTACTATCTCTAATAAGGACTCATGGAAAGAAGCATTCAATTTTAGAGATGAGGAACTGTGATACAGACTGATGAATTTCTAAGTGTCTTTCAGAACACATGGGTATTTGCATACGTGTTCAAAGCATCTGCAACTTAAGGTTTAAAATGTTACTCAGAGTGCTGTGTATGTTACAACACTCTTTTCCGGCAGTACTTCTATTTTCTTTGATTCTTTATCTCAGGAAAATATTTCAAGAAATGTCTTTGAACACAGAGCAGGCATTTTGTGATCATGGTCTGAGTATATGGATCCTTTTACAGACTGAGGCTGCCAAACAAGACAGATCATTTCACACTGTGCTAAAGAAAAGTCTTATTCTGTGGTTGCTAGTGTATGTAATATTCATAAGATGTTCTGGGAAATTTTTACCACATATCTATCTTATCATCTCTCCTCAGCAGACTTTCCATCTGTTTACAACAACTTGTTTTTGCTTTGTGATCTCTGAGTGTTTCTAACAGGACAGAAACAAAGAACAAAATCCCAGAGGTTATCAGTGATCTGAATTACAATGATGAGATGTAATGAGTTCAGAGTCCTCCTTCTTCATACCAATCGCTTATGATGGCAACAGCTAAAACTCTATTTCCAGGATATCACTTAGTCCAATTTGGAGTAGCAGTTTTCTCTCTTCATGGTTCATGTTAGTTTCATGCAACTTGAGAATTGTGTGTCATAGGTCCATACTGAATCCCAGCTATAAATGGGAGCTTCACTTATGCAAGGAAAAGAAGGGGAGTGCCCCAGGATGCAAATCATGCCAAAAGGAGCCCAAAGAGATGGGAAGGACTCACAGCTCTGACACTCGTTGTAGAGAACATGCTAGGAGATCCAGCTTTGAGGGTGCTGCTACATATACGCATCCACTGAACACAAGTTCAAAGAATGATTGCACCCCCTCTGAAAGACCCCCAACATCCTTTGCTGCCCTGGGTTTTGTGCTAATTTGGAAATAGGACAAGTATTCCAATCTATTGGGCAACTATGTCTTCATTTCACTATATAAAGGATGTGTCCCTGGAAGACCCATTCCATATCATGATCTGTAAGAAGACAGGAAAGGCAATATGGTCATGGAGATTATGGACTAGATTATGGACATTTTTGAAAACTTTGTTCTGCATTAGGTTTCATTATTCACTACTGAACAGAAATTCAGCATTGGGTTGTACATGTAACCAGGAACTGAGTGACACCTGTTATAAGATCACCAGCTGCACATGAAACTTCGTTAGTTTCAGAGTCTGAGTTCATTCATGTCAGTGTTTACCTTATAGAGGAAATTACCTACCTCCTAAATGCAAAATTTAACCCTGAATATGAAAGCATTTCTTACACAGGATGGAGGTTCATAAGGGAGTTGCCACAAACAATAAATTTAAAAATGTTTAGAAAATGTAACAAGTTTTTTTTTAAAAAAAACCAAAACTTAAACAACTTAAAAATGATGAATAAAGAAACAAATCAAGTGTATTATTTGCAAAAAATAGTTTTACCAGTAATAGTCAGTAGCCAGAAATTCACTTTATGCTTCACCAACAAATGCAAAATAATCAGCAACCCTCTTATCTCTCACATACATTATGAATGTCTGAACCACATGTAAAAATAAAATCATATTTTATTTATTAAGTAGCCCAGACTTTATTAAACTTTGTCTTTAAATAGGACATATCCAGTAAATGCTGAGTAAAAAATAGAGTGAGATTTCAGAATCTGGTCCTGTTACACTGGTGAATTACTTACCTACTTTGAGCTTTATGTATAGAGACCTGTGATCAAATTAGCAAGGACTAAATTTGGTCCTGTACTCTCTGCAAGGCATCTTTATAACTCACGCTGAGTTGAGAAAGCTGAAAGTTTATAAGGGGCAGATCCAGATAGCTGGGTTGGGAACTGAAGACTTGATGTAGTAGATGAATCTTTACAGGTTGAAACAGTCCTTGTAGTATTATAGGTAATTTCCTTGCAGTAGGAAGTGATGGAAAGGTCTACACAATCAATCCATCTTTCAGATCTGCTCTGACTAGAGTAGTGTCCTTGCCACGTTTGCAGAAAGTGTCCCTGTTGAGCTCCTTCATCTGCCCGTGTGGCATATTCAGGCACTTGACAAACAGTGAGATCACATGTTTCAATTTATTGCATGAGAAACAGCTGGTTTATCTGATAGGATATTTTAACAATGTGGAAATAGTATTTCTTGGGGTTATCACTCAAATGATAAACTTTTTAAAGTTTATCCAAAGCAGCTGGGATTTGCAATTTCCCCATGAGGATACTTTGCATGGTATATGGCACCTTTAACACCTTCATTACTTTTTCATAGAATAACTGAAGTTAGAAGAGACCTCTGGAAATCATTTATTTCACCTTTAAATTAGGATTTTTTTTTCAGAGTGTGCCTGAATAAGGAAGCTGCAAGGATTTTCCTTAATAGAAGATGCAAAACTATATAGTAACCTGAACTGCCAAGTAAATTAAGCAAGGCAAAATAATCACACATGTTGCATCAGACCCTGCTAATCCTTGTCCCCTGCATTTATGACACTAGGCTCCAATATCAGTTGCTATAAATATACTAACTTTTTATCAGAGCAAAACCAGAGAGGATTCTGCATTCATCAGGATGAATATTCAATTTGCATCCATTTAAATCAGTTTAAAAGTTGAAGTGTCCTTGGTTTCTTCTAATTTCACTGCTATTACTCATCACAGCCTTATACTTAGACTATGAATATCCTGAGGCTGGGGCAGTTTGCATATGTCTTCAGAGATTACTCAGCATTCTCCTGGTTGACTGGGGTTGTTCCGAGCAATGCTGAGTTTTTCAGTAGTAGAAAGTTTGATTTTCAGCAGGAGTTACAGGTATTCAGTATTTAACAGATCTCTCCTTTATACTTTAGCAGATTTGATCTCTGGGACGTATATGAAGAACATGGTTTGTTAATTAGCATCACAAAAGAATTTCACGTTTCTTCAAGAAACAATCTCTCATTCCATTTGGTATTAACTACTGTTTTAGTTACTGTTTTGTTTTAAGGACACAAGAAAGTCATGAATACATGCCAGAGAACATGTTAAATAATACAAAAATTAAATATGTCATAAATAAAATGAGGAGAAGCCGTTCTGGCACACTACTTTTTTTTTTCCAAAAGTGTAAAAAAAGCATAATCTACATAAATATCTCTAAAAATTATAAAATACTAACAAATATTTACATTAATGTTGGTTCAATTTAGGAATATGTACATTTATGACTTAAAATCACCAAAATACAACCTTACACATAAAGCGGAGCTATGAACACTTTAGAAACTCATATTCAAGCAACATGCAATTAGTTCATATGCTTTTTCTGCTTTATTATGGTCATACACAAATATGAAGAAGGTGTTTAGGTAAATCTTGACAGGAGACAAATTTGCATGATCCTTTCTGTTTTGAGGACCTAGGGTATTGTCATTAATTTATTCACAGCTACAGAGGAGGCAGCAGCGACAAAATCTGCCCACCATAGTCTCATTTAGGCAACACCGACATGTCCCAAGGAGCTCCCATTTCTGCAGGGAGGGTAGTGTATCCTCCATGCTGCCCCCGTCCTTGTCAATAAGGCACTGAACTCTCGTATAGAGAATCACTAAATCACTAACATCTGGATCAGTATCAACAATGAATCTTAATCAGAAATGAAACACAAATTCAACAAACACTTGAAGATGACATAAGAATAACCCTTAATTTCACCTGGAAATTCATAAATATTCCATGTATTCCAATGCATTGGAATTTTCAAGAATTTCAGAACTGCACAAGACCTTGGCTAACACAGTAGAAGTAGTATTTTTATGTGCTTATCTATTTTGCTGTCCACTTGACCCAGAATATGCAAGGTAGGTTAAACTGTGTACTGAAATACTAGGAACATTTTCAAGCTCCTGTAGAAAAACATTCTCATTTTTAATATTTTCCACCATTTAGTCACAAATGCAACAACAGATTGCATGTTTGAGGATCTGAAAATGTACCTCCTAATTAAGTAATGATTTAAATGAGAAGAATAGACTCTACCTTGTTCTCAGTAGAGATCCTTTTATTTTTTCCACCTCAGAAGATAAATTTGGTTCTGCATTTGTGTGAGATAAAGGGCTGGTCAAAAAATAAACCTTTAAGACTTCAGTTTGGCTCAAAGTAAATGACAGGTTTTTGAACATGTCCTTAGCAAAGTAAAGTTTTTCTGATGATACTAGTGGGCAACTTTTCTATTAGCAGACAACCAGAAATCTCCTCTGGTGAAAACACATTAGAAGTCTCCTTTCTGTGGAGTCCTGAAGGAGCTGCTGGCTCTTGCCTTGTGAGACAACTCCTGGAGGGTGTCACCACGTAAATCACGTGCAGCCTGCAGCTGACCTGGGGAACTTCTGGTTTGTTGCCAGCGGACTGCTAGCTACCGTCCGCTTGGTCTTTGCTGCTATTACAGGTCTTCTGAATGTGGGGTGAATTTGGTACTTCTTTGTTTTCTCCTTTCCATTCTCCTTCCTGTGATTCTTTTTCCATTTTCAATTTGCCACTCTCAGTCCTGTGATTAATGGATGAATTTGTCTTGAATGAGTTCAGTCTCCATCTTCTCAGATGCCTGTAAAAATCTTTTCTGACGTTTTCACTAACCAGCACATATATGATTGGATCAGCAATGCTGTTTGCAGTGGATAAACACAGAAATACTGTAAAAACAGAATATATATCTCTTTCAAATGGACATGAACAACTTGGATTAAACATGAAGTAGATGGATCTTATTAGGAGTACCACATGGTAGGGAGCAAAGCAGATCAGGAAAATTACAATAATGGCAATAGCCAGATACTTCACTTTGGCTTTTTGGCGACAATTCAAACTGGTGCTTGTTTTTGTACTTTTGAAAATTTTGTAGTTTGTGAAAATGAGGATTATGAAAGGTATGGCAAATCCAAACAGGAATCTGGCAAAGTTGAAAGAAGCCAATTTTGTGTCCAGAGGGAAAGTTTCAAAGCAGGGCGTGTTGACCAGGTCCGGTGGGTTATCTTCCATAGAAAATACGGGACTGTGGATTATTGCAACCGTAGCAAAGAGAACACATACGATTAGGATTGCTTTTCTCTGTCCCCTTTTTCCCCTTGATTCCAAAGCATATACCAATGCCACATAACGATCCACAGAAATGCAGCACAAGAGCAGAATGCTGATGTATATGTTGCAGAAAAAAATGAATCCTGTAATTCTGCAAGCATTTAGACCCATTTTCCAGTCATGCCCATCTTGGACGTAGATAATCCAGAGGGGCAAGGTACTCAAATACATGAGTTCACACAGTGATAAACTGAAAATGTAGATGGCTATTACTTTATTCCTTCGGATTTGTACGAATGTAAGCAGGGAAGTTAAGCAATTTGCTGGAAGTCCTATGGCAAAAACAATGCTATAAACAGCAACCAGAAGCATCTTGCTTTCTTTGTAGGGCATGCCTGAACAAATAGAGATATTCTTCATGACGATGTCACAGGCCACAGAATCTCCCATATTTTTTTCCAACTGGTGTTTCCTGAGTAACAGAAGACAAGATGGGAAGTTAGCATTTACATCGCCTAAAAATGTGTCAATAAAGATTATGATCCTGAAGGTGGCATCAGGGCGAACAAAGAGGATGCTTGTCGTGGGGAAGCTTCTAAGGCAGACAAATTTTCCAAGACCTGCTGGTTACATGCAGAGTTCCTAAGAGGCAGGTCTGGTTTGCTCCCAGCAGAGTGCCTTTCTTTGCAAGGAATTTATTTATTACAGCATGCCCATTTACTAAGGGCACTAGGGGCTGTCCCTAACCCAGGCTGCCTCAAAAACAGGAGAGTGCTGATCAGTTACTGATGTCACTTTCTGGAGGAAACTGAGGGCATCATCATCAGAAAAAAAAAAAAAAGTAGCAAAAAATGCAAATAACGGAGATATCAGAAACAGACATCTGAAAAAAATACTTATTGCCAGATGGGGGAGCGGTCTGAAGTGGGTGGAGGTAGTTACGTGTTACAGATGACGCTTCCCCCGCCGGCAGGATCATAATCTGGTCACTGTTACGTACTTTCACAGTGTAATACAGCAGAGTGGTTCAGACTAGATAGTTCACCCCCACACATAAGTAGCTGCAGCTGACGAACATCAACCTCCACTCTATAAAACACTCAGTCAATCAATTTGTCTATCACATTTGTTTGATATCTCTGGGAGACTACTCAGTGAGAGGAAGTAAACAAGACAGAAGAGAAGAATATAAGAATTTAAGAATAAGAATATATAATAAATAAAAATTTAAGAGTAAGACCATAAGAATTTAAGAAATGAAAGTGAGGAAAATGAAAGATCTTTTAATAGGGACGATTACAAAGAACTCCACCTTTCCAAGACTACTATACTCAAGAGCAGACTTGGCATTTGGGTAGCGTTAAGTCATATTGGGAGAAGGATTTCTAGCAAAGGCACCTAATGATTTCCATGCAGAAATCTCTTCCATGGGAAGGGAGAAATCTGGAGATGGGCAGGACCATAATGGTGCTGTGTGCCCTGAATAATTCTACTTTAATGTATTTATGAGAGGAAGATGTCTTCTGTATAAAGCCCTCAGTAGAAAAGGTCTTATGTAGACTAATCTTTTGAGCTTTCTCCTGTAACCTGGATCGAGCTCCAGGGGGGAGTGAGATAACTCTCCAAGGAGGACTTCAGTTGAGAGAGTCCCTTCAGACAAGGAGAGCTGTGAGCCTGGCTAGTCCATGAGAGAGTCCCTTCAGACAAGGAGAGCCGAGAGCCTGGCTAGTCCATGTTGCAGATGAGCAATTTCTTTAGTTCATGCAGGGGGAAAGGCAGCTTTTGGCCCCCTCTGAACATTTATGTGCTAATTGTTGGGGCAGGTCCACACAGACCAAGGTGAAGCAGACTGATCCCAGTGCAGCGGGGACCTGGGTTCCCTCCTGTCTCTCCAGCAGGACCAGTCAGGCCATTGCTTTCCCTCTGTGTCTACAAGAGCTGTCCAAGCAGTGTCACCCTGGATGCCATACGGGACACTTGCTGGGCAAGATCCCTATAGCTTGAGAGGCATACTTGAGGTGCTCTGACCCAGCTTAATTACCTTGTAATGAGAACAGTATGAGAAAGCAGACACAGACTTAGGCGGTGCCGCAGACCCTCACGGGAGCAAAGCGCTAGCCGCAACCATAAATAGCAAGATGTGTTTTCCTGGAGCTTGATGAGACGTGTTTGTTTACTGCAAGCAGCCCAGCACAGGCAGAGGCTGCTCTATGGCGGCGGCTTCGCCATGTAGATAAGCTTCCAGCCCTGACAAGTGAGCAGATGAAGCAGAGGCACACGGAGAGGTTGTCCTGTGCGGTACCTGCAGTCCATGGCACCAGGAGCAGAGGAAGCCATTCCTCAGGATGAAGACTTGGGCCTCTGTAGATGGAGGAACTGAAAAGCCCTGCTTGTGTGGAAGGAGCACACCGAGGGGTGCGAGAACCCTGTGATGACCTTCCACTTCCCTCTGCGGCAAGCGCTGTTCCGCTCACGTGCCGACACGTTGCTGAGGTTCAGCAGGCAGTGGTCACTGCTTTACTCAGGCTAAAGTATCCCATTCCTGCCAAGGGCTAATGGGCCCCGTGCCTGCAAACAGGACTGTGAATAGCACTGTCCAGCCTATTTGTCCAGGTCATCAGTTTTAAATGTCACACCTTAAAAATGACTGAAGAAGAGGATCCTCTCTGCTAGATAGAGGGAATACAGCACAGTGCAGAACTGGGCTCATGTAAGGTATTTTGCATGAGTAAAGTTACTTCCCTTCTTTCCTCCCAACGCAAGGATACTCCTGGCTGGGGTTAACTTAAAAAAGTGATGGTAGCAGTATTAGTTTCTGCTGCCTTTGGGAGTCCATCACACTTAGCAAGGGTGGTGAGGCCCGCTCCCGGCCAGCTACCGAAGAGGTGTAGAGACAAGATAAAAGACACTGCTCAATTTCTGCATCGGCAGAGATTCTGCAGCCAGATCCCTCCTGTGGAACGTCGCATGTGAGGTCGTGTCCTCAACTCACAAGTTGAGTGTCGTTGACACGCTTGAAGGTCCCTGTACACCTGCATACCAGAAAGCTGTCTTGGAGACCTCTGTTTCTAGGAAGAGGCACAGCGAGCAAGTAACCTGCCGGGGAGACCGCAACCGCTGGGCCGGGGCGGCGCACAGTTGCAGCCCCTCTCCGTTACTCAGCGACCGTCGGTGCTAAGCGCCTTAGCATGAAAAATCTTTTAAAAGTAGTTGAACGTCTGTTCTCCTCCCCTCCCCCAGGCTTTGCTTAGGTTTCTTGACACGGTGTTTGTCTGAATGTTCTTGTTTGGCAGCCTACGCCTGTTGCTTGCTGCTCATTGTGCGAAGACCTACACCCGCCGGAGGTACCTGTCTCGCCAGCGAGCAGTCGGCGATGGTGCGGGCAGGAAGGAAGTGGTAGACAAGTCATGCTGTAGACACACGGTTCCCAATGTTTCTTTCTCTTGCCTCCTACCTTTGCCTTCTCTCATCCACTCTGCTCCTTGCTTTCTCCACATGCCTCTTTCTAGACTTGCTGGCTCGTTGGCCTCCTCACGTTTTCCCCGTGACAGCATGGTGGATGCGTGATGCAAGGGCCAGAGAGGTTGCAACCACCTCTTAACCATGCCTGCTGGCTTCTCACTTGGCCATGTGGACCAAAAAGTAATGCTGACATTCAGAAGAACAGCACAGCATGAACGAGGGACACTGGAGAAAAGGGCAGGGCAAATCACTGCGTCTCCTTCCTGAATTTGGGACGTGTCACTGAGGCTCAGGAAGGAGTCTTATTTATTTATTTATATATTTATTTATTTATTCTCTGCATATTGTCTACGCCATGTGGCTGAGACTAAGCAGGGAAGACCTCAATGTAATGATTGTCAGCTGCCAAGCAGAAAGCCTCAGCTGACAAGGTGATGGTATAAGCGTGAAATTATACTTGTAAAGAAAAAAAAAATGCATGCTAAATGCCTCTCCTCAGGGTCTGGCCTATCACTCCAGGATTCTGAGTCCTTCCTCACAGTAACACCCTAGCACCTCAACCCCAAATCAGGAAGGAAGGGGAGGTCATTCATCTGACTGGCTCCATCCGTTTCTCCTGGCTCTCTGCCTTGCCCAGAGCAGAGTCTTCTGGCCCTAGTCAGGATATCTGGCCTCAGATCTGAGCCTCATTCGTCTCTGCTCTGCTCTCCAAGCCCAGGGAAAGGTCTCCTCTTGCTTTTCTTGTGTTTCTCAAAGTTAAGATTGCAAGAGCATCACGCAATAGGCAGTTTCTGAAAATTCAGTCTGCCTCTCTGCAGTCAGATACACGTTTCTATCCTCTTGTCAGCCCTTTAGAGTTGGCTGTTTTCATACCTCTGCCAAGCTCTGAAGCTTCCCAGACCTTTCTTCAGGATGGGTGAGCTGTCACGGCTGTGTGGTTGTACTCCCGCATCCCCAGGGCACCACTCACAACTGTGCTCCTGGATCTAAAGAGGCAGCTGATGACCAGTGAACATCTTGTCACTGTCCCACAGCTGTGTGTGAGTGGAGCAGCTACCCTACATATCAGATATTCATTGAAATAAAAAATAACACAGACAAGAAAATATGCACTGTTTGGGGTTCACTTTCTGCTCCTCTTCCCTAGGTGCCTGCTCTTGGCCAGGGTTATACACGTGGTATTGGCCTAGGTAGAGCTCTGGTGGCTTCTCTGATGATGCTAGGTTCATTATATTAGATAGACATGAAATCTCACAGACCTGAGGTGTGAGAAAACAGCAGAAGTGTCATGCTGCAGACCAATAAAGGGAAGCCACAAAGACAGTCTGAGAAAACCTGCCCTTTCCTTGCCTTCTCTTTCATTCAAGGTACCTTGTGTTCTCTGCAGGTTTAGCAAGTGGTGCCTTCTTGGTCTTTCCTAAAAAGCAGATTTGAGTTCAGACAACCAACCAGTATCCTCCAGATTTTCCCATCTTGTAATCAGGGGCCAAAGCACTGCTCTGTTGTGCAGGAGAGCCCATCCTCTGCACAGTCATCTGTCCTGTTTTCCGCAGGAGGGGGCATCTCTCAAGGTGCCCTACATGTGCCTGGGATGCTCTGAGGATGTGGTTTCACAGCGCAGCCAAAACAACTTTAGTCAATAACAACTTGTTTTCCTCTGTCTTGTCCCTGGTCAATGCCTGGCTTGTCCCTGAGTGAATCCGTGCAGGGCAAGAGGATAGCAGAAAACTTGTCCCTTTTTTTTTAAAAAAAAAATCTGTGTTAGTTTGCTTCACATTCACATTCTGGATTGGCTCACTAGGGTCAAAGCAGCACCCAAGCTGGTGCAAGGGAATTAGGTGCTCTACCTTGGACCATTAGCACATGGTCCAAGGTAGAGCAACCAGAGGTAGAGGCAGGGAGGCACGTTTTGAGAGCAGCTTAGCCACCACGTGGTCTGCACCCACCATCACTCTTCAGAGGTCCCCAGTCTCTCTTGGCTAATGAAGGGCCTGTGCACCAGAGTTACTCTGCTGGGACCAGAGCCATCCTTGTGTGCACAGTAAATTTTTTTTTCAGAGTTGGGAGTGGTTTTACTAACACAGAGGTGTGAAGAGGGAAGTGAAAACAAGGGGGGAAGCAGAAAGTTTTACTTTGCTGTTTTCTGTTGTCTATTAGCTGGTCATGTAAAGCTGTTTCAATTTCCAACAGAGAAGTCGGAAATGATAGAACAACTCCTGCTAGGGAAGGTTAAAAAAATTGCAGAAAGGGCAACACTGAAGCAAAACATCATTTGAGAATCTTGGAATTAATTCACTGGAGATACAAAAGAAGAAGAGAAAAAGAACAAAATGAAATCCATAGTATGAGTACATTAGATAAGCATTTTTGATTTAGTTATTTTTCATTTCTAAATGTCCTTCTATGCAAAGATTATTGTTAGAGATGTGACTTGGGGTGCTCACATGAATATTAAGAAAAATATAAAAATATAGCCACATTGATAATGATTAAGGAAAAAACAAAACAACTCTCCTTACTGTCCTATTTGGAGAGGATCTCAACCTGCATGCTTTAAAGCTTAAGCCAATCTTTAAAAAAGGAGGGCTTGAGTTTCTCCTGG
>JAUBNY010000293.1:462163-475727 GCA_032275445.1 Crypturellus soui | reverse complement strand
ACAGAACCTCTCCCAGCAGAACATCCCTTACAGACATCCTTTAGCCAGTCCTGGAACTGTAGTTTTTGAAATATATATAGTAGATAGATGGATCAAAATTAACTGCATCTTTCTTAGGCTTTCAAGAGTGAGGTATGCAAGAGAGCACTACTAGAAGTACAAAAATTCTGGCTTTGCTTTTGCTACAAGGCCCTCTCTTGATCTGTCACCTCACATGACATCTCAACACTTTGAGGGGCAAAAGAAGAGTGCTGAGGTCAAAGGATTCCTCCCTTGTAGGGGACAGATAGATATTTCTCTTGTAGATAGATAGTCTGGGAAGAACATAGCTTCTTGGATTTGCTTGGTTTCAAGGTGTGTGAGATACCTAGATGTCTCTGAGTGCTCTGGGCAGAGATACAGTTGGTTCCTGTGTGAAGAGAGGAAGGTGGATATCTGCAGATAGGTGTAGGAGCAGCTATTCGTATCCAAGGCAGGTTTTCAGGTACCCTGGAAGAATCCGACATGGCCTTCGTGCAGCCTTCGTGATGCCTTTGGTCAGGATTTTCAAGACTATGCAAACAAGAGCCAAAGCAGAAGTGTCAACCATCAACCTCTTGTTACCCCCAGGCTTTCCTGTGCCACAAATCTTGTTTTGCATGAAAACAGCCACTTGTGCTTTCAGTCTGTGCCCCCCAGCAGACTGGTGAAATAGCCAGGCCTGTGGTTCCTGTTGAGTCCAATTTGTACTATTGAAGTTCAGCCCTTCAGTATGGCCCAAGGTCCCTTTGCTCTAGGTGCTGTGCAAAACTAGCCAAAAAGGAAAGCTGAACACTGCAGGCTGCCATTTAACATAATGGCTAAATAACTGATTGAGGACACAGCTCTAGGAAGCAGGACGAGCCAGCATCACAGTCTGCCTCTATCCAGAGGGAACGGTCCAGCTCCCCTTGAAAAATAAACAGTAGGATAGTTTTATGCCATTTTACTGAGAACTGTCCCAGCCACTGGTCTGACAAATGCCAGGGATGGTAGAGGCAGTTGGCAACAAATTGTCATGTTGGCTCAGCTGCCTGTGAGATCGCAGCTTGAACCTGGCTAAACCATGTTCTTCAAATGCTTGAGGTCTTGTCAGCTGAAGTCTTACTGCTAGACCTTAGCTGTGGAGTTAGGACTGCATTACTATAGGAGGCAGAGCTCTGTTGGAAAAACCAGGATGCCCAACGTTTGTTCCCGTGGGCACGTGGCAGCACCGTTTGGTATCTGCTGCTTGATGCTACAGCAGCCAAGGAAGTTCCAGCTAATACTCTGAAAGTTTAATGCACACTAAGTGCTAAGCCTTCTTACGAGGCCTCCTTCTTAGGAGGTCTTACTACAGGCATCGACAACAAAACAGTAAATATACCTCTTATGATGCCAAATCCTTTTGAAAAATGCTGGCATCATAGTGGCATTTACTCTTCAAAGTCTAATCTATCATTTGGGAATGAAGAGAGGCAGTTGCTTGTAGTCAAAAACCCTATCAAACTCAATCACAAAATCAAATGAAAATCTGTATTCAAATGCAGCATACTTTACAACGTTAATTATTACTGCACTGAATAAGTAATTTAAAAGCCTCTAAAATGAAAACTCAGATCCTATCTATTCTTCATATTTTTTGGTAACCACTAGATTACAAATAGTCTCTCATTAGTCAGTGGAGGGATGTTCAATATCTAGTACTGAATTTCAGTTCACTTTATTTTAGCATTTTTGGGGAGAGTTTGTTTACAGTATACTGTAACTAAGGGGACTTTCCAGATGGGAAAGGAGGAGTTAGTAGTTACAAAGCTAAGATTTTCTTCTAAGCTTTTTTTTAAATTATTTTTTTCTGAGAAGGAAAGAGACAAAACAACAACAGTTCCCTTCTACTGGTGCTTTTTCATCTGGCTGTGTAGGCGGCATGTTAAAATAATATTTTGGTGGAGATTAAAAGAAGTGAGAGCGCTATGCATCTTCTATCAGCAGGGGGAATCCCAACCCTTTAATGAGTATATGCAAGTAGATATGATTAGTGCTAGTACAGGGTTCAAAAGACAAAAAAAAAAAAAGCCCAAGCAATCCCCTTCTTCTCAAACCTACCCAAAATTTCCAGTCTGCATAAAAGTGGGCAGGTCGCTGACTGGGGAGGTTTCCACCACGACCTATGGAGCATCAGGAGTATCACAGGCTGCTTGTTTCACCGCATTGCTCTGCTCTGAGCCTAGTGAAGTCACGCTGGGGCTGAACCATCTAATGGGGAAGGATACCCTGTTTTGCTCTGTAGACACAAAGAATTGGGACTGCACCAGCTCCCAGGCATGCTTGGTCGTTTTCCTGGGTATTTTGACTGAATTAGCAAAGAACATCCCTGAAATTTGTCTCCTTTTATTCCAGTCGCAGCCTATCTGGACTCAGTGGAAGCCAGAACATTCATTTACGTATAAGGAATGCACCTCTTTTATACATAAGGAATATATCTTCCTCTCTTAGTAAAGCAGTTTTAAAATGTGGGTATTCTACTTCCATGTAAAAATAGGGGTATTGCTCCTGTAAGTCATTCTTAATAGACACCTAATCTTCTTCTAGATAGCAGCTGTCTAACCTACCATCTATGTCCTCTCCTTAGAAATCATATTTTAAGCTTCTGAGATCCCTAAATAGCTTAAATAGCCGAGGCTCCATTTATGCCCAGCACTAAGCAGCTAGACCCCTCATTCCCCTAGGGATTCAAAGACATGGTGAAAGCATGGTCCCTCTCACATGATCCGTGATGTTCCCAAAGCAGACCTCCTTTGGGAACATCTACCTTAAAAGCAATAGGTCCTTCCAGAAAATGCTGCTTCAAACTGAATTTCCTTTTAAAATTCCAGTGTCATCTTTTTTTAGAAAGTAGTTCTCATTTTTAACCACTCATCGCATGGTGGGTACTAGTCTTTGAGGCTCCAGCTGTTCTGGAAAATGGATGTAATACAGAGAGGGGAGGTGGAAGAAGAGAAGGGAAGGTGGAAGAAGTGACCTCTGTACCTTTTCTACAGAAAACACGTCAAAAATATGGAAAATACAGTTACAATTCAGAAGGAAAAAGACTGGGGAAGTGGCCTGGTGAATGGGGAACTTGGCTCTTAGGAGGAAATTCCAATCCCTCCTGCCAGGCTATTTGTGTCCTTTAGCAGGCAGCTGTTTCAGATAAAGCAGAGGAACAGTCCTGGCAGCTGAAGCCCAAAGCTCAGCTGCTGTCCATGTGCCCTGCCAAAGGTCACGCTAAGGGCCAGACCTGTGCTCACCAGGCTAAGGAGCTGCTCTGCTAACTGAACAGAAGCAGCAAGTGCTTTTTGGATAAAGATTTGTGCAATTAGTCCACACACAGTCACAACAGGCTGAGAGGCAACTTCACATTGGACATAAGGACAAAAACAGTAAAAGTCTGAGGAGCCGAGTGAGTCCTCAAACAGATATTTGCTCTCCTCTGGAGGTGGTTTCAGGTAGTTTATAGTCTCCCTTTTTCCAACTTCATTGAAGAATATGCACATCAGAAGTGGGTAGTGAACACAGAAAATAAGAGTAGCTTTACCAGGATGGACCCAAGTTCTGTCTAGCTCGCGATGCAATCTCCAGCAGTGGCTAGAAGTTGTGCCTGGCAAAAAGCGCTCTCATGAAGGAAGCAAATCCTTTTCCCAAAGCCTGCCCCTGACTTCAGGAGGTCACAGGCCTATTTCAGCACAGGTCTTGCTGCGTGTAAACATGCAAAGGTGAAAACATTTCCCTACGCCTCTGCCTACACATGATACTGTCTCTATACAGCTGCATTAATCCTTTATGCTATAGCGCTGTACTGGGAGCACATGCTCTGGTCATTAATTTCTGTTTGAAATCTGTCAGTTCTCGAGCTCTGACATAAATCACAGGATATCCTTGACTGTCTGACGGGACACTGCTTTGATCAGTGTTTCATGATACAACATCCAGTGCCTTTGAAAGGCCTGAATCCATTACACCTGGGCCAGAACCATAAAGGCTGGTACTCGGTTTGGTGGATAAATGTTCTTTGAGGAATGGACAATGTATTTGTCCCATCTTTGACATCTGATAAACCTTTTGACCATCTGACAAATTCTTCATAAAGAACTTACAGTCAGTTTTTTATTATTATTGTGATCTTTATTTTGCACATTTCCTATCAATTTGTCTTTTCTAAGTTAGAAAATTGACCTGTTTCATTTTGAGTATGTGTGTGGGTATAGTCAGCACTACAGACAGTTAGGTCATCATCCTGGTTGCACCCTAGACAGCAGCGAACTTTCACATGCATCATATAAATGATATTTTTCTATTGGTTACCTATGTTTTTAGCATATGTCCCTCACACTGAATTTCCCTGTGCATACAAAACTTGTCTTTCCACAGATTATTGACTAGATGATGGATTCAAGGAATAATTCATCCTGGTTTCTGAGTTTCTGTGTTTAATGATCTGTAGAAGATTATTTTCCAGATATTCTTCCTCTTTTGTTCAGTATCTTGTAGAAATCACTTAGCAGCAACTCTCAATCTGAAAACAATGACACAGAGAACCACTAACATGTCACCCAATCTGACTTTCCTAAACAACAGTTTTATCCATCTTATCAGGAACCGTTATCTCACCAGATTACCAAATTTCGGAGATATTACATCAAAATCTTCTCCTGATAATAGGTAATACCTACATGTGACAGTTGTCTTTGTCCCATTCATGAAGTCAGTTCTCAAGAATGAAACACAAGCAAAAATAAAACCTGGTTGCCTCGTATCTGTTACACTGAGCACCTACAGATTATTCCCAGGTTCCTCTGCTTTACATTGATATATCACTAGATTTCACAGCTAGAGTTGTCAAATCAAATAGACATAGAATTGTCAAAACAACTGGAATTGTCAAATCTTCCTTTTGGGTTTGGACTGTTATTTCATGTTAGCTTTATTATAGATGAAAGCAAGAAAGATCTTAAGCATCACGGGAAAACACCAGTTTTAAGAGGTTTCAAGATCAATTCTGTTGAAGTTTTAGTGGTTGATTTTCTTGAAATTTACTTCAAGATCAGTTATGTTGTTCTGTAGATATTCTCATAAATATCTGTAGATATTTGCATAGATATTCACACGAGACTGACTCTAAACCACTCATGTGTCACATAACAACACTAAAAATGAAATATCAGCTCTAATATCTGGGTCAAGGTAAGATTTTTGTGAGATAGGTTCTGGTGATGGGAGTGTCTTAAGACAGAGAAAAGGAAGAGAGTGAGACAGTAACAGCAAGTGAACATGTAGTTTAACGTGTACATGCGGCACTTAGGGACATGATTTAGCTGGGGGTTTATGGTTGGACTCGATGATCTTGAAGGTCTTTTCCAAACATTATGATTCTGTGATTCTATGTATTTGAGAAAGGGAAAAAAATTCTAATGCTTTGGAACCCACTGCAGTATTTCAGCAGGTACAAAGAAAGCCCTGCAATGTGGGGAGTGGGAGCTGCCAGGAGCTCTGAGCTCGATGGTCTGCACATGAACTCCCACAAGGGATAAAGCTCTGAAGAGATGAGCGTGGTGAGCGGTTTGAAGGCATGACAATGCCATGAGGATCGTAAAAATCTTGGGGCAGATTTGGACTTCTGAATAAAGGTAGAAGGCTACCCAGGCTATTGCACAAGCTGATCAAGAGCACTGGTGCTGCACAGAGTAGCATGAAGAAAGGAGGATGGAGCTTCTTGGAAACAGTAAGGGATGTAAGTAAAGGATGGAAAAGAGTCATCATCATGTCAGGTTTTGGAAATCGGGACTTGAAGGTATTATAGCCTGAGAAGGCACAAAAAAAGACAGAAGAGTGGGCTGGTGAAGCAACTTTTTAGCAGTGGCATTTTAGATAGGCAGTCAGAGAGAAGAAATTGTGTACGTGGGGGAAAATGAGAAGGTGTGGGCAGGAGATTTAGCTGTGAGCACAATGAGAAATGCCCCAGAGCTGCGTGATGTAATAAGAAAAGGCAGAAATTACTGAAGCTGTCTGTAGAGATGGAATAAGAAGGAAGGAGAAGAAAATGAGAGTGGATTCACTAGGGAGGTGAAGCTGGAATGGATCGAAAAATAAGATTTGTTGTAAGAAGGATATATCTGAGATGGTGATGGGACATGTAGGAACTCACAGTTGCAGAGATGCCAGGCTAACAGTACAGCTTAAAATATCCTTCTCACAAAAAAAAAAAAAAAAAAAAAAAGATTACTGTAGTAAGGAACAGGGACGAGTTTGCCAGTGAGTGAAATGACAAATGGAGATGCTGCCTTCATGGGTAAGATGTGCAGAGATGACTTGTGGAATAGATAGGAAGAGAATAATGTTCAATTCCAGGAGTGAAGATTCATCAGAGAGGAGTCTGCTGGACCCACAATCAGTTTTTTAGCTTGTTCACAGAGATGCAGGAGACAAGCAGAAGGAGGCAGGGGCTCAGGAGTAGAATGTGGGCAGATGAGCAGGCAGTATCAGTTGTCTTGAGAAATGAAACATGAAAGCACCATTTGTCTGAAATACCACCTGGCTACAAGAGAACTGAGAAGGACAGCCCAAAAGAACCCAAACAGATGGAGAAAGTGACTCTGAAGCTACTCTGAACTCCTAAGGACTTAGGAAGAAAGCCAGAAGAACAGGCATTTGTGGAAGCTGACAAAGAAGAGGATGACCAGCTTGACTGAGGACAGGGGCACAGCAAGGACTATAAAAAGGGAAGTTTGCAGACTGTATAAGAGCCTTTCTTGCCTAATGGAGGCAGGAAGCTTAGCGGGGGGATGGAGAGAGCAGAGCTCTGAGAGAAGAGATCCTTGGAGAAAAAGTTTATGGATATGACAAGTCAAGAGCCCAGGGAGCTGAGAGATTTACCCTACTTAGAGATGTGTGTGGCCCCAGGCAAAATCCTTCATACAAAGTCAGTTTATCAGCCAGTTCAGTGGGAATAGCTGAGTAATTGCCGTTTCACCTATGGATCCTATGGTTCAGGACTGTGCAGGGACACAGAATAAACATTCTTAAGGAGAACACACTTCTACCCACTTTTCTTAACGAATTTAAGACTGTTACATAGGCCTCTCTCACGAGAAGTGGAAAATCTCTTTGAGTCACCACTTTCTCTTTGAGCGGCCTGGAGGAAGCTAGGAGGGCATCTAGTGATGGCTGGGAGTATTGCGGGGTTTTCCATCAGTCACTGCGGGTTCGTGTCATCGTGGCGCCGTCCCATCAATTTAGAAATTTCCTGAAACTGTGATGCAAATTGCCCCTCTGTAAGCATCAAAACTACATTTTTTTTTCTAATCACTCAGACTATGCAAAGTTGGAGGGGTTTCAAAATGAAAATAGTGCTTTCTAGGTGTTCTTGGACTGCGTGACTGGGAAGGAAGGTAAACCACTGAGAAAACCCATACTAGCAGGGCACCGGGTTGCCTTTCTGTCTGCCTGTCTTTCTTTAGGCAAGACCTCCTGGCTGGCTGCCCAGCCTGCTGGATGTCCCCCACAACCGGCACCTAACAGCTACAGCCAGGGATGTCACAGCCTAGCCGTGTAGCCAGGGCTACCAAGCCAAGGCCAAATGGCCATGCAGAAGATACCCTGAATGCAGCCACTGGAGGCCCTCTGGCAGCCACCAGACTGTTTCTGACAGGAAAGATGATTTTCAGTTCTTAACTTAGGGCTCGTGGGTAAGCATTGCAGCCTCTCTCTTGGACACAGGCCTTTTCTTTCCTCATGGACACATACTTGGTTCCCCTTTTTGAAGGATGCAGCCTGGAAATCCAAAGCTAGAGGAGCACGGCTCTGCCTGGAAAGCCACATGGGAAGGAGCCTCGTGCCGAGCCAGAAGCAGCTCGGTAGAGCTACCTGCTCTTAACCCTGCTCTTAATTTTGTACTTGGCTATCTATTAAAGAGACCCTGCAGCTGTGGTGAGGAGCCCGTGCACGCTCTCTGTGTGAGCATTTACACGGCGCTCATTTACATCTCGCCTGTGTTGTGCTAAGCTGGCTGCCTTGATAAGTATCTTCCAATGCTGGTTACCCATGCAGAGCTCTTCTTGTTCTCCCGTGACTGACGCACGCTCACACCTTTTCATGCAGAGGACTCAGAGATGGTACAGAAAGACCATCAAAATTTAGTGATCTGACAGGAACCTTTCAAAGCCTATGCAATCAGGAAGAGCTTTTTTTTTTTTTTTCTTTTTCTTTCTTTCTTTCTTTTTTTTTCCTGGGTACTCTTGTAAAGTTATTCCAATTACTCAGGGGTAGAGAAAATTATCAAAGAGTTTGAAAGAAGCAAATTCAGACATGTCTCAGCTATGGCAGGCTGTGCATCCAGCCTCTTTGCTCTTAGAAGGAATTCAGCTGTTTCCACATTGAAAAAATAACATAACTAAAATGGAGTGCATTTGAATAATAAAGAAAACCCGTCTTGGCCCCACTCAGTCTTACAAGCAAGACTTAACTTGTAATGTGGCTTCAAAGTATCTCGTACCTCTGACAGATGATGCAAACCCCTCAGACCAGAGGAATGTGCCATGCTGATGCTGTGTAGTGCTGGTGCTGCAGAAGTGGCATCATCCTCAGCACATGTTTTTTGAGACAGCTGGCAAGTACTGGAAAAACCTTCTCCTGTGGTATGTCCAGAAGAAGCCCCATGGTAGGACAGGAGGCAAAACTGGCCAGGGGAGCAGTGAACTCCGTGCTCACAGTGAAGTCACTCTGCAAGTATATGCAAAAAGCAAAGCTGTCAATGGAGGTCACTTGAAGCTGCCATTAAAAGACTTTTAGATAGATGTTCAGTACCCCCTGGAGAGCAATAGCTTCCCCTGAGCTATTGGTACTGGTTGTATTAAAAATCTGGGTTGATAGGGCCCCTACTGCCACGTTTGAGGACTGTTCTTGTGGCCCAGGGACAAGCATCAAGAACATCCATTACCTTTCTATGATCTGTCCAACCATTTCCTGCAGTGTCGGCAGCTGCTGTCATCCCACCCAAGATCTTATAGAGGCTCTATTTTCCCTATTCAATTGTCAGATTGTCCTCAAACCACCAGCATTCCCATAATCAAAAAAGGACTATCGTCTACATCCCAAATGCAAAGCTGTTATCCAAGGTACTTCCTGGGTACAAAATCTCTGGAGCAGTGACATTTAGGAGGCTGCAGATCAGCTACTTTGCAATGTCATGAAAATTTCATGCTCACTTGGCAAGGAAGTTGGTGAGTCGGCAAATGAGCTCTTACGCTGTTTCCCTGACCTGGATACAAACGTACACAGTTTCAGATTACTGCTGTGGTTGTTCAACTCAGAGAGAGAGATCCAACTGCGTTTAGGCCTTCAACATCCAAGGAGACTGAGCTTTCATAGATTATTTTTTTTTTTTGGAAAATCTCAGCCATGGTACCAGTCTTACAAATGAATTCTTGATTTCTAAATGCAAAGGTACAAGTCATTCACAGGGCATCCACCAGAAAATAACTTTATTGTTTGGATGGGGGGACTACTGTCCCTGTCTGTTTATGCTACTGCTAATATTACTGCGGGTTTCGTCTGCTCTGCAAATGTGGCTGGAGTTTCAAGGTACAAAAGAAGCCAAGAGTGGATGAAGTTTGAAAGAAGAAAAATGTCGGTAGACTTGGTGGATAAATTTAGCTGTAGCGGAACCAGTTCCTGCAGAGTGAGAATCCAGGATTTTGAATTGCTTACAATTTGGTGACCCAGTTTGTTATAATCGGTCTCTTTGCTCACTGCAGGCCCTGCCTATGATCCAGGCTATGGTCCAGGCTGTCCCACTCCCGTGCTCTTCTGCAAAGCATCCCTGCGAGTTCCTTTCCCTCGCAGACCTTTCCCATGCGCTCTCGCCAACGCCGGGCTGGCGCAGCCGGGAGCTGCGGGGCTCATACCGGGTTTCACCAGACGATGTCACGCTACTCCTGCGGATGCCCCTCAGCCCCGAGCTGATCTCCCCGCCGCAAACACTGCCGCGTAGGATGCCTCTTGCCTTGCTGCATTAATGGCTTGTCAAGCTCTCAGCTTTTGTACCAATCATGCAGTACAGAAGGTACCATTAAGGCTTTAAAATTTAATGAGCTCTAATAAAATCTGTCCTTGTGATACACAAACTAAGCAAAGGTTATGCTGCAGGAAAGTCACATTTCTGGTAGCATGTGTATATGCTTTTACTTCTTTCCCTCCTGCTTGTTCCAACAATATTCTCAGTTGATTAAATAGCATTTCTGCAGCTTTATGCAGTTACTACGGACTCGCTCTACAAAGGCAGGTAGATATCTCATTGCCACCAAGCTGTAGTGCTTACATACTAATATATGTAAAACAACCTACATCTTGGCTTGCCCAAGATCATCATACCTAAATCCTGCTCAATTCTCAGATGATTTTCTGGCTTATGAAAACAAACGGAAGCCCATCCTTTCTCCCCACATGACTAAGGTTTTGAAGTCTAAATTCACATGGCATGTGAAGCCATATTAATGACCCTGTCCCACAGGCTTTTGCAGAGCATAAGAAATGGGAACAGAAAATGTCTGCACTGGTTTCAGACCTCTCCTGGGCTGCAGGAAATCCCGGTCTCCATCTCCATTCCCATGCTCCATGCAAACCCTCCTGTGTTCTGACAGAGTTTAGTGAACATCCAGCTGGGAGAGCCTCTGGGATTCAGTCTCAAGCTCTCCGGCTGAAGCAGTTCCATAAATAATTGAACATTCACTGGACCAGAGAGAAGAAGTGGAAGATGGACTCTCCGGTCCCATGGTTAGTTAGAGCATTCATGTGTGTGTTGTGGGAAAGTCAGATTAGAAGTTCCTGCTCCAGTAATCAGCTAACTGGCAGGACAAACTAGAAAAGCTTTAATAAGAGAGGCCGAGAGTCCCCTTCTTAACCATCCAGAGCCTGCTAATTTGGGCATTTCCTTGGAACAGAGAAAAATAAATCAGGAGCTATCTGCAAAACCTGTGAACATCTCAGCTACTGATATAAGGCCAAAATGTCTCTGTGGAAGGAAGCTGAGCTGCCTCACATAAAAGCTAAAACATGAGAGCTGGGTCGGAAGGCCCTTGTAGCTTTGTCCTCTCTCTGACCTTGGCTGAAGGCAAATGCTGGTGAAAGAGTGGGTACAGGGTAGATCTTTGATGCGATCTCTTGAGGACACATTCAGTCACTACAAGCGGTGACTTTCCCAAGTGGACAGAAATACCTGATCCCCTCTTTTATTCTCCATTAACTGGGTGCCTTACCCAGTTACTTATTTTCTTAGTGTTTTTGTTTTTCTTTTACCCTATGGAGTACCCTTGGACATCTGACTCTGGCCTGGGAGAGCTCCTGGGTGGCCGTTTACCTCAGGCTGGGCCCAGTGATTTGTCTGTAGGTCTGCTGTTGTACAGCATCAAGTACTGCGCATGTCCGAAATCCATGGGCTTTACTGAAACACAACGGGGCTTTTTTTTTTTTTTTTTTTTTTTAAGGAAGGGAGAGAAGAAAAAGTTTATTTATAAAAATTGACTCTGAATTTTTAGTAGTTAATTTCCATATATTGCCACAGGATCCCCAGTTTTAAAGTAGAGGAAAGAGAGGCAATATCTTTTATTAGTCCTCCCTGGAATACTTGCAAAGAAAGACAGGCTTGACTGCTCTGAAAGAGAAAATTCTAAGCTAAGTTTAGCAGCTTCTATTTCAGATCCAAAGAATTGTGGGAGTATCTGAATTTGCCCACATCAATTGAGCTAATGAAAAAATTTTGCTCTACAGTCCTTTCCCATTGGGTATCCTTAGATCAGTTTGGCTAGCAGTGAGATTCAGCTGAAGTAAGAGAAGTCCTACTGATGTTAAAACTCAATAATACAGAAAAAGACCAAGGGTCTTGTATAGGCCCCTCATTAGAAAGCCTTTTAAGGACTTTTAAACACATTTGCTGTTACATTGACTTCAAGTCAAGCTCTGCTTAACTTGTCCAATACATTGAAAGGTAAAATGGCTTCATTTTGGAAGCCTTGAGACTTCAGGGAGAAAATATTTGACCTCCTTGTATCTCAATCCATCCTGAAAATGAGAGTGAAAAACAAACAGCACCTCATTAAAAGAGAAATAGATAGTCTGAGTGACCTGCGCTTGCCTTGGTAAATAAATTACAAAGCCATAAAGCTGCTTGAGAAGCTGTTTGGTCCATTTGAAACAACACCCACTTTAGACACTCTCTAAACACATCATACTGGGGGTGACAGAGTAATTGCCAAGGAGCTGTTATCATTATCTACCTGTCAAGCACCCATACATTCTCCCTGGGCTTATGTCTAAAGTGAGGAGAAAGTAGAAACCGGTGATGAGAGCTCCCAATAAACCAAGAAGGATGGATTTTCCCATGAGCTTTTCCAGCTGTTTTTTCCACACAGAAATGGTACAGATAGATACATTTTTTTTTGTTCTGCATTTTTTCAATACCCAAAGAGCTTGCCATGATAGTTTGGCTGCACTAGGCATGCAGATACTTCTGCCATGAATGCTGCTTTCTAGGATGCCAGATATTTCTTTGGTACCTATAGGGGGTTTTAGGGCCTAACCTGAGTCAGGAGCAAAACAGGCAAGGGCTGCTGAGAGGTATGTGAAAGGGGTGATCTGGGATCTCAAATATTAGAGCAACAAGCCAACCAAGCAAAGTTTGGTGTTATTATAAGTCCCTGAGAGCAAATCTGTGTCCCTCTATTTCTGCACCAAATCTGAATGTCAAATGGAAGATTCTGTGTCTCTAGAGATTTATTTGTTGGGAGTTACAGGGAAAGTTAGGATTATCTCTACTACATATGCATGACATACTGACTCCTGACAGAAATAAGAAATCCTTTTATGGATTTCTGAAAGGCTTGGAATTCCACATAGGCTTTTGCAGTAGTTTTTCCTATATCACCCCAGTTATTTTATCCCTGTTCAGCTCTACAGAATGTTGCTGTAAGATACCTGTCTGACACTGACATCATTTTGCAGAGGATATCAGATGATGATTTATACCAATATAACAGGATTCAAAGTGCCTAAAGACTTCATATATCATGTGGCTAGATGAAGCATGATGCCCTACCACGATGCCACTTCAAAAGCCAACCAAATGCACAAGATCCGGTCAAGGATAATAAGATTCCCCCTGTACCCAGTCCAGCACACATTAGCTGCCCATGATCTTAATCTCTCATCCTGCCCATTCCCTCACACCTCAATAGCCTCCTCTGACCTGGTGAACACAACCTGTCAATTAGTCACCCAGTCACAGGTCACAGAAATGGCTGATAAGTGATCTAAATGTTGCAAGGTGCATCAGCAAGTGTATCTGTGCTGTGTTTCATAGACAGGTAGGATAGAAACAGCACATTTCTTCCTGGCTGGAAGTATCATAGAATCATAGAATAGCTAAGGCTGGAAGGGACCTCTAGAGGTCATCTAGTCCAACCCCCCCTGCACACGCAGGGCCACCTAGAGCACGTGGCACAGGGCTGCATCCAAGCGGGTCTTGAAGATCTCCAGA
>JAUBNY010000293.1:448935-462063 GCA_032275445.1 Crypturellus soui | reverse complement strand
CAGTTTGAGGCCATTTCCTCTAGTTCTGTTGGTGGCCACCACTGAAAAGAGGCCGGCCCCATCCTCCTCACTGCCTCACTTGAGGTACTTGTACACCCTGATTAGATCCCCTCTCAGCCTTCTCTTCTCCAGGCTGAACAAGCCCAGCTCTCTCAGCCTCTCCTCATAGGATCCTAGGAGTTCCAGGCCCCTGATCATCCTCGTGGCCCTGCGCTGGACTCTCTCCAGCAGCTCCCTCTGGTACTGGGGGGCCCAGAACAAGTAGAAGTCTTCCCAGCCCTTTGGTCCCTTTGTGGAGAAGATGAAAACTTGCTTTTCAGTCATTGCAAAAGCAGTGCTTAACCTACATGAAACTGGCAAAGATGGTGCTGCTTCTTGGCATGGCCTTCCAACATGGGTACATCTTCAAGGTCTTGCTTAATTAAAAAGAAGCAAGGAAAAAATCCCAAAAGTAGGCACCACATTTTATCACTCTCCTTATGTTTAAGCAAGTCCTAAAGATCTAAAACTGTAGAGACAATCCCTAAGCACGGCAGACCAGAACTTACGGGCTGTATTCAGTCTGCTGCAGGCACTGGACATTGGCGACTAGTGTAGCATAGGACTTAAAGAGATCTGTAATTGATTCAGGTCACTTATTACCCAGGACTGAAGACTTTGCTATAGTGAGTGGAGAAAAAAATCCTTGGCACTTAAGTTAGGTTCCCAAATGCCCTTTGTCTCAAGGAAGACAGCTCTTGTCTTGTCAGTTCTTCCAGCTTCTGCTTTGCTGTGTGAAAAGCTCCAATGCCACCAGACATTGTAGCATGAAGATGGAGTTTTGTCTCTGTTTTAAAATAACTAAGCAGCTGTATCGTGCCTCCAAGTGAGGTGCATTTGAACAGCAGCTGAATTCATAATCTCTGCTGGATAGGATCCTTTAAGAAGAATCACATTTATTATTAGATTTTACTATTTAGCATTTCATAGCATCGTTCATCCTGAGGCAGAGATTTATTGGG
Organism: Crypturellus soui; assembly: GCA_032275445.1. Taxonomy (NCBI): domain Eukaryota; kingdom Metazoa; phylum Chordata; class Aves; order Tinamiformes; family Tinamidae; genus Crypturellus; species Crypturellus soui. The sequence goes on along the minus strand of JAUBNY010000293.1, from coordinate 461,062 downwards.
AGGGGTGCAGTAAAAGCACAGCACTCCAGAGAGGGTCAGTTGTATTTACGTGATATAAATATTCTATTACATACATCACAGAGAAAGGAGCCGTTTGCTCAGGATGAGCTAAAATATTTCACTGGTTTCCTGTCCTGGAATCCTTTCCAGACCAGATCTTGCAAGCTCTCCTTCAGCAGGGTTTCTTGATGCTATCAGTAACAGCAACATACTTGCAAACATCTCAAAGATATAAACTTTCTTGGCTAAGTCACCCTAACAAGCCCTTGGAATTATTTAGCCTAATGCTCAATTTAGCAGCTAGAGTTTTTTGAGCAATCTATACTAGCAGATGGACACATTTGTGGGCAGATTTCTTCAGATTTAGGCATTCTTTAATATTTAGGTAATGGGATGTCTTGGAGAGTAACACACCATTCAGTGTGAGTAAAGATTCCAGAACTGATGGTAACCTGGAATTTTTGTATACAGCTAATATTTACACATTCCAGTGCTATAATTAATGCACTTCAAATCAATGGGCTATGCTAATTTAGCCAAGCTGTGAAGAGGGCTGTGAAGCTCTCTGTGTCCATGTTTCGCATGGCTTTTCAGAGCGTCCTTTGAACTGAATTAAATCTAACATTTAAATGCAAACAACTTACTGATGGATCAGTTAAAGAAACTACAGCTGCAAATGGTCAAGGATTTAAGCTATCCTATCCCTATTACTTCTGCTCATATCCTTCAGACCAGCTATTTGTCTACATCACAAATTTACTTTGAATTGTTCGTCACATACAACTAGGTAAGGTTTTTTTTTTTTAATGAAAGATGTAACTTCAGGGCACTATTAAATTCTAATTAAAAATCAGTCAAAAACACCCTTCTCTTAGCATTTGCGCCTGCAGCAACACTTCCACCGTGGTATCAAAAGCTCAGTTCATTACTTCTTAATTAATTTTGCCTTAAGAAGCTGCATGTTCTCAGAGGACTTGTTGGATTTTCAGAGTCTTGTCTATATACCCTTGGCTTGTACGCAGCAACCACAGCCAAATGACATTCAGATCAGGAATTCTTACCCATGTAATCCAGCTTGATACAATGGCTTCCTCCAGCCAGCTTTCTGGAATCTGAAAGACCCTTGAAGATCATAACACAGGGGATATCCTGCCTGGAGCCACTGCTCTTGTAGGGATTTTCCCATCTTCCTATTCCTAGTGTGTATTTTTTGGTGTTGAAAGGTTGGTATGTAGGCTCCTTGGGTATTATTTTTCTTTTTGCAGGGGTGAGATTATGATGCATAAGAAATTAGCCTTCTTCATGACTCCCAAGAAAGTCTTGTTTTCAAGTCCTTGAGTTAGCCAAGATTTCTTGCCCTGCCAGGCTCTGTGTAGCTGATGAAGATGTGCACATCCATTTTCAAGATAATAGTCCTGCATTTGTGATCTCCTGTTGCAAATGATTAATTTCCTCACTTGGCCTGGTTGTATGTGCATGTGTGTGAGTGTGGTGAGCCAGGCCCTGACCAGTGCAGTGAAACAAAGGAAGGAAGAGAAGGGAAAGAGGTGGAGAAGAATAATTTACCTGGTCCCCAGGGAACATTTTAAACTGGTCTAGGGCATTTTTAGGGCATTATTCCTTGAATAGTTTTTGAGATGAACACAAAAGGACCAATGGTGACTTGAAGATCTTACTTGAAGATCTTTGACAGGAGATCAGGGACCAAATTTCAAATGTCCATCCAAATTGTGTTGAGAGTAGCTGGTCTCCAAGCCAGATCTCTGTGGTTTAAATTTCATTACAGACCTTTGCATTAGTTCTGGTTTGCACAAGAAGACCCTATTAACTATTAAAGGCCATAGTTCAAATCTGCCTTCACTAAATATATTTATGTCTTCTTGCTGCAAGGTGCAATATTGCTGATGGAACCATGAATGAAAAGAGTAGAAATGGGTGAGAGGCTTAAAACGAAGTCCTCCTGCAATGTCAGCTTTATCATTTCCTCTTGGAGAAAGTGTACAGGAGAAGAGGGAAAAATAGCAATAGAAGGAAAAATAAAACCTTGGTCAATGTATAGCAGCAAGGCATTTTGGACTCTGCTATGTCCCTCCACTTTATGGTCCCCTCTCTTTCCCAGAGTATCAGCAACACTTAGATAAAACTTGCTTCTTCCTTTCTCAGATCCTGATTTGGAGGCAGCACAGTGACTGGATTTTTTTTTTCCGTCCTCCTCTCTGCAAGAGAACAGACTGGGCATCTAAGGGGGACCAGATATGAATTATATGCTCAGCTCTCTGTTCTTGGAGCCAGTCCACATTTTGGTGCCAACAGATCTCATGGCTTGGCCAACTCTTCTTCACATGGAAGCTACTTCCTTGTTCCCCGAGCCATTTGTACAGCAGGCTCTAATGATGGATTGCTATCCTCATGAGGCTCAGATGGTCTCATTTACATGTTCCTGAGCCTGGTAGAGGTTGAAAATCAATCCCAAGTCTCGTCCATATGCTCGAGGACTTGGTGTGCTTGCTATGTCATGCAGCTTCAACACCCACTAGCTACTGGTTGAGCTGAGCATTCTTTCAGAGACAAGAGAGAGGCACCCCAGCCCCAATCAGGGAGAAGAGGTTTCATTTCTTGCTGTCCTCAGCTGAAAAGAATCAAACCCTCAACCTGACTGATGCTGTAGTTGTAGGCATGTGCTAAAGCAGTTGGTACCTTTACATTTTGTCAGCTGACATGCCACCATAGTCATGCTGAAAAGAGTTTGGGAGTCCCTTCATTATTACTTTCAAGGTTCATTTGATTTTTTCAACTTTATATTACTGAAGGACAAAAGACCTATCTGAATGTGCCCCAGATATGCCTGCATTCAAATACCATGGACCACAGGGACCGTGGAACTTGGATGGGAGAATACAAAGGGTGGCACTCTCACTGGGCTAGGAGGTTGAAGACCAGTCTCTGTGAGTCCAGTTGGAAGCAACAGCATGGTGAGAGATGGCATGGAGGCCAAAGCATAGCACAGGACTGTGCCAAGGGCACAGTGGTACACAGGCGGTTTCTCTCTGGGAAAACAGAGATGCCCCTTCCAATGGCTACCAGTGATAAGATTGATAAGATGATAAGGGGTGCAAGAAAAAGGATGGGACACAGTGGAGGGCCCATGTGCTGTGCAGGAAAATGAACCACAGGGATAGTGTGCAAACCTAAGGGAAGGGAATTGAAGTTACACTTGTTATCCACAAATATAGGGTGACTTACCATCCCTTGCCTTCCTGAACTGATTGTTTCTCTTTTGCACTGAGTTCTCATGAAAGAGGAAGTATTGCCTACTCAGGGAACCTTGGAAGTTATTTAGATCTTGCCAGAGTTTTGGATGGGGAGGTGAGCAAAGCTGCAGGGCAATTTTAGCAGGAATCCCCCATATTTTTGAATCTTCTCCCTTTTTTATTTCTGTTGAGAACACCTGGCTACAGGGTTCTAGCAAACTATGTAGAAAGATCTCCTGGCAGGGAAACCAAGTCACTTGTGAAAGACTTCCTAAGGGAAATGCTTACATCTAGTGAGTTTTAGCAAACATCAAGGCTCTGGAAAATGTACAAAAAGGAAAACTTCTTCTTCTCTTGGACAAGGGATGGGTTGGATAAGATAAGCGATCTTGTCTGGCTCTCAGAGTTTATCTATTTACTTACAGCACATTGCACTTAGTGAAGGGTACATTGGCTTCCATCCAGCCTGCAGTCTTCTCGCTTGCATGTAGACAGAAACCCATCAAAGAGACTGAGCCCAGCTGCAGAACAGAGTACAAGCGATTCTTCTCCCTCGTCTCCTGGTCCCCTCCCATCCCCTCTTCTCCTTCTGCCACTCCATAACTCCCTTACACCCCTTCCTCCAGCTGGCATCAAGCAGAACATGACCTTGGAGTACGTGCCTGTGACCAGCCTGCCTTGAAGCTGTTTCAATGCTGTGCACTCCGGGCTCTGGGATTACTGCGAGTGAGTTTCCAAGGAATTCATTTGTCATTGCATGCAAAATAAATGGAGCCTGATAAGGATCTACATTCTGCTTCCATAAAAACCTATAGATGCTGTATCTGGTGTCTAAATAGTTTCTCACAAGAACACATAAGTCACTCATTCTTCTCCATAAAAGCCGGAAAAGGCAGCCTGGATCAGCTGTTGCAGTTAATGTTTGGGAGGGAGGCCTTTGCGCTTTCATTATCAGCAGTCACCATGAAGTGTTGGACAGGGAGGGCTCCGCGGCACAGCAGGAAAAGGGTTTCATATCTGGAAATAATCTTACAGAAGTCTCTCCTAAGGCTGGAATTCTTGGCAGGAGGCTTTTGTGTGAATCCCCTGAGAGAGCAAGGCAACAGGCTCTCGCGTCTCTTGGTAAACCCTGGCAGTTTTTACACATTCTACTGAACTTTTTTGAAAAAGCATTTCCACTGTTTTTTAAACTCCACTGACAGGAACCATAAAATTATAAATGCATCTAGACCTTCTTTATGATGAGCATAAAGCAGTATATTCCACAAGCAGCATCTTGGATATTCTTCCTAGGAAACGGTCTGGCTTAAATCTCCACAGTACTTGAAGATCAGACCTTTAGATGCTCAGTTTCCACTCAAGTCACTGTGGTTTAGTTAGCCACTTAAATTATCTTTTCAAATCAAGCCTGTGCTGTCTGGATATGTTAATACATTTATCCTCACAAAATCTCCATGAAGCAGGGCTCTATTTCAGGGGTTGGAGAACAGGGAAAGCCCAAATATTCTGAAGAACTTGGAGTGAATCAGAGTTTCTGCAATTTATCCAAGCTCCTAGAGAGGGTCTCGGGGTAAAACTCTCATCTCCACCCTTACAGCCTTGACTTCACAGGGCCAAGCAGGCATCAGCTACAGCTTGTTAGTTCCAGGAGTCTTTTTTCATTTTCTATTATTATATGTTTTTTTTTTCTATTATAAAATTTTCAGACATAGGGGAAGGCTGGGTGGAGAAAACTTGCGTGCTTTAAACAGGGCTTCACAAAAGGGCTAAAAAAATCCCACAGAACACCCAAGATAACATTGTCGTCCATAATGTTAGTAACGCACCCAAAATGGAACGCATTCTTGCTGAGAAACTCTCCGGTTGCTGTTTTGTTTGCTCCTTAATAAGAGTTAATAAACAAAAGTGTTTGGGTTAATTTTATCATGTGTACTGTGAGTTGCTAAGTAACATGGCTCCACTCTGCCTGAAGTCTGTGCAGTGAGACAACTGAGAGAGACATTAAAGTGCTATAAAATAAATGGGATGGATCACGTTATAGTGCACCAGACCCTGGTTTGATATTTGGAGCATGAGCTTTTTTTCTTCTTTTTTTTTTGTCTTAAGTGGAGAAAAAAGTAAAGGTGCAGAATCCATTTGGCTTGTGAAGGGTGAAGACAAGACGCCACTTTTCCCCGGTGGGGAGGTTGCGTGGCTCTTGCTAGGAGAAGATGCCTGAAGATTTCTGCTCATGGCTAAAGTCAGTGCTGGGCTCCGGGTGATGTGCAGCAGGACAGCACACACCAAAGGGAACAAGGAGCAGAGTGGGAAATTGCCTCCCTTGTCATTAGATGAGAGAGATTTATGCCTGAGGTTTATGACCAGAAACAGGCCAAGGGCTAAATGTTTCTGCAAGGACCTACGTGTGGCCCGTCATACCAGGGAGACCACACAACATGGGGTGTGCAGCGCTATGGGAGGTTACAACCCTGTTAGGTGTCCCTGCTGCTTTCCCAAGAGTATCCACCCTCGGGCAGGTAGGAAGGGAGTCACTCGCAAGGTTGATGGAAAACAGGTGAGGCTGAACAAGGCTTCGGGAGCAAGACTGGGAGAAAAGCTGTATTAAATGTTGACACCTTGTGACACTCAGAGAAGGAACTGCTGATCTTTGGGGAAAGGCAGTGATTTTGGCACAGCTATCAAACACATGATCCTCTCTTTGAAATGATGAGCATCACTTTTTTATAATGGTAAATTGAGGATTATTTCCTGCAGGCAGGTATGAAAAGAGGTACTGTGCATGAGGTCTAATTTCATACCAAGTGCAACTAACAGAGAATAAGACACCTATTTGAACACAATAGAGATGGAACTTGTGTCTGGGCTGGGAATTACCAGAGAACCCTCTCTTAAAGGCTTTATCGGGTCTTTGTTGTTTCATTTACAAACATTGCTCAGTCTTTGAAGAAAGCCTAACTTGGAGATGAGGATTTTGTCTTGAAAAAGCGGTGTTGATCAGCAGCAGAGTTGGTCTCTTCCCCAGTCTCTTTCTAAGACAGACTACCCTCAAGAAAGAGGCATTTGTTTTCTGGCTGAAGATCCTAAAGGAAGGATCACATATATGCTACTCAGGACCATTGCTGTTCAAGGACCGTTTGAATAGCACAAATCACTCTAGGAAGATCTTACACTGGTCCATTAGGATGTTGAGCCACAGACTTTCATGGGCCATGACAGTTTTCAGAGTTACTCTTTTAGACTAGCGATTTCAGGATGCAGTTTTTCAAATGTGAAGACTTCTCTTGAATATGCACAAAATATGCACAAAATCAAGAAGGGGCTGGGGCAAAGAGGAGAGAAACAAAATCCAGAAATATCAATCAGTCAAAGCAGATGCTGAAAGAATGTGAACACTTCAAGTATAAAACTTCTGGTGCTTCACAGATTTCTTGGAGCTAACTAATACTTGTCAATGTGGTAACAAAAACAAAAAAAAAGAGAGAGAGAGAGAGAGAGAAGGTAATCCAAAACTGTCTGGTCTTTGATGAAGTGTGGGCAGTAACTGCAATCACAAACTTGAGCTCTTCCAGGACATAAGTAAAACTATTTCTTTATAAGAACTAGCCAGACTCCAAACCCCTGCAGACTAGCACAGAGGGAGCTCACGGAACTGGCTGCAGTTCTGGTTAAAAGCACCAGGTTGGCAATTTTCGAGATACTAAAGAGAATGTTTCAAAGGAGAAATGGAGTTTATTTATGACTTCTTCAGGCAAAAGTAGGGTAGGAAGCATTTCATACAGCTTATGTGTAAAACACAGAGCATGCATATGCAATCTGTTTTCTTTTGCCCGCAGTGCCTGACATGGTACTGCCTGACAATGAATCATGCAGATTCAAACAGCTCACCATGTGCTGCAGATTTAAACAAGTAAGTGCCATTTCCTATTGTCCCCAGTCCAAGGGGTTGGTGGAACATGATGTTAAATAATAGGGCTGCTATTAATAAAGCCTGCAGAGTCTGTATTTAGCACCATTACGTGACAAAACACATCAGTGATGCAGAGGTTCTCATGTGCCGATACAGTGTTGAACAGAAAGCTAAATTCAGGAATCCCTGAGCTACTATCATGATTCCCAGACTTACTGGGGGCTTGTGGAAATACGGAGACAAGTAAGACAAGACAGAACAATGTAGCTAATGTGAACCAAGAACTGACAGCACTTCTGAGCAATGCCCTTGTATGTGTTTCCACTGATGGAAAGTTGTCTAAATCACTGGCACTATGTCAGCTGGTCTCCTTAACTTGTAGGAAGTGGTTATACCCAATGGATGCCGGCTCTACGGGATACATGGACACCTTCCTCAAATAGCAGGAGGGGAGACGGGGGACACTGTGATAGCTATTTTGAACAGGAGTGTCTCAGAGAAGTATCAACCACAGCAGGTTGAGGCAGTGTGGTGTCAAGGCTCGGACAGCTGACCTGTCACTTGCTGACAGAAGTAGGGAGTGTAAGTGACAAAATGCAGCTCACAAAAATGATTCTTTTAACGCTGTAAGTCAAGTGAAGGTGTGATGTGGATTATAGATACTGGTAATTGCGCATTGTATAAATGTTTTAAACCTAATTATATTCTGACCTGGAAGGGAAGATTTGTTGTCGCGGATTATGTTGGCCAGAGAGTGAATTTCCCTGAGAGATGCTGGCTATGTGACTGTCAAGCACTTGCTGGTACCAGGAAAAAAATCTTTAATGAGAACTTGAGGCCCAGATTTATTTTCTCCAGTTATAAGCCAACTTAGGCACGTAACTAAAGTACCCAACCAGCAGAGCTTCTCCCAAAGAGGCATATTCAGAGACACTTAATACCATCTGGACTGTGCTTTGGAGACGTCTCCATCCGTCTGGACTAATCTGAGATGTTTAGTGTAGGGTGGAATGAATTCAGGCCTCAGTAACCCGTCACCAGAAAGCATCTCTCCTTCCCTTGGGAATGAAGTCTCTTCCTTAGCCATCTCCCTCTGCTATTTTTCTACTTATCTTTACTTGCATGGCATCCTAACCCTGCTGTTTGTTAGAACTCTTCAGCATCCCAAATGTCTCTCAAAATGCAGATTGAGGAATACTAACATCAAACTAACTTTGTCAGCCTAAATCTGACATTTTGAAATTGTTTTTTCCATCCACACCTACCACAGAGAAAGAGTCAGCAGCTGTCATAGCCCTCTGATTATTCACTTCCTGAGAAGATAAGCAATCTGCTAGTACAGCTGATCTGCTTGTCCACTCTGTCTTCATCTTTGCTTCTCACTGCAGGTGGTCCCACCCTTCCAGGGCAGATAGGTCACCTAGGCACAAACTCTCTGAAATTAGGGCTTGAACAGCATTTCAAGTGATATGTAGGCCTCTGAAGGGTTCTTCTGAGCCAAATTAAATTTCAGTTCATTGAGAGAAAAGTTTCTTTTGGGGAAAACAAGAGAGATTTGAATGAGGCTGTGCTCTGCTACATGGCACTTAGGTTGATATGGCAACAAAGGTTCTAAAAACGACAAAAGGCAAATGATATTCTCCAGCTATATAAATAGCTGTGTCAAGTTGTTATGGAAACTGTCAAGTAAACTGGGTTAAGAAGGGCTACTTTTCCTCCTCTCTCTTGTCAAGGGATTCTGGCACAGTCTGTGCCAGCACAGTATCAGGGTGAGGAGCTATGTAAACTGGGCGATGTATTGAATATTAGATCACCTCTGAGCACCAGGTGCGCTAGTGTTACAGCCTCTTGAAAGGCCAGACCTTCAAAGAAGTGCTGTACCAGCTCCATTCCCACAACATAGCTGCAGAAGTCATAAGCATCCCCACCTCAAGACCTGGGGCATAGCGCTTTGTGGAGACTTTCTTGATTTGGAGACAGGGCGGGTAGATATCTCTGTGAAGGTCCATAGCAAACACCCGATATGCAAGTGCCAGGTAGAACTGCAGTCACAGCTGGGCATGCAGCAAAGAGCTTTTGGGGCAGACTGGTGGAAGAAGCTTCTATCATGATTAAAAGTGCAGTTCTTTGGGCTTTGAAACCAACATGCCAGCTGTGATTTGAAGGGAGCAACATGTATTCTTTGATGGGAATATGAAAAAGGTAAATATCAAAGCAAAAATGTTGAATTACACCTTGGGCACCAATCTTTTGTCTTAAAGATCTTCCAAGACCAAATAGACCCAAAACATCCAAATCCTCTGTGAAAGACTGCTGTTTTTCAGCTGAGAGAAAATGCTTTGACATCCTGTTTTCAATCCCAGTACCTTTCATGAGATGCACAAAGGAATCACTTAAATTAACCTCTCCTTGTGAGATGTCCACTGTGTTGTATTGTCAGACAGGCGATTTTGAGATAAGTGCGCTTGTTCTTGATTCATTTCATATCCTGAGGAATTTTCCTGTAATGAAATGCAACTTGATCTTTTTGAAAGATATCAGGCAGGTAAATTAACCACTCACCCTATAATTGCTGTCCTGTTATTGTCACTAGCGTTGTCCAAGAACATAAGTCAGGCAATATAACTGTTTATGGTATGCACAGCTCTCTTATCTTTGTTTCCATTGATACAGTTATCTGGCACCCTATCCTTCTCAGCGCAATCAAGATTAGAGTCAGATGGAATGAGGTTGCTGAAAGGTTTTCCTTTCATATTTCTAAAGACATGATAGCAAAGAGAATTTTAAAAGGGTATCACTGTGTTGATGTGCAGTGGGTATTCAAGCCCTATAAAAAGCTCTCTGTCACATATTTGATTCACCTTTCTGGGGCTTAGCCGTCCTCATGCAGAGTTATGCCACAAGGGGTTAGTGGAATGCGCTTTGTTCCTGTGTATAAATAGACACCTTTTAATAACGAGCATTCCAAAGTATGCAGAAGTGAACAGGATGTTAAGACTGAGAGATCCTTTTCCTCTGGAGCTGAGCAAAAAAAAAAAAAGAGAAAAGTTTCAAAGTTTCATGGGTACAGAGGAAAGAAAGTAAAAAATCACCAGTTTGGCTTGGTGCCAGCATTACTAAAAGGGAAAAAAAAAAAAAAAGGAAAAAGTGCTTTTTTTCTCTCTGGGAGCAAATTTTTGCCTTCAGCCAAGAAAAATTGCCATTTGCTTTGCAAAAGAATCGCCTGTATGCACAGTGCGACCCGGGGGTCAAACGGTAGAAGCAGCGCCCTGCAAATGATTCCTGAAGGCTGAACAAGTTCCACCAGGCTCATGCTGGGATGCAGCCCCCGAGTCCCGCGCCATGCCAGGAGGACAGCGCTGAGCTCAGGGTAGGGAAAGGGCTCCGCTGCCTTCTTGGTGCTTGCTTACAAAGTGAGAGAGATCGTTAGTGTCACACTGTCCTACATCACGGCAAGGGGGAAAACACAGTCAAGGGTAAGGGGGACAATCCTGCGCTCTGGATGAGGTGTGCAGGCATGGTGTTCAGTCTCTCTGCATCCCAGATCTCCGTCTTGGTGATTCATCTATAAACTCCTCGGAGCATGGGCCATGTCCCACTGTGGCACAAACAGGATATGTTTCTAATGGGGATCTCTGAGCCTTATAGCATGTAGATACATGAATGAGCAGCAAAAAGAAGAAGTGTTAAGGCAGAAGATCAGGTGCTGTGGTGATGGGCAGCAGTAAAAAGAGCTGAGATAGATTAGTAATGGAAATATTTCTATGGAGTGGTACGTGCCTCAGAAGCAAGGAGGAGAGGATAAAACAGGAAAAAAGAATCAAGCCACAGAAATGGGAGAAGGAAGGACCCTTGGTAAATGGCTTCCAGCTAAGAAAACATTAAGTCAAAGAAAGGAAGAGAATGGTGTGCAGTCCCACATGCAGCAGTGCAAGGTGTTCTGAAGTGGCTTTTATACAACAGAATTAGGAGCCTAAAGAAAACAAAAGTAGAATTAATCAGTCTTTCCATCCTTGGGAAATTGGAGTGTCTGACCTGTTGAGATGGCTATGACCCTAGCAGGGAGCAATGGAAGAACACAGTGACAATTCCTTGGATTTCATTTAGCTCTAAAGCAACTTTGGGGAAAAGAAGCAAACAAAATCCCCTGCATCTTAGGACGTGTAGAGTGATTTTCCAATCCTTTCCAATTGCTTCACATTGCGTGGGCTGAGCAGTGATTGGAAGCTCTGACATTTTGATGCCAAGTTTCAGAAAGATCTTTCTCGATGTCTGCTCCACCTTTGTTTCCTCTTTTCATTGTGGTTTGGGTCCACCCAGACTCAGAAGCCAAAGAAAAGTGGAGGGGCTGATTCACTAGACTTTGCACTTGAACGGCCTCAAACATTTTTCATTCATTCCAATACTCCTTGGAGGCATTTGTAAATTTTCTGCCTTTTTTTGCTCTTTTTTTCCCACATCTTTACATGTATATACATTGCACCAGATTTCCACTATCAGATAGGGTTTTAAGCATTAAAGGAGTGTGCTTGTTCACTTCTTCTAGGTGATGTGAGACAGAGATGTCTTCTCCATAGCACAGCAGCTGCTCCGTGACTGCACATGGAAACATGTCTCTCCTGTTCCCTGGGCTCTGTCCATTTCTTATTTTCATGTTTTTTCTGATATCATTATTTTTGCTTGAGATCTGGATGAACATCCCAGTTTCCTGCTGCTTTTATTCCTGCTACTTTTATTCCTGCTCAGACTTTTTCATTTTAGCACTGGACTGAAATAACATTGGATATATTCTCAGTGTCATCCCTGAAATGTGGTGTCCTCTCCTGTAAACCCAGGGAAAGTTGGCCTTAGAGAGCAGATCCCTGCTGTACTCTTGCCTGGTGAAAGTTAAAATTCCTAGTAAAATCCTCCCAGGAGGAGGATTTTACTAGTACCTTTCCGAACTCTCCTCCTCCTTTACTTTTACCCA
>JAUBNY010000293.1:363681-374636 GCA_032275445.1 Crypturellus soui | reverse complement strand
CTATTGGAACCCAGTGCTGGAAAGTTTGTGGGTGCAAGCATGTTTAATTGCCTTTGAGACTGCAGGTTGGAGGGCTGAAATTTGAACTTCATGTCGGAGCCCAGTTTAATTTGAAAGAGGTGGAAGGATCATCAGAGTGTTTTCCTGGTTCTGAACTTGCTCTTTGATTTTAAACTTTGTGAAACTGCAAGTAACCTTTTTTTTTCCAGTTCTTATTCAAGAGCAACCACACACACACACACACACAAATCATTATGGTTGGAAAAGATGGTCAAGATCATCGAGTCCAATTGTAATGTTGATCCTGTAGACTCTGCTCTGTTTCCTCTCTATGTGTTTGTAGTGCTTCTGCCGCAGAAAGCCCGGGGTCTAAACACTTTTTACCAGCAGTTAACCAAGTAAGGCAGGTTTTCATTTCAAATCTATCACATAATAAGATGACAGAGAGAGGAATTTTGAAAATTGTTTTCCCAAGTTCTGCTGTCCTACAGGCTACTCCATACATGCAGCTCTAGCTGCTCATTGGAATCTCCTACTTGTCCCTGTTGTTTAAGAAAAAAAAAAAAAAGAAAAAGAGACTTAATCTGATCAAGATGAACAATTAGTTTCTGAATCAAGAAGCACAGAGTTTCTAACTCTACTTGCAGGTGTTCTCTCTAATAGAAACTGTCATAGGAACCGTTCCTACAGCAGACTAGGTAAACAGACGAATATAGAACATATTACTCTATAGGACAGCTGGTAAGAAAAGCTGTAAGGGCAGTAGTGTCATTTAAACAAAAATATCTAATTTGGGATCTCCTGCATGGGGCAGAAGCTCCTCTGAGTTGCCAGCATTTTTCAGTGGTAGATCTATGCCTATAGTTGATTTCTGTCTCCTCTGTTATTTGCACAATGCAATCTCTTATCCCAGCATCAAGTATGCAAATCTTTTGATGCAATCATTGGAAAGGAAGGGACAAAATCATCCCAATAAAAGAGCAGTGCAGTTCCATAAGCATTGCATACATTTGGGTGTTTCTTTTTTTGCTGCGTGCTTTTTTTCCAGCCTGTGTGTCTGGGTCCACCTGTCACCCCTTGTCTAGCGTTTTGATTGTGAGTGCTTTGGGACAGGAAGTGTTTTCTTCCCATTGGGCATCTATGCCAGGCCCAGTATCACCACGTAATGCATGGTGCTCTTCTATAGCACATGGAAAATATGTAGAAGCATTCTGTATTCATCAACGTATAAAACTGGATTATCTGGTGTGAGGGCTGCTGAGCCACTTGCATCCAGCCTGGGGGAAGGGACACATCCTGCTGATCCATCATCTCCTGGTTATGCTGAGGCTCAGCTCCATGGCTGGCCCTGAGCCACGGCACAGTTTCTTGAGTGGCTATATCAGAGCACCGGGGCATACGGTACCTTGTGGATCCGGACAACGTAAGGATGCTGGTATGTGATGTATGGGGTAAGCAACTCCCAGTCCAGAGGGAAGCGTAGTGTCTTTTCGAATGATGCATCCAGCAGAGACATGAGTGATGAGAGTCAGTTACTTTCCCTGCCTCAGACTCCTGCATGTTCTTGGCAAACCAGCTACTCGCTCAGAGCCTCATTCCCACTCTTGTAGGAACCTTCATGTCCTTCTGTCCTTCACACCGTCTGTTTCCAGTGTCCACCCTGCAGGGCTGCTTTTGTTCTGCCCCACATCTGTGGCATGTAGCGGAGCAATGGGGACAGAATTGTGTGCTTCATGTTACCTTTCTGGTGTCTCCTCTCCTCCTGCACATCTTGCCTTCAGGCAAGAGGAGCAAAAAGCCTACCTGATGGCAAATATTGCTTTGTTAAGACTTCGTTGGACCAAATCTTGTAAACTTTTGGAGGTTTCTTTGGATTTCCCCCCATAATTTAACATGAGATCAGGAAGTTCTCGGGTGATTTTGGAAGAGCAGACCTCCTGGACTGAGATCAAGAGCTCTGGACCTCCTGCATTCCTATTGCCACATCACTTGATGCCAACTCCTGAAAGGCATTAGAAAGCATTAAAATCAATTTGGCAAAGGCCCTGTATATTTTCAGACTCAACTTCTTTAGGAAAGCCCATTGTGCATCTTTCTTCTCATTCAGGTACTAGCAGAGTTAAGAGGCATCTCAGGAACCATTAGGATTTTAATATTCATACACTTTCCTAATTGTTCACTTCCCAGTCCCTTCTCTTCCTGCCAGATGATAATGTTCCTTGCCTAGAGCCAGATTCCTCCAGCTCCCTGACTAATTCTCCTGCAAGTTTTACAGCAAAAACAGTTGGCTGGTAGACCTGTTCAACAGCATGAAATCCTTCTCCTTAATTTAAGATATTTTCATCCAGTTGGTAACCTTCTAGCCTGTTGTCCTCCCCTTACAGTCGATGGCTTCGAGCATGATTTATCTCATGATAGAACAGATAACTAAAATAAATTAGATGAATCCTCCTTGAGAATAGCTTATGTGCCTGTGAAGGGAGTAACTAGCTCTGATAACATATCAGCACTCTAAGTGCAGTGAGATGAATCCTACTCTTGGGCCCAGAACATTGTGCTGCAGTTATTTAAAGTTACTTTCAAAGGAGAAAGTAAAGAACTATTAAAAAAACCCACAGCTACACTGGAAAAGTTATCCAAAGCCCTGACCTCTTTTTAAATGCTCAATGAGTAGTTCATATCACTTTCTTATTCCAAACATCTTCTGTAGACATATGATAAAGATAAGCTCAAAGTAAAATACAATTAAATAAATAAGTAAGTAAGTAAATAAATAAATAAATAAAAGAAACTTCTGCTTCACCTTTCTGGGAGTGTGTGCAATTTGTTATCTTACCTGTAATTAAGCCTCCTTTTCTGTAACTGAAGTGATATTTTAGACACTGAAAACTGCAGAGTTTCAATTTTGTGACTGTGAATTTACTGCAGGTTAATACTCTTTATGCGGCTTGCACACTCAGACCCACACCAAGAAAAGCATTGGACAAAATGATCCCTAAGTCCTCCCGAAAGTTTCCAAGTAGGAAGGAGCCAAACTTTCACCTCAGTCTTAAATTCTGGGTATTCACAATTTTCCTTGCCTACAGAAGTTTCAAAACAGAAGAGAGTTTTCGTGTGTGTTGGCCTCCCTTTCCAGACAGTGCTGCGCTGAAATACTCACAGGGTCTTTCATTCAGCAGCATTTCAGCATGTGCTGAAAGCTGGGCATGTAGTAAACTTCCATGGTGAATCAGGAGGGACTAAACTCCAGGTCTTCTGAATGGAGCAATACTCTATTTTAGAGCTTCAGACAGGAGTTATACTCTTGCCATATGGTTGTTCAATGAACTGGAGACTGCGAGTCTGCAAATATGCATACACAAAAATGGTTTGCAAACTATCAATTACAGCACTAAAAAAGTTTAGTATCTGCTGAGACACCCATCTGAGGAGGAGAAAGGAGAAAAAAAAAAAAGCATGTAAAACTGGCAAGAGAACTGAAATAATAAGTGAAGTTTTTAAGCTAAGTTTGAAGACTAGCTGCAACTTGCCACACAGGAAAAAAACAGAAGACAAAAGCTCTATTATACGTTCTTAAAAACCTAAGAGTACAGCACACACTTTTCCCGACAAGGTCATTAAACATCGGGTTCAGAGACCCACAGCAGCCTCTGACTGGGCCCCGGTACAATGGGTGTTTACTCTTTGATTCAGCGAGGGGCTGGTATGCATGGGGGCTGCTGTCGCCCGGAGAGCACTGCTTTTGGCCCTGTGTGGATCATAAGCGCTTGGTTTTGTTAGTGCACTGAAATGTGGCTAAACCCACCCCTTTAGATATCTAATTTGTTTGGAATGACAGGCATGTCCTGACTAAAAATTAATTCTGCCGGGTGATATAACTTGTTTGAATTTGCAGGAATTTGCCATTTGGAAAAAGGAAAAAAGAAAGACGTTTAATTAGTGATGGAGCTAAGGCAGCTAATTTTATATTTCAATGGAAAAAAAAATTACAGGTTAAAAATGAAGATTATATGCTCTGGGTGAAGAATGCTCCCTCCTTTCAGGTATGCTTTGATGAGGCTTGTTCCACTGCTAAGAAATGCAGTGCACGTTTCTCTGGAAGTAACAGCAGCACTAACTTCACCTGGTTTTTCCTTATCTTCCTGCCTCTGTCTTCAAGCAGATGACCTGGTCTTTGATTGCTGTCAGTCACGGTGGGGATTTACTGGGCGCATTTCACTCTGTCTTCAGGCTCTTCATGCTGTGTGGCACCACAGAAAAGCATCAACAGCGAATGTGTCCCTCCAGGGCTTTCTGTCCTAGGTATCCTCCCACCTCGGCATGTCCTTCGCAGGAGGGAGATCCCACATACACATTCCTCTTCCTTGAGCCAGGCAGCATGTCCCAGTCTGTGCCTATGACACAGCTCTGGCAGCAGCAGTCAGGGAGACAGGCACAAGGTCTTGGTGGCCACAGAGCCAGCAGGTCCCTCCAGCAGCCCCAGGCTCTTCTGGGCAACCGCTGCCCACCGCTTTGCTCCATATCTGGGAGACTGAGGGAAGCGAGACCAGCCCCAAGGGGTGGCCAGGCTCTGCATGACCCCCCAGAGACACCTTGGCCCCTGCTCAGGTGCAAGCAGTGAATGAGAAGTGCATTTGCAGCCTTTCAGGTGGGCTTCACCTTGTACTCACAGAAAGCTGGGGCAAATTTCACGTTGACTTCAGCACAGTAAATCTTGAATAACACCAAGGAAGCGTCCCAGCAGCAACAGCATTTTGGCCTCCTCTTCCTGAGGATGGCTTGGGACACCATCACCCCTGGGGTCTGCTCTGGGACACTGCCCTGGGCCAGGTGTGACACAGCAAAGGACGTCGCATCAGTGTGGTTTGGGAGCGCTCGAATCCAGACTGGGTTCAGACCCACCCTTCCTGTGGTTGTGAGCAGATGGTCTAGACCACTAAAACCACATTTTCTGGAAGTCAGGTTCTCAGATGGAGTCACTTCCTGACAGAGCGTTTTGTCTTTTATCAGGAGAAGTGTAATCTGAAAAAGACTAATTATTTACTGGAGGGTGTTCTTTTTCTTAATCTTTTTTTCTTATTAGTGTCCTTCCAGTTTATTATTCATCTGTGGCTTTTTTACAAGCTGTCTTTCAGGTGAGGAGCAGTGAAGTGGTGTTACATTCCATACATGTAGGGGCTTAGCTGCAGTTTCATTGTGTATTCAACCCTATAATTAAGACTCAGATGGAAGACTTTATGCCTTTAAAGCAAGAAATTCTAGGTTTCTTGGCAAAACATTTGGCTGAGTACATAGAGAGCACCTTAAGTACTTAAATGGTCTCTACGTGAGGAAACCTGATGCCAGAAATGATGTACCTTTAAGGCAGGCTGTTGGGAAAAAGCAAACAAACCAAAGCTAAAACTCTTGATGTCTCAAGATGCATTCTTCCTGTGACTTTTTTTTTTTTTCTCTTGAAAGATGCTCTGTTAGAGGGATTGTATTCTTAAAAAGGTGCCATTGCTGGCACTGGGCTTCTATCATGTGAGCTGCATAAGGAGCTGGAGTCAGCAAAAAAAAAAAAGAAATAGAAACACCCGGCTGGTTTTCAATAAATTATGAGGGACTCAGGCATTGCCTTTAAACAAATCAATACAGCACTGTGGTGAGCCAACAGTTAGAAAGACTCAACAGTGAAAAAAAACCCAATGTCTTAGAAAATAACACAGCATGGTCAGTGCATCTAATAGTGGGAACCAGCCTCCTTTGAAGGGGAGGAAGGCTAGAGCAAGGCACAGAGGGCTGTGGGATGCTGCAGGATGCGACATGCCTCAGGTCTGTTTTTCTGATGGATATGAGACATTCATACAGGAGGGAGATGATACTCATGAAAAAAGCTCTGCGGGGAAGGTGAGCTCAGTGAGGAGAAAACCCCCAGCCCTTAACTGCACAGAGACCACCAGGAAGCTGCTGCTCTGCCCGTTAAGGATCAGGGCAGCCTCAAGAGAGCGGAGACGCTCTGCCCTGGCTTGTGGGGTCCTCCCACCCAGGCTTGTGCCATTAGTAGACTGCAATAATAATGTTGATAACAACCACAGCAGTAATAAAAAGCAAGAATGCTAATGCTAACTGCAACGGTATATAGATTAGAGATTAGACAGCATTTTTTCCATCAGTAGATCTCAAAATACTCTAAAAGGAGATCAATAACAATTTTTATAGATGAAGAAAACGTGGCAGGGAGCGGTGACCTTGTCACTGTCATCCAGCTGGCTGGCAGCTGAGCCAGCAGTGGAATTAAATTCACTTCCCATAGTTTTATAAGCCTAAAGCAAACTCAGTTTTGCCATTTAGATTTTTTACAATTCCATTCTAAAATTTGGCACCTCCCATGTATTTGGAGCCTATCAAATGCTAAATGAAACAGCAGAAGTAGAGCAATAAAGATTTCTATCAATGGAGGACCTCCCACTGCACAAGGAATCTGTTTAGTATGACCTTCAAAAGTCGTTAATTTGCTAAAAGTCAGCCCCAATCTTTTTAGGGGTATGTGTTTCTTTTAAGAATTGGTCTGTGTATCAGATGAGCCAGAATGCTTTGGGATGTGAAAATTACAGCAGCCTCTTTCTCTCTCTCTCTTTTTTTTTTCTTTTTCTTTTTCTTTTTTTTTTTTTTTGTGTGTGTGTGTGCTATTAGGCATCAGAGTAAATAAGCAGAAGCCCTACATGGAGCATCTTGTTGGGGCATACATTGTTATATGCTCCAGGGTGCAAATATTTTACACACCCTCCCCTTTGATTCTTTTTAATGGAATATGCAAATTGTACATGTTTCAGCTGGGATTGTCTGGCTTTGATCTGACTGTTCTCCATCCTGGAATTTTACTCAGTGGGGAAGCAGAACTGAGAAACACAGTGAAAGGGAATTTCATCCCTCACCTCCTCCAAACCCACCAGGGGCCCAGTGAGCTCGTTACAAAGACTCTGGTCGGCGGCTGCAGGTTTGGAATAAAGTCCTTATAAATGAAGAATCACAGCGCGTCTCTTCAAACCACTGCAAAGATGAACCGACTACCTTTGGTATCTCCTTCAGTGTGAGGCTTCTTTTCTCAAGTATTCGGTTATATGAAGGACTGTCATCCTTTCTTCTGAACGGCAGCACCCATCCTGCACAAGAAGCTGCATGGATGATCAGGGAGCTCGAGTGCGACAGGTTGGAGAGTGACTGTCCCACCAGATGAAAGCCATCCTGGCAGTACTGAAGCCCAGCATCATCTACTGTGAGGGTCGTGGTGGGCCCTGCTCCCCTTCATGCCCCCCTCAGCCCTGCAGCACCCTAAAAATAATGCTGTGCAGATATCCCAGTGCAAGGCCTTCAGATGAACCCCTTCATGTATTCTGCTCAGTAGGAAACGAGCGGCTTGAGTACAGGAGCGAGTCAAAAGAAAATGGTTGTAACAAATGTACCAGAGGAAAGGGTTGTGTTGGACCCACCTGCGAGCAGTGGAGAGGCCAGGGCAGAGGCTGCGGAGGTCAGCTGGAACAGCGAGCGGTGCCTAGACTACGCTGCCAAAACAGCACACTCCAGGGCTTGAGTTACTGCCCTTCTGCAAACAGCCCGAGTGGCTGCAGCGATCGGCTCCGTTTTGTTGATGAAGTAAAGTTAGAGACAAAGGGAAAGCAGAACGAGGAGAGAAAACAACATATATGTCAAAACGCATAGATTCGCCCTATGGAACCAGCTCCTTTTCCCACCGGAGCCAGTGGAAGTTTGCCTGTTTGGCCTGTGACTTGAATGGCAGCAAATGCTGAGCTCAGAGGAGGTTTCTGGCACACATAGAAAAGAGCTGTCTATCAAGCACATATCGATGCCCAGAAAATCCAGTCGCCTGAACGCCAGCCTGTGCTGCAGCAAGCCAGGCATGACCAGCAGTTTGCGTTTTTCTGTAGAGAACGAACTGAGCGGCCTGGTGAAAATAATACTAATGCTGGGGTGTGGTGGGGGGTGTCCTTCCTGTATTTGGAAAATATTCCTTCTTATGTCTGCTTGCCTTTGGGGGCGAAGACAGTATAATGAATCATATCAGCCGCAAAAAAAAAAAAACGAAGAAAAAAAAGAGCATAACTAAGATTTCTCCTGGGCAAAAAGGAAGCTTTTTTCAAGGCTCATAAATGCTTATTGATTTGTCCTTTTCTATTTGTGTGCTCTGCATTTCCAGGAGCGCAAGCGGAAAGAAAACATCCCTGCAAGACAAAAAACCACACTGTTGGCGAAGGTGTGACCCTCAGCCTCTTTAAAGCGATGGAGCTACTTGCCTCTAGCTAAGGATTTGGTCCATCCACTACTGTCAGAAGCGCATGAGCTTGCATGTGCGGAGCCTCTGGCCTGCAGCAGTGGGCTGCTTGCTCCCAGATGCTTTCTCCTGTGCATATTCGCCTTTTGGGCGAGCCCGGGACACCTTTGGGGGTCAGCTGGGGGGTAGCCAAGAGTTTGGCCCGCAGTGCCGTGCAGCTTATCAATGGGCCGTTGTTCAGCTCGGGATTCCTGAGCTCCTTAGTCACGTCTTTGCAGGTAAAGATAAATCACCCTGCAAAGCCTTCTGCAGAGCCTGGGGTTTTGCAATACTTGGCCCTTTGCAATTATGCCTCTTCTGCAAATAACAGGAGTGTCCATTTTCACTCTGCCTGAGCCAGGCTTTCAGACTATGGGCTCTGGGATCGCAAGGAATTAGTTGGTCCCACGGGGCTGATTCCTTCTCCTTACCCAGGTTATTAAATTTCATTAAAAGCAGCTAGAAATACATTAGGATCCTTTGCGTTCTTATTTTTTCCATATAAGCAATGGTTGCCACTGGATTGGAAAATTGGCAAAAGCATCCATAAAGCATCATTAAAGAGTCTCAGGAAAAGATTGAGGTGGGATTGCATATCCGCTCAGGTTTACAGCTCCAATCCAGGACCTGACCTGGTGGATGGCCATTCCCTGCAAGTGAGCTGACTGTTATTTGCTGGCTGAGATGCAGCCCGTGTGGCTGGGATGCTCACGGGTTGGGCAGAGGCAGGTGGTTGCTGACCTCCATCACTCCCCCTCCAAAATCCCATCCACATCCATGGGTGTCTGAGTCCCAAAGGATAAACCTTGCACACATGCTCCTGCCTCACTAAAGATGTATTTCGAGGCCTGCAGTTTTTACTGCCTAGCAGTTTGGATGGCCAGGTGAGCTTGCAGGGGTGCAAATTTGGCAGCTCTATTTGGGACACAGAGTGACCTTGACTGATGGCTCTTGCCGTGGTGGCCGGCCCTGCGTGGGGCTTGACTTGCAGCCAGGCTGCTCTGCGGCAGCCGTGGGGTCACCCAGCCTTGCCCACCCCAGCAGCACTTGGCCGGGCTGGCAGCTGGCTCAGGTTCCCGTGTGGGGTTACATTGCCTGGCTCTGTGGCTGCTCACACAGCGACAAATATCTCCGGTGCTGGCCCTGCGCTAGCCAGAAGCAAGGGTGGCACGAACTTTAATGTTTACTGCCTCGTTTTTCCCGTAGGCTCCTTCTCTTTCTAGGAAGTTGATAAAATGCTGGGAAGAAAAAAAACGCTCTTGCACCAAATTGTCAGCACGGCTGTCAAGTCTTTGTCTTGTGCCTGCTCAGCTCTGCCCATGAAGGCAGCTGCTTCATTGATTACTGAGGCTGCTTGGGGCCGAGGTTGGCTTGAAGCTTTTTTTTTTTACGAGGATAGATCTGACTTTTCCACTTTTCAGGTTCACTCACTCTCTCATTGGTTTCTTTCCCCCTCTCTGAGCTCACTTAATAATGCATGACAAGGAGCGCAGGCTGTTTGCTCTGCTACACCAGTAATAATGCAGCGCATATCCACTCCGTTCGGGGTCAGGTTACTGCCATTTGGGAATTCGACAGATGGAAATGCTGGGATTCTTTCCATGTCACTCCTGCCTCCGAGGGCTCTCAGTATAGAAGAAGATTATCAGGGGCATATCTCAGTGCAGCCGCCACCATGGGAGAGAGAGGAGCTATGGTGAGAGCCAGGGGGGAAGTGGGAAGCATTATTTTAATGAAGCTATTAAAGATGTGGCCCTTTCCTCTAACTGGTAAGCCAGTGCATTGATAATTGTATTGCTAATAATATCAATTTGGGGCTTTTTAAAACTGATTTCATTTTTCCCTGTCATATACCAATTAATTTTAGAGAAACAGACAGGTTTCCTGGTACATTTCTCATGAACATCTCCAGTTTGCTTTACTTTTTTGAGTGCAGCTAAGGGAAATTCAGCAAGAATTGCTGGAACTACTGTCCCACCCAAATCCCATCTTCCACAAACCAACACTGGTGGCTTTTTTATGTTTTGTTTTGTTTTTCTTTTGTTTTTCTGAGTGCTCAGCTCCCAGGGAGTCTGAAAAAGATGCCCAATATCGAGGTCTGCCCAGACTCCCTCAGCAGATGAGGGCTACACCGCTGGGTTGGACCTTGCACTCCCAACATTGCTACCTGAGATCACACTGTCCCTCCCACGGCGACCGCTGCTTTCAGTTACTTGTTTCTGGGGATCTGGGCCTGCTCTTCAGAAACACTTAGTAGCCACAAGAGCAGTCCCAATGTCAGGGGAGACAGGTCCCTGGGCCTCCTCTGGGTCACTTCTCTTCACCCTCCTGGTGTCTGCAGAGGAGCAGACAGTGCTCATCCACCTCTGTGTGCCCCATGAGGAAGGAACGCGTTCATGATCTATAGGGGCTACAGCTTCTCCATTCTTTTCACTGCCTAACGTACCTTACATCAAAGGCCCTGTGCAGGTGTTAAATGCAGGCAGGGACACTTTTTGCATAGGCTAAATGATGTCCATGCAGGGATGCTGCGAGCAGACAGTGACTCTCAAGGTCCTTTTCAACACAAATGAGGCTTTCTGCTGTACTCACTGGAGGGGTCTAGGCCATAAGCACTTCCCCTGTTCATCAAGGGACTTTGCTG
>JAUBNY010000293.1:343545-355918 GCA_032275445.1 Crypturellus soui | reverse complement strand
GGGGGCTGAAAATAAATAATTGACAAGGGGCAAGAGTGCCGAGAGCTGGGACATAGAAGTTGTACGAACGCAAGGTACAAGCCTTAGGTTCAGCACAGCAGGCTGCTGATCTCAGTGAGATACTAGCACCACTAGGTACTAGTATTTAATTATACATTTATAAAAATGCAATTAAAACATGGCAGAGAAACAGGCCAAGGCCATCGTGGAAAGTAAGGCACAGTTGTGTGCTGCTTTTCCCTTGACACGCTCCGAGGAGCGCAGGCAGCGGGCAGTATCTCGTGGGTTTGATCTACGCTTGAGAGAGGTCCTGGTCCTGCAAGCCCTTTCTGTGTATTATTTCCCAATAAATCACAGGCAATCTTCACTCGATGGAAACGCTCTGTTTGTTTGGGGGGGAGGCACGCGGGGGCTGGACAGGCGAGGATTGAATGTATTTGCACATCCCGCCCCTTGTAGGGCTGAATCCTTGTCAGCGCGGTGATGGATGCACTGCTGAGCCAGTGCATCTGATAACCCAAATCATTAACTAAACTGCTGCAGGGTCGAGGGGGGGTCACAGGGCCGAACACCGTCCCTGCGCCCGGTTTCTCAAGGTCCCGCTGTCACACTGCGTGCACCCGCAAGTCATTTACTCATCGGAAAGCAACTCCCAGCGCTGCAAACACAGCCAAGTCATGGGGGAGGCGGCGAGCGAGTGACAGGCTGTTTGCACAGAGCCGGGGAGAAAATCCATTCCGGCAATGAGGCTTATGTCATTCTGCCACCGGATCTGCAGTATCTTCGGAAACGAATGCAGGATTTCCCCACGCTCGCTGCTCCGTTTGGGAACGGTGCTTGCCTCTCCTCGCTGCAGAAAGAGAAAAGGCATCGTAGTTACACCGGCTTCCTGCACCCACCTTCCTCACCTCCTCCTCCTCCTCCTCCTCTTCCTCCAGGAAAGGCCGTCCCTGGGGCTGAGCCTCTTGCCTGGCACCAGCAGGCAATTTCTCACTGTCACATCCAGCACCATGGCTGGAGAATTGCCTTCCCTTTGCTTGTGCCTGACGCACAAGTGTGTGCAAATCTTGGCAAGGTGGCTACTTTCCCACATCGATATTTCAAAATGTTGAAAAAATAAGCAGCTGGGATGCGTGTATTCACCGCAGAGGGCAAATGGCAGGGCAGAGAAAGGGACACGCTCATCCTGCGTTTCTTCTCTGAGGCTGTCTGTGCAAGAAAGCAGTAGCAGATGCAATGTAGGATTGAGGCATCTCAGGGGTGTAAAATTTGGCAGAGTTTTCAATGCACCCTATGGGACTGCAAGCCTGGAGTGGTGACGCAGGGGACAGCAGACTTAGACACTCAAGCTCCCCAAAAGAGGGTCCATGGCAAGAGGGTCCTCATGCCTGAGACCTGGCTCCCTGCTCCCATGACTCTAAGTGAATCTGCAGGCTGAAATTCCCCAGGCCCAGTGCTACCCAGCCCAGAAGGGCTTTCTGGCTGTGGGAAATGTGAAAAAAACAGGAGGGAGAAAATGTATGATATCAAGTCCATTCATTTCAGTAACAAAAATACTTCTGCTCGTTCTCCAGTGTCACCAGAAGACATTTTTGACATAACTTATTTAGGCAGCTGCTTGCAAATATTCAGGTTGAGCCCTTTCCTGCCAGAAAAGAAAAAGTGCTGTTTCTTCAAAAAATGGAAATGTTCTGTGGGAACCGAGAGCTTTCAACACAAAGTCTCTTTGCAAGAGGTTCCGCTGGCTCTTTCTTGCCAAGGCCAAGATATTCTCTCAGCCTTCACCGAGAGCTTCTTTCCTTTCCTATTTTTTTTGTTTGTTTGTTTCAGAACAACTTTTCATTAATTTTTAATGTATATTCTATTACAGACAACAGTGTAGTTTAGAGAAGTCTGGAACTGGCTTTGCTGTCTGCAAAACATTATCAATTAAGATTTTTTTTCTGACAGCTGAGGTATTATTTTTTCCTTTGGAAGGGTATTTCAAACATTTTTTACTTCTGTTCATTTGAATCTCATATTTCAAGCTCAGTTAAATTTCCAGAATCACACTATTTCCTCCCAGAAGAAATTCTCTTCCTCTGTAGCTTTACTCATTTCTCTCACAGACCTAAGAAATGTCTCATCATCAATGATGCTCACAGGCGATGGGGAGGGGGAACTGCACAGCTGTCAGAAGTCTTGTTTGAGGGCTGTGGGAAATGAGCCTGCAGGAAAAGCCATCAAGCACCTCAAAATGCTGACTCTCTTAAATCAAAATGTGGCTGGAATCCAAATACGGAGTGCAGGGATCCTCTTCCTAGTGCAAAATAAAGCAATATGCAAGGCAGCGGGGTGCAGCCCACCAGTTAAGCCCATGCTGTGAGACAGGGCTGCTCAGGAGCATGGCAAGACTCTCTGCAGAGGGGTTGACAGTCAGGGACCAGTGGAGACATGCAGTGAAGATCAGATTAGAGGGGACCTGAATTCCTGTGCTGAGCAGCACTTGCCAAGCAGGTTCTCTCGCCAAAATCAGCCACCAGCTGCTGAAATGTCGCTTGTCCAGAGTGATGTCTCTCCAGGGACTTCATTACTGTTTTGACTCACTGTTCCTGGCTCCTTGGAAGCGGTGGCTGCACGGATTCATGGACACCACCGTGCTTCTGGAAAGTCATGCTGCTTTCTAAAGGAAACCTAAAAATACTCCAAGTGTCTCGCTTTCAGTGGTGGGTTGTCAGCCAACCCACAAGCAGAGCAGAGGGCCCGTCATGGCTCAGCATAGCTCATTTACCTCTCATGTCCGGTGCCAGGGCCAGTCCCACACCAGCAGCGCTGAGCCGGGCGGCTGTGCCTGCCCTGGTGGCAAAGGCAGCCATGGCCCACGGCTGGCTCCAGGCCCAAACAGGAGCTCAGATCCACGGTAGCACCTTGAGAGCATCCCTGTGTATGAGGGACAACCAAGAAGGTGCTCCCAGAAGGTCTCATTGACTTTCTAGGAAGTAATTTACCTTCTGGGTACGCAGCAGGGAAATGCAGAAGGAAGAAGTTGCATTGAAGAATGGTCCCATGTAACTTTTTTGGGGGGGAGGCATATTTTCCTCTCTTATAAAATACTCCCTTTCATGTGTGATCCTGCATGAGGAGCCCTTACTCTGTGGTGCCTTACTCTGTTGTGGATTCCCAATGGGTAATGGCTCATTCCTATTGCAGATGTGTGGCCTCCAAACCCTCCACACTTGACCGCATCTTAGAAACCACCTTGAGGCCACTTAGGAAATTTGGCCCCTCACGGTTTCAAAGTTGCAGCGGACTCAGAGGTGTGCAGAAGGTGCCGTCACTGCATTCCTTCCCTCGCAAATGGTAACAAACTCAGTTTGTAAGACAACCGCACAAATCAGCTCAGACAAGAGCTGATTCATTCATCTAGGCCATTGCTGGAGCATTTGCTGAATCACGGCACTCCTCTGGCTTTTTTTATTATTTATTCATCATAAGGAGGGCAAGTTTCACGTGTTTGCAAGCCATAAACTGCTCTGCGGTATCCAATTAGCTTTGCAGAAGAAGACTGCATCGCATGGTCTTCTGTCCAGATTAGGAGGTGCAGATATTAAATATTTGTTTTTCTGATGATCAGATGATTTATGGCACATTAGTAGAAAGTGTGAGTGCAAAGACTTTACTTTTTAAATGAGCTGGTGACCGAAGAGACCCCTCTCTGTGACCCCTGTATGTGACACTCCCGCTGCTGTGTAGATAAGTGGATGAAATGGTATATTATTCCTCTCTGCAGTAGCCAACCTTAGGCAAAAGATTCCTAAATTGTCTTGTGAGATGCAACACTACACAGAGGGCAAGAAAACACTTTACCTCCAACTAAGCTTGTAACTCACTTGGGGGAATGGCCTATAGCCTTGAAATTATGGGTCAAGTTTTAGGAGTTTTTTTGGATTGTTGTACTTTTATTTATTTATTTATTTATTTAGCTTATTGTCAGGATTTCAGGTGAATTTTGATGATCAGCTATGGCTTATGTCTCTGTTTCTTGATGGACTGGATAAAACTCTGAAAAGGTTAGGCATTTGGACAGGACTTTCTCTATAAGTCCAGAAGTCTGAAGATGGTTCAGTGGAGCTCAAAAATAGGACCTAGCAGATGACAGAAAAAATCCATTCTTCTTGGCTGAACTGAGCTTCTTGGCTGAACTGAGCTACTCACCCAAATGAAAGAATCAAAAAAGAGAAGAAAAGAAAAAAACCCAGTAATTTCTCAGATAATCTTTCATGTTTATATGAAGTCACTCTGTCAAGTGCCAAAAGCGACAGGCTCTGAGTTTGATCTTCCTCATGGTCCTCTGATAAAATAAACATTACCATGGCTCGAGTCAGAATTTGATCCTTACTTCTGACTCCAGGACATTAACAATTCCTTGTTCCTGGATACTAACATGTCATTTTTCCAGCTCACAGTCGCTCAGGAGTCCAAAGGAACACAGTGCTGTGTCGTTAGCTTGTTAGCCCCCAGTTCAGATCTGCTGTGATATTTGCCCAGTTTCTTATATCCAAGGCCTCGGTTGTGGCCTCCTTTGTACGTTTGATCAATACTTGAGCTCACACCAGGGCTGAAGTCCCTTTCGACGTCTTGATTTTTTCGAAAAGTCCAGTGCATGCTGCTTTGCTGTGATTTGGGCCCAGATTCAGTGGTTTAACCTAGCCAGCAAGGCACTGTAAAGCTCATTTTCACACTCATTTTCACACATAATGACAGCTTGACCTGGGCTTATGGGCACTGCTGGCTAAGGATGGACCAAACACTTCTCTTAAATGCTTCGGGGCCTTGGGGTCTTGAAGAATTGCCAAAACCTGGCATGAGTAATTGATATTTCACACAATGCCTCATTTTCTTCCTGCCTTCAGGTGCTATTGGTGGGTTATTCCTTTTCTTTCTAAGGGCATTTGAAATGTTTGTATTCTAATCACTTGAATCTACTCTTTTTTCAGGTAATGAGTCGATACCACTCTGTTAAAATACCAGTGACCACCTCCTTGGAGCATTCCTCCCGGCGTTATCATCAGACATGTCCCGTCTGGCCTGGCTGGCCAGGGATCCCAGCTGGAATGCTAACCTGCACCGTCCCCGAGCTGCCTCTCTGCCCCCATGTTGTGTTTTCATTATCTTTATCATATCGTGCCATCTCTAAAGAGCATTTGAAATTTTTTTTTTTGGTCAGGCTTCACATTGATAGGAGGTTGTTATTCCTTCTTCTAAATCTGTTGTTTATTCTTTATTCACTTCCTTTTGCTGATTTAATCTCCTGCAGGAACGGGCTTTTGAATAGGACCATGAATCTAAACTTCTTGAACAGCCATGTGCTTGTGTAAGATCCAGCCCTGGATCTTTCCACTTGTCCCCTGGAACAATCAGCTGCTTGTTTGGCGGCAGCTGCCGTCACTGGAGGTGATTTCCCAGGACCTGCTGGCGAGAGGATCGCAGCCACAGAGGGGTCTTTAATTAAACTCATCCCACAGCACCTGGTTTTGTCACAATGCCTCTTCCAGAGCCCAAAGAAAAATGAAACATCCTCAGCTTTGGAAACTGTTTGTGGAAGACCAGATTTTCCATGCGGAATGCCAGGGATATAAATTATCTTTGAAGAGAGAAAGAGGCACAGGAGCAATACAAGGATGGGGAGGAGGGCATGCAGGCAGTCTCTTTGGGAGCTCAGTTTCTCCTTAGTTTTAGAAAACCATACATTTGCTTTCAGGGCACGAAAATATTCACTACTAATGGGATATTTAATATTACCAGAGATGTAGGTAGCAGTAGAGTTAGAGAATTAAGGCCAAGGGAAAGCACAACTGAACCATGATGGTGACAAATTCTCATGAGAAACTCCTAAGAAAAATAGGTAGACCGATTCTTGATGTCTTCAGAGCAATGTAGACTTTAGTGAAACAAGTTCCTGAGTTTGAGTTATTGAGCTCAGTGATACAGTATCTGGGTTAATCCAGATTTAGCAATTCCTTCTGGCCATAAAAGCTCTGAACCTTCTGGTTCTCACAGCCTACCAGTGGGAAAGGGCTGAGTTTGGTAAACTCAGACAAAAATGTAACACACTATATTTACTAAAATCAGTAGCGCTTTCTCCTTGTGCAGGAGCAGCTCTGTCCCATGTGCGGCAGCGGTCACTCATCGAAGGTGGCAGCCCATCCCGAGGGACCTGCCTTTGGGAGATTCGGGAGAGCTGGCCAGGGCTGTGTCCCAGAGCAAAGGCAACATCAGCTCCCTGGGTCTCCCCTATAGATCTAGGGGTAGACCTGCTGCTCATCCCGGACTGCTGCTGGCTCAGGGCACTGATGGTGATAACCATGGAGCATCCCAAAAAACTGGTATAAACCACCAAGGGGGGAGTTTGCTACTGGGGAACTAGTGGGAAAGAGATCCCCAGCCCCCTGGGGTCCACCTGCCAGCTCCCCTGAGGAAGAGCAGTGCAGGAGAGCCTGCTGCATCCCAGATCCACCTCTTCCCGGCGGCAGGGAGGAAGGATTTTGTGCGTTCACGGAGGCATCACCGAGCCCTGACAGGTGACCCATCAGCAGACAGTTTGTGAGTCCAGCCAGGAGCCCATCGCTGAGGACGTATGTTGTTTCTGAACGTGTCCAATAGCATCCACATCGCTGCGAATGGATCTCACCAAGGTCTGCTTTGTCCCACACTCATTTAAGTGCAATTTTGTGTGACCCCAGACACCTCTAAACCATACCGGCCAACCACACTAGCCACAACCCACTGATCATCGTGATACAAAAAAAACCCAAAACACCCAGAAGGTTAAAGCACTACGAGCAATAGAAGCTTTGTAATTCATAAAGCCCAGGTCAGTCCCAGGATTTTGTTATTGTAAGACAGGACAATTTCTGTCTTTGTGATCATTTAAATGAATGACAACTTCTTCTCTTGTGCAGAACGTCCCTGGTACCGGCTCTCCCTCTCCAGCATGCAGATATAACCAGAACTGCTATCTTAAGCTCAAAGCTAAGGCTGTCTGCTGGTGTTTTTGTCCAGGAGTCTTGGTCTTATGTCGAGGAAAGTTACCTAGCAGCATGGCCTGCGGTGTGGGGAGCAGCATAAAACCCATCGGTGAGAGTAACCAGAGCAGCAGCATCACTATGGCAATGGCGATAAGCTACAGCCCTCACATCGCAGCTGATGAGTGAAATGTTTTCTAGCCCTTTCAATGCCTCGAAGTGTTTTCCTTCTAGACTCAAAATTAGAAGTAGCACAACTTAAAAACAATTAATGTCCCCTTGGGGGAAAAAAAATCAATTTTTACTTCTATTTTTAAGTCTCGCTTCATCACAATAGCTTCAATATTTCACTCTTTACTCAAAGGCAAACTCGGAGCGAGCAGGATATGCTGTAGGGTATCTCTCTTGCCACACTATTCGTGTTATTTTTCAGTTCCTCTCTCCTGGGTTGATCTTGGCAGCAGATCATAGAGCCTGTAAAGCACAATGTAAACTGGAGCCATTGTTACTCCATCTCGCACTCCTCATCTCTGCAACAACATTTCCCCAAACGCCTTTGAGGGAATTGTTACTGTGTCCCATCTCGTTTCCCCCCTCCCTCAAAATCCATTAGGCCATTGCAGTTCAGCTATTCATCTCGCCCCCTTGGAGGCACCAAAATAAAATGTTTTCCCTTTGTCGGCTGACATTACGCAGCGCTTTGACAAATGGTCTAAGTGACAGCAGTAAGTGACCACGCTGCAGGGCTGTTGAATGTTTCATGTCATGTGGTCCAGGCAAGCAGAAAAGGGTGGTATGAAAACAGGCATCTATTGAAATAGCCTTAAATTGCTTTGTCTCCTCCTAAACCCACAGATGCAGGTCAGGTTATAGCCCCTTGGAGGGGAAGTTAGTCTGGGATTGGAGTGTCCTGTCAGCCAAGGAACATGCTAAAACCAGGACAGGACAGACATGACTTTTGCTGGCAGCGCTACTATTTTTTGCAGAGAGAGCCAAAATTGGGGATTGATTTTGACATTAACAAAGCTAATGGCCTCGTCAATGTGTACCAATAACCTACAGAAGATGCTGTCTGGTGTTTTTGTTGTCGTTGTTTGTTTTGTTATCTTATTACAAACTAGGGGCTAATTTAGTATTGACATTTATAAATATATAAATAAGTATATATATACATACATGGGCTCACTTCAACTACACAGAGACAAAAAAGACACTGCATAATATTAGCATGATGCTGAACCTCAGCTAATCACCTTGCTTCTCACTGGCGTTTGCTAACCTGACCCAAAGAACACACGGCGGCAGCATGAGGACTTCCAGCTTGGCACTGACGTGAGCCCCTCTGGTTTGGGGTGCAGGCTGAGCGTGTCTTGTCTCCTGACAGAAATAGCCATGGCCACGCTCTGCCCAGGATGGGTTTTTGGCACTGTGGTGGTGGAAGGTCCCCGAGATGGGTTGGGAGAAACGATAAGGCAAAGTGATGTCCGTGGGAGTTTGCCACTGACTTCAGCGAAACAGGATCAAGCCTTTTGTCACCTGGCAACCCACTTTATCAATGTGAACTCCTATCTTTCTCTGGCGCTGTTTTTCCAAGGGCTATTCATGGTTCAAAGCTGTAGACAATGACGTTCCTTTCTTCACTCACTGCCACCTAGTTATCTCTACCAGAGTGTGACTCTGGAGAGAAGCAATATGAGACAGAGGAAATACACTGAAGATGGAAATAGTATGGAAGATACAACAAGGACTCTACTTTATTGTTTCTGTCTTAGTAAAGATTATGTTTCCTGACTACATCCCCAAAGTCATGGAAGTAGTTCTAAAAATTGCAAAGGAACGAAAAAAGCTCTTATGGTGACTGCAGAAAATGAAGAATGATTCTGCAGCCTTCCCTAGGGTAAGTAATAGAGGAGAGAATTTGGTTTTGGTTGTGACATAAAGTCTAGGGGAGGTCCATGGGCACAGAAGAAAGAAATGCCATGATCCGGTCAGACTCCTACATGGGAAGGTCCCAGTTTGTATCTCACTGGAATATCGATCTTGGTCTATGCAAACATTCACTGTCATAAAGATTCAGTAGATGGAGAGTAAAATACTAAAATAGACAAGGTTGCGAACAAGAATGTGGCAGGATGAGCTTAGTTAGAAGAAGTGATTGACAAAATTCAAATCTGGTTGTCAGACCCAAGTGCTGTGTTTGTGCAGCCAGACTTTCAGCCGACAGAGCAGCAGAACTAACCACCAGGAACACGACCACAACACAGTGTGCGGACTGGGCCCTCCGCTCTGGAGTCTATCAGGTCTATTCACTTTTACAGCAAGTCAGCTGGTCTCGTCATCCTGGGCTTACTTGGAATTTCCTAAGTTTAAATTGGAAATTGGCTAAGAAGATCTCACAAGTCTCGCAAATAGGAAGGCTAAACAAAATAAACACACACGTGATTTTTATGGCAAGTGCTTTGGACTCTCCTCGGTGTATATTTCAAAAGACTAAGTTTGTCCTCCTATGGGTAAATCTGATCTTCGCAGACATATACACACTGATATCCAGCGACTAGTTTGTAATGTATTTGCAAAATACCATAATAGAGGAAAAACAGAATGGAAAGTACATGACAGGAAAGCTGTGGAAACTCTAACTTAAGAAACTAGCAAACAAAAATCATTTCAGATTTTTTGTCAGTGACAAATCCTGACAAAAGGGGATATGGAGGTGGAAAGGACATGCATCTGGCTGTATGTCTGCTAGAAGGGAGCTGCAACCTGGCTCCAAGACCACCCTGCTCGGCCACACCGGGGCACGAGCTGCTGCTGCGGGTCTGGGGCATGGTGAGGTGGGTGCTGGAAATCTGCACTGAGAGAGGGGCTCCAAAGGGACTGCAGACACCCCAGGAACACCCCAGGCTGCCAAAACATCACAACTGAAAGTTTCAAACCATTTCTGTGAAACGCAGCTTGACCACAAAGCATTTTCCTGGGTGATCACAAGTGGATTTGCACACAGGGAAATCCATGAAAAATAAACAACTACAGTTGAAATAAACACTTATAGGCCTCTGGCTAGCCTGGTAAAAAGAAAAAAAAAAGAGCTGACTTCAAATATTAGTAACAGATTTTTAACAGGTGGAGGAGTTACCATATATATCTGGAAAGAAGCAAAATAGGCACTCCTCAATCACCAGCTCTAATTTAAACATGAGCTTTTAAATATAGTGTGTGAGCAGCAAATGAGTTCTAATTGTTGGAAGCTTGCAAACAAACAGCAGCTTTCACACGCCGCGTCGCGCCGAGCACATGGCTCGCGCTGGGGCTGCACCGCACGCCTGGGAATGGAGGTGGCTCTGGGCTCCAAGCTCCTTAATGAATTCCAAGGTAGAAGCATCCTGGAGCAATGAGGAGCTGCGAACTTGCACCCACACTTCTTAATGGCTAGATTAGGAAAACTAGAACTAGTGTTGGAGCAGGCAACTAAGCTTGGAAGGATACTGGGTCTAACCTGGTCTCTGCTCTGTCTTACCCAGGTGCTGAAGCAAAACAGAAGAGTATCTTTTGGAGGCAGCTTTGAAGCAGACAACCAGTGTGAGAGTCACTTGTTAAAACCACCTTGGAGAGATGTCATTGGCCTTGGAGCAAGAGCATTTAGGGCCCTTTCCAACTCCTCTGTTTGTGTGGGTGTTCAATCCCGGCCACGTTCAGTCCGCGTCGCCTGCTCTGGGCGAGAACTTGCCTCACTACGCAGCATCATGTGGATGTATCTGAGGAGCAATCTGGGTAAGTGGGAGTAGCAGAAGGGAGGGAACATGGCTGGAAACAAGCCTACGACACATAATCAAGGCCATGGTCAGGAAAGAAAGGTCTGTTGCAGTAACGCATGCAGAGTTAATGCTCACACTGTGATGCAAGAGCAGGGGAGACAGAGCGTGTCAGGAAATGTCTTAGTGCAGATATAATCAGGCTGAAAACACACAGACCATGCCAAGGAAGTAACCTTGAATGTCTGCTGGTATTTTTCTCTGAAAAGCAACAACAGGATATGACAGAGGAGCAGAAATATGGACAGGGTTGCCAGTGCTCACCTACGTACATAAATTACCTGCACTGGAAAAAAAAAGCATGAAAGGCAGAACTGTTTATGCCCTGTTCCATACAAGGGCTGCTTAAAAAGCAAATGCAGGCGCTGCTGGTAGCTGTGGCCCAGGGATGTGTCACGATCAGCTGCATTTTTTGACAGTGAGATTCAGATTTGGAGCTCAGCGCTTCCCCTGCTTCCCCTGTGTGTCTCAGGTCCGCAGGGGACAGATCACAAATTACGTTCAAGCTGCACGACTGGCCCAAATGATGGAGCAGTGCATGCATCAAGCACCTGCTGCTGGGAAAAAAGCAGTCCATCCTCTTCTAATTTTTATTTCCAAAAGTTTTAATCATTTGCTACTCTAATAAATAATTAATAATGGCCACAGATGAGGCTGAACCAGAAACTGGCAGATCAAAGCAGCCCATGTTTTGAAAATGCTTTGCCCACAAACTCTTATTTAGCACCGTAGCCCTTAGCAGAAACCCAAACCCAAGCAGAATATAGCACCGCAGCTCCTAACCCCAGTACCCAAATTTAGGCATGTAGATAGAGCAGCTTAACTCTGAGGATTGCTGGGACCCATATAGACCACCAGAGTCAATGGAAGCAGCAGGTGCTTGGAAACACTGCAAATCAAAGCACTCATTTGAGGGACTAAATATAGATCAAAATTTAAGCACCCAGGCTGGAAAATGTTGGCCATGTCGTCTCTCCGCTGCATTTCACTACAGGACCATCCACTAGAGCACAACAGGCTGCTCCTGCTAGATGCCCGTAGAAGGTGTTGGATCTCTGATCCCAGCACCACCGGTGCTGCTGCTCATTAACAGGTTTTTATCCATGGTGACACAGTGCAAAGTAGGTTCTCCTCCTCACTTTTTTAGGGGATATTGCTGCACTTGAGATAACCTCGCCGGTTTATCTGTATTGAAAGCGATGTCAGCGGGCTGTCAGGACACCTCCGCGCAAATCGGG
Source organism: Crypturellus soui (assembly GCA_032275445.1). Classification (NCBI taxonomy): domain Eukaryota; kingdom Metazoa; phylum Chordata; class Aves; order Tinamiformes; family Tinamidae; genus Crypturellus; species Crypturellus soui. Next base: position 343,864 of record JAUBNY010000293.1, on the reverse strand, counting down.
CACGTCGGTGGCGTCTTGCGGGCTGTGTGCGAGGAATGCCGGGATGTGGGAGGGTTTCCCGGTGCAGCTGCGCCGGGGGCCCGGCCAGGGCTCAGCTTCCCCTCCTGATGCCCATCACGGCCCGAGGGGGACCGGGCAGCGCTGCTGGGATCACAGCACACGCTCGGGCAGCAGCACGAGAGCTCAGGTCTTTGCTGCCTGCTTTTGACAGCGGCTCTTTTTGACTGTTATTTCCTCAATGAAAGGGAAGATGCAGGGAGAGAGCACTGATCTGCAGTCACTGCTTAACTTGCCCAAGTGTTCAGCTCCAGCTGTTGCC
>JAUBNY010000293.1:320460-339792 GCA_032275445.1 Crypturellus soui | reverse complement strand
ACCATCCTTTCCCAGGTATTTGGAAGCATGGCAGCTATCAAAAATTCCTTTCTGCTGGTACTCACAAGCACTCCAAACTGGGAGAGAAATCTTAAAAACAAACAAAAAAATCAACGTTTTTACATTTTTTCCTTTTTTTTTTTTTTTTTAATCCTGACAGGGCCTTGAATGACTAGTGTTAATGCTATTGAAAATGGAGTAAGAGCCAGTAAAAGCTGAGAAGATAGCAAGAGCCAGTAGGTTTTTCTAAGGCACCACATAATTGATCTTGGGAATTTATTTTTGTTGTGCTGGTTCCTCGTCTTAGCTTTGAATTTCTCCACACCCATCAGCCTTTCTTCAAGGGCAGAAGCAGACAGGTATTTGAAATACAAATCAAAGACAGCAATAGAATTTGATCCTGGGAACTCAGAAACAGCTCTTATCAAGATAAAGCCAAGCTAATACTCCAAGGAAAATGATAATGCACTAAGTGTATGAGGACTAGAATAAAAATTCTGTCTGCCAGGCTCTGAGATGGTGCTTTAGTAGTTGGCAGCTACTAGAAAAATTAAGCTTTCACATTCTATGCTGCTTTCTGGAAGAGCTTACCTTTACCACAGAAAACATTTCATAAGAGAACTTGATAAGCCACCATCAAGAACAAGGTACAGACACCAAACTGAAACGGGACCATGTCATAGGACAAGACCCAAATAGCTGCAGAAAGATTATTTAAAAAAAAAAAAAAATCAAAATCCAGCTCTGTAGGGGAAGGGTACTTAGAGCCCCTTCATGTTTGACACTACCCTCTTTCCACCCAAGGAAGCAAAATGACACTCCTAGCCAAGCCACCACTCAACAGCTGGTATGAAAGTGACTTCAAAGAGAGCACGTACCATACACCACCAGTAACTACCAGCCAAAACCTGCCCTTGGAGCTCGCAAGAGCGATACGGCCAAGAGCCTCGAGCGCTAGAGCAGCCCGTGCCTGTGGAGCACACGGGGACACTACGTCCACTCGGACAACCGCGCAAGCGAGCACGGGACAACGCTCCCACGCTGGCTCAAGAGGTACGGACTGTTGTACAGAAGTCCTGGGCTCTGGTTATACATTACGGTTACTGCGTATTCAAGTCATGACTGCCCCTTTTTGTTCATCTTGTCTCATCAGATCTTCAGGTACTTAGAAAACAGACACAATCTGAAGTATCTTACACACAATGAGGGAATCATTTTATTAGATTATGGAAGACAGCAGCATTACAGTACAAAAAGTTACAAGAGTAGCAGAAAAAAAGTGTTTTTGGTTTAAATACTTAGGATTATACTGGGGAACATGAGAAGGATAGTACCCTTTTCTAAACTAACTCCTAACCAGGTTATCAAAATAAGTTTTGAATATTTAGCACAAGTAAAAAAGTTACAACAAACATTATTATAAAATGCTTTAATAAATAGTTTTTTTTCTGAAAGTTTCTTTTTTAAGAACATGTCAAACAAAAGTGTACTAAAACAGAAGATCCTGCAAAGCAATTCCTGTGTTCATGTATAAAATAACTAGTTTCAAAACATTTATGTTTACATTGTTCATGGGCCAGAGTTTACGCTCTCAAATAAACATCTGCTCTTCTCACTGGTAGGGTTAACTAGGTGGATGTAATGTTATGCTTTTTCAGTAATTAAAATAAGCTTGGTTTGCCCAGTTAATAGAAGTAATAAAGCCTTAAAAAAATCCCAAAAAACAAAACCCCTTAAGCCTTCCATCTTCCAATACAAATAATCATTTCTAATGAGGTACTCCCATCTTCTCAGCTTGCCAACCTTTTTTTTCTTTTTTCTTTTTTTTTTCTTTTTTTCCTTTTTTCTTTTTTTTCCTCTCTTTAGAGCAAAAGATGAATAAAGCACAACAGAAACAAGATTGAGGAAAATATTGTTCCCTTCATTAGGCCTGTATTTAAACGCAAAAAAGTAATACCACATGTAATTAACATATTCACAAAAGAAAAAACAATGCCTCGCTATGTTGGTACTGTACAGTAGATGCACCCGTTAAGTGTTCTTGAGATGGGCTGAATGTGGGGATAAACAAACATTTCTGGATCTATTTACACATAAGTGGTTATGTTCCTATGTAAATACAAATGACCAACAGATTCCTAACATTGATTGTATTAACATCATTTTCTAATCTGGACATAATACCAAAAAAAAAAAAAAGTCTTATAAACTGCCATAAAACCTCCTTTTCTGCAACATAAATTAAAAGGAATGACATGTAAAAAAAGACCAAAATATTTAAGTTATTAAATCAAATATACAGAGTGATTCATTTAATATGTACATATTTACAAAAAAGCACTTTCACTATTAGAAAATAAACTGTGTCAGTTGGGGAACCTAGAGTTCTCACAATTTAACTATATTGATATGGCAGTCTTTGACAGTTGCTATAGAAAAAGTTTAATCTCAAGGCACTTGTCACATGCTTCAATACTGCAATTCTAAAGTAATTAAAACAGAAATAAAAAGGCCACTTTTAAACCACAGTTGAAGGATCTCTATAATTTTTTGTTCCTATTACAAAGTGTGTAAGGCAAATTTGGAAAGAATCTTACAGAAGCTACTAACGTAACAAGTGCAGTGAGCTGCCATTAATAGATTCAAAGTCAAGAAACAGCTTAAAGTTCACACAATTTCCTCAACCAGGAGGTTTTAAAGCCACCATTAAATTAGAGCAAGTAATAAAAAGAAATACATTCTGTAAACAGTGTACAGTCTTTTGTAATAAACTTTACACATATTGAAAATACAACCTCTCCTCTGCCACATAGCGAGTGTATTATAAGTAAACTTTACAAAAATAGCAACTATCAAAGATTACTCATTTTTTTCATCTGACAGTCATTGAATAATTTATACAAGGCTAAAGAAACAAAATAAATTTTATTTATTATTATTTTTATTTAATTTTTTTACTCAAAATAAAGAAACTATGAACATTTGACTCCAGATATTTTTAGTCCTTGATGCAAAGTGGAGATGTCAATTTTTCCCCCTCCCCAGTAAGGGTAGGCGCAGTGTGCCCACCTTCCAAACACGGATTAGTCTCTACTGCCTTCAAAGTTTGATGCATTCACATTTTTTACAGATCTGTTGTCCATTTTGCCTATTTGATGGGATTTCTTTACTGGACTGCTCTCTGATGTGTCAGATGCCTTTGTCGGCAAAGGCTTTGCGAGTTTGTGAGAGAGGAATTTGTCCATTTCCTCATCTCTTTCCTCATCTTCATCCTCCTCTTCCTCATACTCTACATACTCCTCTACTGCATCACAAGTTCTTTTTTGAGGAGATATGAAGTTTTTGCATTCATAACGAATGTCTTTGTTACTATAAGATCTGTCTATAGGATTTCTTATGGGATTTAAAGGTGCCCACTGGTTATTGGCACCCTCTTCTCTAGGAGGACGGCTTCTTTCTCTCTCTTTTCTTCTCTTCCGAGTCCACCACACACAGATGATTATACAAGTCAGCCACACAATGCTGAACACCGCACAAAGAATTGGAACCAAATAATCTAGAGGATAAACAAAATAAATTCTTATGTTAATGGAACTAAATATATAGACTGGACAGTTGCAAGAGATGTAACCATATCTAAGTTAACCCTGAAAGGACTTTAGAAGAAAATACCTTTATTGCTACACACTTATCACCATATACTAGTTGTCTAGAAATACTATTTTACTATTCTAAGCTAGTATTTTTCCTTTGTCATTAAGCAGTGAAAATGCATCCACAATGATTTTTTTTCTAACGGAGGAACTGATTATATAAATAGCATCTCCTTCTGAAGCACACAGGGCAAGCTGCCCCACAAAACCTCAGTCATGATGCTTTAAAACAAAACAAACTCACAAACCCTTATCCTCTTTGAAGGCAGGTTGGAAGGACTACTGTCCCTCTAAAGTACTGGTGTTTGTATCAGAAACATACACTACATTTACTGCAAGACAGAACCATCCTTTTCTGTCAAGTCCAGGCATTTATGCATCACTTACCTCTTACTTTAATTGTTTTTACTATGAATATTATGATATTTAACCAAACAAGCACCCCTTACAACTTTCCAGTTTTACTTTACAGTGAATTCTTAGTTCACTTTCTTGTACTAAGTTATTTGGTATAACAGAATTCTATCACTAAATATGTTACTCTTCACTGCCAAATGAATAAAGGAGTTGAGACAATTGCTTTCTCCACACTTTTGTATCACACTAGACCCACTAGGTTCTTTTTCAGTCACGCTAACCTATATTTCTGTGATAAATAATCCCTGAGAAATTATGCATGCTGGGCATTTGCTGCTTCTACTTTTGCTCTGGTTCTACTGCTAAGACAGAAAACTAACCCTTTTTTCTACTCTTTGAGCAATCCTTTTGACCCTGCAAAAATGTAAAGCATCTCAGGTTTCATTTCCTCTTACAACGCACAACTTCAAAGTTCAGCAGACAAATGCTGTCAACTCACCCTTCCAGCCTATAATCCAAATGTAAATTCTCTCTGTAGCTTTAGGTCAGCTGCTTGCAGAATAACCCACTGTACAAAAATGACTGCAGCTGCTTCAGCACCTTGTTTCAGCACCTTCATTCCAATCTTAAAGTGCCTCTGAGCATGTTCTTGTGTGACAGTTTGTGTAAGTAGCATCTAACACAACAACACTTCTTTCTGGTAAAGGAGACTAAATCAATTGGGAACCTGGCTGATCTAAAGGAATCTAAAATTGTATTTTAGCAGTTTGGAGAAGGATATTAAACTATGAATTTAGAGGAAAAAGATATTTTAAAGAACGAACAGCTTTTCATACCAGCTTCTCCACAACTAGGAAACCAAATTTGCATTCTCATAGCAACCCAATTTCTACTTAATCAAATGACATTGGATCCAAATTTCTAAGATTCATAGACAAGGCTTTGGCCATTTAGACACATCATCAGTTTCTGTCTAACAAAACAGTCTTAATTTGTGAACTATACAAAATCATCTCTAAGGACTTGACCATTCCATAAAAATCAAATTCAGATTCCCATCACAGACACAGGGGTTCCACCAACATTGTGTTACATTTGAGAAATAAGTAAAAACCAGGAGTAAATCTCAATTTTCATGGTTTTTGCTTATAGTTTACTTCCTAATGATCCTACTTAAGAAATCTGAGAATCTGCTCAGTACTGACCATTCAAACCAAAAGGATTCTAGAAACTTATCATTTTCTGGCATTAATTATGAAATCAACAAAGTCTTTTCCCTTCCTCAGAGTCTTTTGGAGTCTTATTGGGGTGGAAAGCAGAATAATTGCATTTCTCTTCTCCCAGGATTTTAAGAAATAAGAGGGGGGTTCAAGTATATCAGAATGTTGACACAGGTCTACTATCTATGCAGTTTTTGTTCAATATAAGAACAAAGCTTGTGCATTCCTTTCTCAAGAGAGTCGAGGAAACAGTGTATTTGCCAAGGCTTTAATAGATTAAAGGCATTCCCTAGAAGTGAAAGTCAAGGGAAGTAGAACTAGGCAATTTACTCACTGTCTGGAACATGAGCAGGAAGACTTTCGAGAAGGTTACATTGGGGAAGTCCAGGAAAAAAAAAATGGAAAGTCTCCTACCATTGTAAGATTTCTACTATAGGACTTATTTCAACTGCACCAGGGGACATTCACAAGACCTTCTCCTGCCTCCCTCAAGCAAGAACATGAGCAAGAAATACACCAGGCAAAATCTTCAACTGTTCATTCTGGCTTATGTCTTACAGAGACCATATTCAGAGATAAAAGTCTGTCCATCATACCACAACCTCATTAAGGGGAATGCACATTGTAGTTAAGCCAAATGTGCACTAACAAGAAATTCATGGCAAAAAATGAGAGAAAAGTGATTTCATTCTGGCCAAATATTAGAAGACACCAAACACCTTTTACTCCTCTTAAAAAAGGTAACATGAGCACTTTAACACACACTAGGTATAATGACCTGCAGTTTGTCTCCTCCCCTGTTTTTTTTTCCCAGCAGCATCAATGACTGGGGCTTGGGTGAAATTAATTTGGGTGAATCGGAAAGGATGTAAGCAATGCATTAACAGTAGGAAATCCTTGTCTATTAAAGGCATATTTAGAGTAGAAAGCATGATTGGAAATCAGAGTCAAAATAGTGTATGACAGTAGGCAGGAATATTCTGTTATTCTGTTTGAATTTAAAGTAGCACACAAGCACAGGCTCTTGCTTTTAAGACATTTCCTGTTCAGTTAGAGATAGCAAAGAGTTATTATTATTATTTTTTTTGTAACAATTTGATCTACCACTTATCCATCAAGACATGTTAAAACAGACAAAAAAAACTGTCAGGAGGGGCACTGTACATGCTTTAAAACAGAATTAATGTATTGGGAATCTTACCTGATGATGAATTCCCAACAACTATGGTCTCTACTTTGACCTCAGTTACTGCCAACATAACAGTGCTGTTTTGCCGCTTGGTGATTGCATTTACTATTGTATTAGCAGCATTCTGTATGAGACTATTGTCTTGTTCATCTTGATGCGGAACAAAAGACTGAAGGAGTGGAGGGAAAGAAAAAAAAAAGAATTGCAAAGTGAAGTGATGGCAATAATTCTACTTTTTAAAACCAATTACATCTTAATTGTGCTCTCTAGGTTGGTTTTCTTGGCAGTTACTTATAAACAGCAGCCTAAAAGTTTACTGCAGCAACAGCATGCTGGTTCAGTCTACACTGCACAGAGTATCAGACTTGGTGGGCATCACGCCTACTTGCTAATGTGGTATACCTCAAATAAGAGGCAACTGACTTCCACATTACTTACACTACTGAGCTAAACTTAGTCATAGTTTGAAGCACTTCAAGACATGCAGATTACCTAGATACAAACTTGGACCATTAAGAGACTGCTATATTTAAACCACACAGTCTGCTCCTTGCATCATGGCTCAGCATGTTCTTTATGGTACTGGTAAGCAAACAGTGCAGCTTCTGCCTAGATAAACACTTTACGAATAAAAATTCACATGTTGCCTGAAAAGTAAGCAATCCATAAGCACTGGCTGACTAGGCTATAAATACTTCTAAAGCAATCTAAAGCATTTTTCTTTTTTAAAGCTTCATAGGGCAACAGTTACTGTCATCTGACTAGAATCCTCTTCCACTTCCCACTTAGGCTTATGCATTTTTATTGAGTCTCCTAAAGCACCATAGAGGAGAATTCACAGCAGCTAAACTTTATGCTGACAAGATCCAATTCAACCACTTGCAGCCTTATCTCTATACAGAGAAAGTCAATAGCCCAGGATTTCTGAGACACAAACACTTTTGGATGCTTATCAGGATGAAATCGGTCTCTGAAGTGATTTATCAGTAAGATAGTGATAGTCTTCAGTCATAGTCATAGCTCACAAAGTTATCTAGCAGTTAGGAAATTCTGAGATCAAATTCTCATATTTGCAGCCGGAATGAAAGAGATTATTGTATCTACATTAAATACGTGAAATTTTTAAACAACTTCCCATGCTTAAAATAAACAGTTCCCTGCATGTATCAGTACAAATCTCATACTTACAATAGCAACTTCCACTGCATTCTCTGTGGAGTATGACAAATCACACAATATTATCAATGTTCTCTCCCTAGAAACAATTCTAGAAGCTGGTAAATATCGAATTTCAGAGCAAATAGTTTCTGTTGTAGTGCCCTGTTAGAAACAATGGAAATTGCATGACTTTAGTTCAAGTCAAAAATACTATCTAAAAGTACACAGCTTGAGAATTTTTGCAGCTACTGAAACCCGACAAAGATTACAAAAGTGAGGAAAAAAATTATGGAACCACATGGGAGGGATTGGGTTTAAACAGCTATATTAATACAGTTCAAAAACATCTTGAATGGATCTTCAACTATTAGAAATAATTCAATTCTAAGATTTGAAAAATCCATAATATTAAAAATAAAGTTTAATTTTGCCTTGCCTTTTAGACATAGAGCATCTTATAGCAGAAGTCATAAATTTTGTAAGCTGCTGACACAGCAAGGAATTAAAAGTATTAATCTTCCATGTCCGTGCATGGAATATAGTGCTATATTGCCATACTTTGCTATTAACTTCTTTTCTCACCTGTGGAACTTTGTCTCCATTAAAAATTAAAGTAATTCTAGCACAGTCATTGTCCAAATACCCAGAATTAGGCAGACACTTGATATTGGCAGGCAGAGGTTCAGAGGCACTGCATTCTCCCCATTCAGTGCACGGTGGCTGGAAACATTTCATATACTTCTCCTGGCATTCTTGACCCATGGGGCAATGGTTATTTGCATCCCAGTGTCTTTGTAACAGACAAGGTTTTTTCCCACACCACACCTAAAAATAAAAGAAAATATTGTTATAGTTAATTGCTTTTACGCATCAAATCAAAGTATGTGATTCACGCTAAAGATTGATGATCAACTTATTGTAAGAGATGTATTTCTGTAGTACTGTCATTTTAGTAGGCATTTAGTAGAGTGGAGTTGCTCTTTTACAAAATGAGGACATTTACGTTGACAAAAAGGTAAACTCAGCACTTATTACCAAGACACTGGTGAAGGGATACTGTCTGAAGGGCTTATAGATTCACCTCACTTAACTGAGCTATCGAGAGGTTAAAACATCTATTTTAAGATAGTCATTTAGGCATCCATGAAAAGCAAAAAAGAGAAACATTTCCATCATGATTCACATCCATTAGATATTTATTTGGAGATGTGCTGAAGTTCCTTGCCACAGAATGCTGAAGATGTAGAGTGACACAGGAGATAGAAGTGGATGTGCCTGAGGTGACAGTCTTTAAGAGAAAATAGTATACCAATATCCTCAATTTATTGAGGTACAGTAAGCTTCCAAATACAGCTCCATTTTATGATACACATCTGTAGACCTATAAACCAATATTAAAGTTTAGGAAAAATACACATTTCTTACAGCACCATTGTCAGCAGGAAAGCATATCTATTCTGTTAACCAGCATATCTAAGTGCATGACTTTTTTCTTTGCCTACAGGACACCTAGATTAAAAAAGCAAGGATGAACAGTGAGATCTGGAGGTTTTTAAATTAGTGCTTCTAGTGAAGCATGTGTCAGATCACAGGGTGGGATAATGTGTTATCCAGTGTTCCTGTGGAGACAACCACATCCCAGCCTGTGAGCAGAAGTGATTTTTTGTGTGACAAGCTGTATAGGTGCCACAAATCCACTAACAAATGCTGCGTACAAAAGCCACACTACAGCAGGAACTGAAAGGTTCAGAACACAATAAACTAATTTATTCAAGTTGTACTTAATGCTAGTCTTATGTTTTATAAATCACAACCACCAGTACATATGCCAAGCTGCATATACAAAGGTTGTAATTTGTCAATTCATAAGCCTTCTGAAAGACAAAGAGGCAAGTATTACTAACTGAAGAAAAAGTATTTTCTTCCTACATGTCCTTTACCTTGGAATTAGTGTTCCACAGAATTAGAAACCCTACAACTGTAAAACTGTTAGAATGATTTATTTATCCTTTCAGGGATCATTACTCCATTCCAGTTCATATTTACTTTTCAGCAAAAAGTGCCTCTCTGTCTCTAGACAACTTGTTCTAGAAGGTAGAGAGCAGAACATTAGCTTATGATTATAAAGACAATTCCATAAGCGTTTTCATAGGAAGTCAGTGGACTTCACTCAAATAAAGGCAGTTTAGGTTGACCTATGGAAAAGTAGAGAGGGAAGAGAAGAAGTGTGCGCATGAAGAACTGTAAGTACATTTCAGAGAGAAGCTTTTAAGAAAAATCAGTCAAAATGACTACCTTGGTGCAGTCAATACGGCCATCCAAACAGTGGCAGTTGTTGCACTCTTGATCCCACCTGCTGCCATGAGGAAAGGTTATTCCCTTAAGCCAGCAAGGCTTTCCAATTCCAATCACTAGTGAAAAAACACATGCAGACATTTCACCTTTAAGTTACTGAAACTACACGAACTTAGAAAACTACATCTTATTACTCCTTACACAGACGACTACTACATATCAGCTTTATACTGGCTATCCCATACCCAAATATTTTTGGCAAAAAGGTGATAGAAAATACAGAAATACCTTCTTGGCATCTAGGACCAACTCTTCCAGGGGGACAAGTGCATCGGTATCCATTTATTTCATCTATACAAGTGGCACCATATCCACAAGGAGAAGACTGGCATTCATCAATATCTAGACAGAAAATAGAATAAACTCAGTCGCAAAGATATAGAACAGTGTTTGTACTTAGACATTTCCTGACGTGCAGGAATGCTTAGGCTTTGCTGACATGCAGGAATGACTCACTTCTATTGCAATGCAATCCACTACAAGGAAGAGTATGGTTTAACCTCCATTATAGATATTTCATGAAACTTCTCTTCATGAGTTTCAAATGGCAAGCAGATTCCATTTAGTGCATATGGGCCAAAAAAGGCAAGATAGCAATGTGCATTGAGATTACAGAATGGCTGAAGTTGGAAGAAATATCTGGAGATCATCTATTTCATGATGATATCTAGTCCAGATGCATACTGAGTTTTTTATTTTATCTTGGGGAAGTGTTCAATAGTAATTTATGTAACAGTGAATCAATATATGCAACAGAAACCAACCTGCGAAATAAGCGAGCTACAGACACTGTTTCCTTTCCAATCATAACTCTCCTCTCACAAAACATTTTTCAAAAGGCTTCCCTGCATTGAAAACCAACACCCACACCAATCCCTCAAAGAGGGACCTTATAAATGCTGATTCTTGGCTGATACAGAAAATTGGTTCATTTTCCATGTTACATAATATTCTTCTTCTTTTTTTTTTTTTTTTTGAAAGTGAATGTATTAAGTAGTAGTAGTGTGACTTATCTGAGAAGCCAGGGGAAAATACCACATGGATGTGGAAGAGCTTTTGGTTCTCTTCTATCACTCCTCAAAACCACTTTCAGATCAAATTTTATGAAAATAAATAATTAAAAAAAAAAGTATCTAAATTACTACAGGGTTTAATTTCTTTTCTCCTCTTTCCAAGCTACATTGGTTTACCATACATGATTATCTGTAACCACTGGTTGAATCTCCACAGATGACAAAGCCAAAGCTACCACCTTAAGTACTATGGCCAACATCTGACTATTGACGAAGTTGAAGGACCAGGCCCAACAGCCCCGAGGCTATAAAATATCAGTCTGATCTACTAAGGTAGACAAGCTGTATAAAAATAGGGTACATCATATTCAAGCATACAGGCTAATGTCCCATTACAGAAAAAAAGTGGAGGGAGGAAATTCCCCAAACAGAAGAAAATCCCAGACCCACCCAAACAACAAGTAAAATACCACAACTCCTCCACAATATTCAAATGCAATCTTACAATCCTTTTCCTGCTTCGCAGTTTCTCTGTTCTTTAAGATACTTGCAAGGTAGCTTGAGATTGGTTTTACAGCTTTGAAAGATCTGCAGAGTGTTGTGAGCCCCTAAATAATGTGCCAGCACTACACTCCTGGATGTTCACTAATAATGCCTCTGTGGATTTCTATTTCTAACGTTACATGAAAAAATCCAATGCAACAAGACATCTTTAGCACAAAAAATGTTGCTTACCAGGAAATACCTAAAACATAACGAGCTGTTACAAAGGTAGCAACCCAGAACCTACAGCAGTGTATGATCGATTCAAGCAAATGAGACTCAGAGTACAGTTTAAATCAAATCATTATTAGTTACATTTCATGAAATGAAGAAAGGGGCAAACTAAGGTTTCATTATTTACAAGGTGAGAACCAATGCCTGAATATTCAGCTGAATTCTGCTTCATTATTCGGAATTCAGCTGACCTAACACATAAAGGGTCAAGGGGTGTTCTTTTTCTAGATTTTTCTGTGTGTGTCAGAATGGTGGAACTTTTTAATTCTTTACCCGTACAGGTACTTACTAATCCTGCAGTCAGGACCAGCAAACCCAGGTGCACATTCACATCGAAACCAGTTCACACCATCAACACAGATGCCTCCATTGTAACTGTAAAAATAATAAATCCATCATTACAACAAGCTTTCTCTACAAGGGTAGATTCACAAGTCTAAAGATGAGCAAAAACCGTAGGGGTCTCACAGCCTGTTCAAATGCAAATGTCTATTCAGGGTACTTTCTCACTATTGAACAATACAGAATTAAAAAGTCCCTGATAATTCATAATACAAGTCTACTCAAAAAGCCATCTGCATTGTTTCATTGATCCCCTCTAATTAAAGTTTTATTAATTAAACCTTCTGCTGTTGTTTAGAAGAATGATTTTTCTTCCTATCAGAGAAAGCATACTGAGCATACTGGTAGATAAATAATAGTGCTTAGTATAATAGTCCTACAAAAATACATGTGTGGGGGGAAGGTGGGAAGTATATTGATAGAACTCAGGGACATAAAGTAGCACTGTGCAGTATATATAAAGCAGAGATAAGGCTTTGCAATTTTTTGTTTTTTGAAATATATGAAATGATTGCATCAGAAGCCAGCAACATGGAAAGGTAAGTTAAATATTTCCTTAATACATATATTATTATTTTTCCCTTCAGCCATAAATATAAGGCAGTATTTATAAATAGTATTTAAATGTGCAAACAGTGTTTATTATATCTCTCAAAAATATTTTTAAAAAGTTCTTCATAGATTAATATAAAAACATTCAATTAGATCAAATACTAAGTTTATCTATTGTCAAAGTAAGAGTTTTCAATTATTTCCTACATTTTTCATTCAAAGTCTCAACTGTACATTTTTGAAATATTATCCTGAGCCCAATTAATTGCATACTATAAGAACTCTGCATACTATAAGAACTCAGCACACAGTTCTGGCTTTACAACTACACTGTAAAATAATACTTTATCTGTACATGTATTTGTACACTCAGAACTGTGTTTGGTCATCCTCTCTGTTGTCAAAGAACAGCTAAAGCATGACTAAAGTAAAAACATTTACACTTATTTTGACAAAGGCTGGCTTCAATAGTTTCGAGGGTAGAATCAACTCTAATCTGTAATGGAAAATCACTTTTACTCTGCTTGTTTTTGTTTTCACAATATTTAGAGAACTGGAGTTCTCATGCTTACCAGGGATGAGGATTGCAGTCATTGGTATCTGAAAGAAAAAAAAAAAAAAAAAAAAAAAGAATATGAACTACTGCAACTTGTCTCAGCATATTTGTATTCTACCATATAACATGTCTAATCCAACTCTTAACATTACAAATGAAAGAAGATTATTAATACAAAATAGACCCTCTTCTCCCTGCTTCCCCCCATACATTTGCAGCAAAAGTTTGGTCAGAATTAAGAAACCAAAGAGACACCTTAAGTGTTAAAAACAAAGCAACAAACACATCTGTTTCATTTAAACAACTTAATGTGTGTTTTGACATATCAACAAGATAGACTGAAATGCAGCATGGTCACAGCACTACAGAAATAAAGTATCAGCCGCAATGCCAGTTCAAACAGGCTCTAAAGCTTTTTTAGAAGCTCACCATCTCTTTGACACATCACAGAAGTTACATAGATAGATTTCTTAAGGAAATCTTTCCCATTATAAAAACATCTGATTTAGTTGTTAATATTTACACTAGTATAGTCAGCTTTAAAAAACGTTAAAATCAATCAGGGCATACATCAATACAATAGTAATTTCTCAGCAAATTTACAGTAAAAATGCTAAAATGTAGATTTTCTACATGTTATTCCTTGAAGGAAAAAAAAAAAAAAAAGAACACACACAACCATAAATTCAGGTTTTACTCCACCTAATCAATTCACTGTAGATGTCAAAGTAGAAAATTGCTATCCTCAGAGAAAACAGCCGTAAATGATAGAATACAAGCTACTGCTTTCCTTTCCACATATTTTTCATTGCTAAAATTAATATGTTGAGCAAAACAATCCTCTCAAAAATGTGTTCCAAAAGATTATTTTTCAATAGGAAGCTGAAGGCTTATTTTGGCAAAGATTAGACGAAAAAAGACAATTTCTTCATTCATTAGACAAGCGTCATCTTCTTTACCTACCTCCCACCCAGAATGATTCAGATATTTTTGGCACGTGAACTCTATAAACTTGCTTTGTTTCAGTTAACTGCTCCAAGCCAGACACTCCTAATATCCCAGGGGAATGCAGGGGAAGAAAGGAGAAACAACTTACTCTGTGTGCATGTGCGTCCTTCCCATCCTTCTTTGCAGATGCAAGAAAAGGAATCTCCACTGCCAACACATGTTCCACCATTCATGCAAGGGTTTGGAAGGCAGCTGCTGTTTTTAGCTTTGATTTAAAACAAAGGGAAAAAAAAACAATTTCATCTGAATAGGCCAATATCACTATCCCAAAGAGTGTTTGATTCAGTACCTTAATATTAACAGGGAAATTCAATCTTTTAGAATTAGGAAAATTGAAAGAATCTTTTAGAATCCCAGTTATGTGAGCCTCTCAAACTTTTATTATCATTTTCCTTCCCTCTCTCCCGCCCGCCCTCACTTTTTATTTTTAAATAAGCCTCATGATTTAATCATTACCTATTTTCCTTCCATCTGATATTTATTATTTTCTACACTAGTAGGGAGTTATACAGGTCATCATGCACACCACATAATAGGACAATGGCATTTAAAAATGTAGACTTTGATTAAAAGCTCTAATTATATCTTAAAGAGAAGAAAATCTACATTGAGCTACATTCATCCAACATTTTAGTCTTAATGCAAATTTAATACCCATAAGAAGAGAGAAAAAAAAAAAAAAAAAAAAGAGTATCTTGGAGACTGCAATCTTCAGTTAGCTCAGTCTCCAAAATACCAGGGGTAGCTCGTTGCAGCAGCATGTAATCATGTAGAAAGAACAACTTCTTCCTCTTAGATTCATTTTTCCTAGCTAAGCCTATACCTACATAGCTCCCTTGCTCACAAAATTACCCACATTATGACCTTTAAAGCAAAGCTGAGGACTAATTTCCCTGAAAATTTTCATACATTGTGTCTATAGACAAGTACATAAGCTAGTGCAAAAGGATTCTAAACCAGCCTTCAGAGGAGCTCAAAGAAAGCCATGTAAGCAGAGCAAGGAGAAGAGTTTCCTAAAAACCAGTAACTAGTGTGAGGTGGAAAACCACCTGCCTATTAGAGTTTTTGGTGACTGATGACTCAGATTTTCTTCTAAAGTGGAAGATGTTAAAAATTTCAGTCACCGGCCAACAGAAATGGTTTTGATCTAACTAGAAAGAGGAGACAGGTTTAGCCATCAACCAAATGCTTAAGCACTATATTTTAACTCCTATCTTTGGTCCTATCTTTCTGTAGGCATCGCAGAAGCTTACCAATGTTGCAAGTACTTCCTATCCACTCTGGAGGACATGAACAGCGGAATGTGTCTCCATCATCATAGCAAGTCCCACCATTGCTGCAAGTATTTGCATCACACTGGTATTCACCTGCATATCACAACACAGCATAATTAAAACAGCAGGTCTAGGCAAACAGAAATAAAGGATAAAGAATAAAAATATTTTATGTCATAAAATTGTTTTTAATTGAAAGACTTTATACTTGAATGACACAGCACTAGTTCTGTGTGTTGTATTACTATAAGTAAACCCAAACGATTGAAGTTAAATGTATCTCTTAAGACATTACCCCCCTCTAATTTGTTCAAAAACATTTATTTTAAAAATGTTTGATTTTGCTGCTGGGAATCTGGAAGAGGTAATGCAAGTATGCTTATTTCTTTCACTGCAATTGTTTAAATTTCAGGAACTCTATCCTCATGAAGAGAAAGAAAACGAATCCTTGGGTAAACTTAAGATCAAAGTAAAAGAACACTTACGTGAATGACAAGTTTTGCCTTTCCAGTCATTCTTACACTCACAATAGAAGTCATTCACCAAATCAATGCATCGGCCACCATTGTGACATGGATTAGGAGAACAGTCATTGAAATCTAGAAAAATAATTATTTGATTAAATGGTCTTGGCAAGGCTAGATCATGAAAGAGAACAAAGTATTTATTTAAACTAAAGAGGAAAGAAAAACTGCATCGTGCTTAGAAAGATTGAATGCCAAATTATTAAAAGACTACTATATTCATACAAACAATGAAAAAGAAAAACTCAGATTTTTGAACAGCGGGAATTAGGAAAGCTTTTCTAATAGTTGAAGAAAAAAAACATTCAGAAATCAGCAGCTAAATACTTAAGTGAGCCAAAGCAGTTCAATTTTTCCTAACAAAGAACTATATTCTGAATTTCATAGAAAGCTATTATTTGTCTTGAAGTAGGACCCACAAAATGTCCTTGAAAGGACCCTCAACCTAGGCCATGTACATGAGGGAGTATTTTGAGATATAAAGCAGGAGAAGAAGCCTTAACTAAGAATTACAGCCTGTATATAAAGCTATCTGAAAAAGCTTTATATAAAGCTTTTTATACACATATATAAAGCTTTATATACACATAGGAATTTTGTAACAGAGGCAGAGGATTCTTTTCACTTATGACAGAATTTTTAACAGGCAGAATACAAGTATTTCAGACTAAACTTAACCCAGACTACTAAGAAACCTCTTTGACAGTGAAGACTACCAAAGATTTCTTGCCTTTATTTCACATCTCATTTGGTATAAATCATGAGGGCAAAAAAACATGAAGGCAAGTTCTTATCAAGTGGCATCATTCAGAGTAGATCACATTAGTAAAACATCAACTGCAGTCTCCTTTGACATAGCCTGGCAGTAAATCAGACTAACATACTACTATGACTTTACCAAGGCCCAAAGCCTCAAGCCAGGGTAGCAAGATTAAAAGTTTGCTCTCATTGAGCCGAGAACACAAGGTGCACTAACTCCCCATGATATTTATTAAATAAGACTTCAGACTTGCATTTTTTAACCAATGGATTAGACATTAAATTTATAATTTCTTTGATAATGTAGAAGCATTTTAGCTTGAACTGAAAGACACTATACACTGGCAAAAAAAGGGCAACTGCTGGTTATTTGTATTACTGGACCAGGCAAAAAAGGAGCTTTTTATGTACATTAAATACTAAAAGGTATGTAAACTTACAGTGATAAAAGAAATGCAATGCATCTTTCTAACAGAATCTGTCACTTTCATCTTTCCCCAGAACAATTTTTTTTTTCTCCCAAGAAATATCCTATACTATTGTGAACAATCAGATTTTGTTCCTGTTCAAGTAATTGAGCCCTCTGGAGCTGCTGTCCAAAAA
Organism: Crypturellus soui; assembly: GCA_032275445.1. Lineage (NCBI taxonomy): Eukaryota > Metazoa > Chordata > Aves > Tinamiformes > Tinamidae > Crypturellus > Crypturellus soui. Next base: position 322,452 of record JAUBNY010000293.1, on the reverse strand, counting down.
CCCTGGAAAATACTTTGGCAAACACTGGGTAGAAGGTTCTTATGGAACAGAGAAACACTGTGCTATTATCAGCCTCATTCCAGCCACCATTAACGGCTGCAGCACAGGTGTCACCCTCAGCACAAAATGCTCAGCACTTGCGTGTACTCACTTGTGTCGCACAACTCTCCTTCCCAGCCACTTGAGCAGAAACACCTGAATGAATCCACTTCATCAATGCACGTGCCACCATTCTTGCAAGGCTTCCCAAGACAATCATTGATATCTACAAGAATAAAAAGGTCTCAATGCAATTGCTCAAGGCTGTCTTCGTCTACGTATGTGAATTTTAGATTTAAGCCTCTAGGACCAACAATGTAAAGCTACACTCCACTTGCACATACATAAGAACACTCATAACATTTTCAACATTGGTAGAGGTTTTAGATATATGCTCTCATTTTTTTTTTTTTTTTAAACAAACCAGAACATTAAGTTTGTCTGAGGAAAACAGCCAGTGTTCAAAAACCATGTGAAGCAGCAATGCACCCGCTCCTAAGTTATGTTGTCAACATTTTTTTTTTTTTTTTTTTTTTTTTTAAGTATTCTCACTTTGGAGGAATCCATGGCTTCTTGGGAGAAAACTGTCCACAGCCATGGTGTGTACAGACACTCTTCCATTTAAGTTTGGACTGAAATCAATTGTGTTTCGTATTAGTTTGCTTTTTCTCTGTGAAACACAACTGTTCCCAGAAGAAACTTTAAAACGTGCCTAGAGGACTTTTTGTAGTGCACTGTTCCAAGTAAAGTCCTAAAATTCTACATTTTTTGTTTTAACATCTAAAAATAAGAAGTTTCTTAAGGAAGGCTTAGATTAGCAGTCATTTGAAAGAGATTTTTACTTACTTTCATGGCAGTATACTCCAGTAAAACCTCTTTCACAAGCACAAGTAAAATTCCCTCCTGGCTGACTAATGCACCGTCCATGAGGTCCACAAACATTAGATGAAATGAAACGGATTCCACCTTGGGTAGCATTAGTGAAGACTTCTATTGTACAGCTGTCTATTACTAAAAATAAGAAGTACACCATCAATTATACTAATGTTCTGCATCACCAATCAGTCCTATAGATTTAAAAGAAGTTATCCACAGATTAAGACTGCTTACAATCTGTTTTATTTTTTTATACTAACTGTATTTTACTCATTTATAAATATTACAAATATTTTATTACAAGCATGTTTTCCCACTGCCCCACTCTACTTCACAGGATTCAAGCAAATGAAGTACTTCAGATTATGCTATTACAAAATATAGCATTGTGCTCTCATTTTTAAAGGACAATTCTCTGGACAACATCAAGTACCTTTACAAGAATTGTTCTTGCAGTGGTCCTTGAGATGTGAACAATTCTTTCCATCATAGTCATCAGGGCAGGCACAGTAATAATCTCCTCCCAGATCATAGCATTTAGCCCCATTCTGGCAAGGGTTAGGTTCACAGAAATCAATATCCATCTGCAAGAAAGACCACAGTTAGCAGCAGCTGCTTGATTTCCCAGGGGTAATCAGCTTTATCTATGTTGCCATAGACACAGATGAAACAATTTATACGGAAACTCAAGTTTAAAATACATTTACGAACTGTCACTATTGCATTCCTTTCAGCAACACAGATCTAGACTTCAAGTTACTTTAATCAATCCTAATAGACAGCATTTCTGATACCTCTATAAAAATATCCTTTCGCAGAAGGCTGAATAAGCACATTTGCAATAACTTTGCAAAACAAAAAAAAATACAACAACAGAACAAACAAAAATGCAAATCACTGACTGGTGATGCCCTAAATCAGTTTCAAAATGCTGAAAGTAACCTCAGAAGTTACAGTTATTATATCATGATATCTTCCCTACAAATTAGGGGTTTTAATTTTTTTTTTTATATTTTTTAGGTTTTTTTTATTTCCCTCCCAGCCCACTACTCTTCATGTGGGAAAGGAGAACTTTCT
>JAUBNY010000293.1:275254-294598 GCA_032275445.1 Crypturellus soui | reverse complement strand
CCCCCCCCCCCCCCCCCCCCCCCCCCCCCCCCCCCCCCCCCCCCCCCCCCCCCCCCCCCCCCCCCCCCCCCAAGAAAAACCCACACACCAACACCACAGGGGTATCTCTTTCAGAGCCCTTTTATAAAAGCTCTGCCTTGGTTTACATTAGTGAGTTCTAGCATAGATGGTCTAGCAAAACTTATTGCCACCAACTACAAACAATTCTTCTATAACACAAGATGCTTATAGCAGACAGCTTCTTTCTTTTCTAAATGGTGCTTCCAAAAAACGAGTTACAGAATTTGTAGTAATGTTGCACTGTTTAGACTTGGATTCTTTGAACTCATGCCCATCCAGCAGTGTAAAGGGGGCTCTTAAGAGCATAAGCAATGTGTATAGATTAGCTTAAGAGATATTCAAAGCAAAAGTTTTCATGAATGCTATTATGCTAGCCAGATGTGTTTGGTTTCTTGCATAGATTTAGACAAAAAATAATGAAAACACACTTTTTCTAATAAGAATATTAAAATGTTGCAAAATAAAAAGTATTATAGGTATAATATACACAATCATCACCCCTACTTTTTTCCTAGCTTGCATAGAGTTTATATTAAAGACTGAAACATAACTAGCATTTCACTTACTACAGCAGAACAAAACCATTTTTATACATTAAAAGTAAAATATTTGCCAAGAAGTATTTATGGTTAATTTCAAACAGGAGTTGCCACTGGAAGATATTTTAGAACTAACCATGGATTTAAAGGCGCACAGAGCAGGCAACACAAAGTAACTTGCTTCTATTGACTTGGATGTCTAGGTTCATCTAGAATTACTCAACACAAGAGAGTATTTACACTTATCAAATCAAAAATGAACATATATTAAGTTTGCCAGCTGAAAGAACATCAGCACACTTCTACAAGAACACATAGCTTTGAGAACCATTTCATAGAGTTAACTAAACAGAGACACCAAGCAGTTTGGAAAGACACAAATTAAGCCTGTTAAGCTTTGCTACTTCAGATGTGTTATTCTTGGGATAGGTGTTCGCAAAAGCGACTTCAAAGCATGACTCCATTGTTTACACTAAATAAAACACTCCCGTACAATCCCAAAGACCTAGTCTCCAGGGAGGGGGGGAAAATGAGACCCAGCCATATTGCTTTGGCTTTTTTTTTTCCCTTCATAAATTATATTTGCAAATCAGCATTCAAAAAAGATTTTTTTTTTTAAGATTTATACACACACACACTATGTCAGTTTTTTCATCTCAAGAAGGATGACCAATTTACTGATGGCATTTTCAGTTCGTTACAGAATATATTAACTACCAGCTCAAGTTTAGGAAAATATAAAAAAAAGTTAAGATTGAGCTGAAAGCACAATTGACATCTCATTTTCTGCATCAGTTTACATAAAAGCCTATTGTATATAAAAATACTTCTGTTCTAACAAGAATAAATTGAGAATTAACTGTGAATTAGAAAAAAAGTGTAGGTCCTAAAGAAATCCAAAGCCCACATCACCTTCCTGTTCCATAAACTATTACAGTCACACTAGCATTCAATGAATACGTAGTCTCATTGTCAGTAAGTACCATTTCCTTTAAAAGCTCTATCAAGGATAAGCAACATCTGTATTTGAACATTCTAAATGTAAAAGGTACATATATCTTTTACATATATAATACATATATATTCCAGAGATACAGAAAAATTAGTAGCCTTGTATTACGCCATCACCAACGTTCCTTGAACATCAAATCCCTTGCTCTTGACCAGCATGGTTAACTTTTAAATTGCATTTGTTTCCAAGAACTTCCTGTGTAATATGGGGGTAATACAGCTCTAGGTCTCATCTTATTCCTATATAGCCTGCTTATCATGTAGAAAGCTGACTTAAAAGCCGCTTCCCTCCCCAATTCTCAAACTATGACAGCTCTAGTATCTTCGTTATGAATTAGCAAAATGGCAAATGTAATAAGGAAGAAGTAAAGAAAGTTCCTGAAAAGAGTCAAGTAAGTTAAGAGTCAATAGATGGAGCAAGGCTGCAAGCTGATCTTTGAGAAGCAAAGAAAAGACTCAAAGATTTTCTCTAAAAGAAAGTATGTTCCTCACTCATACAAAACCTTGTTTCTCAGGTGTGTGCGTGGTGGGGGAGGAGGGTTGGCTTTTGAAACATCCTTGAAGTTTCAGCCACATTCGCAGGCAAGAACTGGTCTGCTCAAGACAAATGCCATTCCAACATACAAAGCTGTACGAGCACCCTCCCTCTAAACCTCCAGTTTTCATTTCAGAAGTACCATTAGCATGATGAGTCCTAAACAAAAGCCTCCCCAGAGCCAAACAACCGTATTTTATTAAGTATGTTATGGAGGGCCAAGCTGAAGTACTTCAAACATCAGCAGCTGATAGCAGAAGCAGTTGAGCAAGTTTAAGTCTTGTAAGTGAGAGTAATTACTGTAGTTACACTCCTCTTGGCCAAGTCACATAAGCAGGATGATAGTCACAAAATCTGGAACTCTGCTGTTATTTGAGGGGGACTGTTCATGAATTATCCCACCTGGCAGACTTTAGGAAATCTGTAATACCTTTGGCAGGGATGGAGGGAGGAAGAAAGGAGGGTACTTTTTGCCATGGCAAACAGCTAGCCTGACATCTTTACCTACAGGAGCTCCAACACCTCATTCCACTTTCTTCCCCATACTAAGCAAGCAAAGTCAAGACCAGAGGGATGAGGCATGGGGAGGGTAGTGGCAAACAAGATGTCTGGACTTTTAAGATTCACTTCAGTAGACTAAGGGAACAATTTAATGCAACAGGTGAACATCAGTTACAGTCTTGGAGTTAATACATGGAACTTAGCCTCTAGCTAGACACTTTCAGTTACAAAAATAAAACACCCTCCTAAGGGTACTAACTGGTAGGATTCTTCTACCTATTACCTCCAACAACCAGACTGCGAGCTGCACTCATGTCAAAGACAATGATTTCAAGGAGGAACTCAGAAGGGTATCATAACATCTATCCGGCAGCGCCCATGGCTCCGTGAAACAGAAGCACAGCATACTTCTCTCAAAGATGATCCATTTAACCATGACCTGTTACCAGATGAAATATCAGGAGGGTGGTCTTCTCTGATTTTGCTGGAGATGTTGAAGCAGAACGCAATAGAATCTCTCAAGAATGTGGTCTCATTGTATCATGAGGCAGCAAATTTTTTAGCTTCAGAGGTCTCCAAGTCATGTATTAGCTTCACCTGTGGCCTCTAGAAAAAGTGGTCCATTTTTAGCTAGTTCACAAGAAGCCAAAACACCACACCTAGAGTTCCTAGCAGGATTACTTTAATGCAGTCAACTGATTGATCACATACATATCGAAAAAGCTCTCTGTAAATGAATCTACACACAAGAAACTAAATCAGAAAAAAAAAAAAAAAAAATCACATGCTTCTGGTAACTTATATACAAACTCAAAGCACATCTCAGCTAATTAAGACTTGTCATCTGTCACCAGGTTAAAAGCTACAGTATTTTTTAATAATACCTCAATATTGGCCCTGAGCTGTGACAGCATCATTTGCATGAAGGCTGCTGCAGACAGAGCAGCATCCTTCTCTAGCAATTAGAAAGCATGTGCCTTGCCAGCAGCTTTTCCAGTTCTGGAAGGTAACCACTAGCTCCCTGTTTAGAAAAAAACATCAAGAGACACGTTCACAGGACTTAGCTGAAGAAAAAAAACGAGTGGTTGCTCTTTAGCTCACAAGGCACTCCAAAGATTGAGAGGAGCCAGTCCTTATTTTAGAGCAGTGCCTTTCACTGTTACAGGCATAGCAGTAATGCTACTCTTGTGGAATAGAACCAATTATTGCCTCTGCTTTTTATAGCCATCTGCTATTTCCTACACATGTGGTATTTATCCCCACCCTGTTCCATTCCCCTTCTTCCCGATTCCACTATATGCACATCTCCATATTTGAGGAGACTAAGTTCAACCTCTGAAGCTCAAGCTATCAGCCATGAACACTTAAGTTTGAATATCCATAGGAATGGCTTCCATGGCACGAATTTTCCTCACACTTACAGAACCATGCCAAAAAAAAAAAAAAAAAAAGAAAAAGAAAAAGAAAACCACCACCCACACACACACCAGTGTATAATTAGCTACTCAGGTATGATGGGCCCTGTGGTAACTTGTCTCTGCAGAGGTTTTGCAGCAAGGAATGAGAGAAGATATTTACCTTAATACTAGTATAAGTTGTCATGTTACCACATTTATCTATTTCATTGAAACATTTCAATTTTACTACATATTAAGGCAAATACCTTCCACCCATGACATCTTTCTGTACCTCCTGTGTACCACAATTCACAACAAAAGCATTTGTAAAACCCCAACTAATCCATCAACAGTGACATGGAAGAAAATCTTATTTTGTTAACTGGCTGAGCAAGTATGATACTCATTAAAAACATACATAATAACATTAGGGGAATTATCAGTTTAACTATGATGCCATTTTACTGGCTTTCTGGGCAATCTTAAAAACAGCTCTCAGACCAGACTATCACACAGTTTAGTTTCCTCACCATTTCTTTCTACAATAGCTTTAGAAAAGCATATACTCTAAACCAGGTATCAAAATTAGTATTTTGAACTTGTCATTCAAGCTTCCAGCCTTACTGAACGTAAACTTCCCCAGAGTCTTATACAATCCCAGGTTAATCACATTTGTGATTTGTTCTTCCTTCTGAGCAAACTTAATGACACTTATCAATACATACATGTCTTGACTTGCCAATTCCACAAACAGCTGTTCAGTCAACGCACCAAAGCCAACTTGTTTCCAGGTAAATGAGTTGTGTTCACAAGTTAAACACAAATTCATTGATCACATAGCAAGATATCTGCTTCCCACTCTTATCCAAGGCATAACTGTTTAATACTCAGGAAGTAATTAGGAAATTGTACTTTGGCTAGAAGGAAAGACTAAGAAAACAAAACATGAGACTTTCAATATTATGCCAATAGATGATTCTATAACTGAAGGTGCAGGAAAACACTGTGCAGTTCCCCCTCACCTCCAAAAGAGGGTCTATTACAGGTCTAAAAAATGACAAAAAAAAGTAACAAGAAGGAAAACAGAACAGAAAAGGTTCTTCATATAAGGAATAAAATAGTAAGTCAGAACATCTGAGCCTGGAAGAGGGAAAACAAAAATGACATAGGTCTACAAAGTCATCACCAGTCCTGGGAATGGTTAATAGCAGACCATCCATTTTCCAGTATTTAACAACTACATGCCAAATTAACCAAATAGAAACCAATGCTTAAAATACAAACAAGAAGTAATTTCATACAAAGCATAGCAAGATGCTACATAGGCTAAGGATGATACAACTGTACAACTTTATGGGTTCAAGGGAAGACTAGTACAAATATTTCAAAGACACGAGGTACCCCTAATTCAGGAAATTCCCATTTTGAAAAGTGAGCCTAAAAGAACTGCCCTGCCTTAATTTTCCATACCTGTTCCCTCTGGATTTTATCAGTACCAGTGTTCTTAAGGTATTTCATTATTTTTTGATGATTTACATTAAAACAGACTACTAAATATAAACGTGCAGAATCCTGCAAGCTTGCACATCAGTATATATCCTGCGGTGATCAAAGTTACAACCAAGAAATTACTGAGGGAAAAAAAAAAAAAAAAAAAAAAAAAAAAAAACGAGGGAAGAACAGGAGAAGCACTTTTGAATTATTTTGTAACTTCTACCACAACACTCCTCTTTGAAAGCTGTGACATCTGAAAAAAGGGCATAAGAGAATAAAAACTAACCAAGAGTACTCACTTCTGAAATACTAAGCTGTCACATGAAATAATAATAAAAAATGGCAAAGTCACTAAAACATGCATGCAACATATACGAATGCACTAAGATCTATCTACATCATTTACTCACACATACAAAATTGTTACTTGGGAGATTTTACTGCTCAGAAAAATATTTTTCTTCTGAAAAAGTAAGTTATCTTGAAAAAAGTTGAAAAGGACTTCTGGGAGTTTTTCTGGTGGAAAAGGACTTAAGAGTGACTAAAGCCTAGACTTAGGGATACAAACCAGAATATACCACGATCCAAGGGAAGACAGAAGAAATACGAATATAGAGCACACAATTTATTAAGACTGAGAAGCATCAGATGAAATATTATGCCACTGATTTTATAGCAACTTTTAACACAAAAAACTGCCAGCACATCTGTGATTAAAATACTATTTTAACAGTGAAAAACAGTATTTGCCACAAGGAAGACTAATCTGAGGTTAGTATGGAAAGGTAACTGAAATAGTTGCTAATTCATGTTCAGACTTCAGCTATTCAACTAAAAGTGGTGGAGAAAAATCCTTATTGGCCTCTGCAGAGCAGAGATGAAGGTTAATGCCATTTCTAAACAGTTAACCACTAAGATTCTACACTGTCTATACATTTTGCTCAGCTAAATATCACATGTACACGAAAAGTATCCAGTGCCTTCAGAGCAAGTCAGTTGATATTACCTAGATTTCCAACAGATTATCAGTACTAACAGAAGACCTTGCCCTTCTGCAAACAAAACATGAAAATAAGAAACTCACTATCATTGAGCAGTGCAGAAGTAGCAGCTTCTGCTCCACAGAAAGGAGCCCACCCCACCATGACCATTCCCACCTGCAGCTGAAAGCATTTGAGAGATTTTGCCTGTATCTTGAAGGTGATTCCTACATCAAGACAACTGGACTAGCATGCCACAAGCAGCCCTAGGCATGAAGACAAGCGTCATGTAAAAGCCCACTTCCCTCAAATGCCATCTCTTCCACAGATGCCAGAGCAGTGCAAAGCTCTGTTCATACTTAACAGCTGTGGAAGAACAATGCTTTTATAAACAAAGGCCATAAATACATAAAGTTAAATCCATCCTAAAAATCAAGTCTTAGCAAGCCATCATGCTGTTGTCCGGCTGTGTTTCAATAGCTGATAAGAACCTGATGAGCACAGAATAAAGAGGAGCTAATGCAACTGATAGGTATCTGCGTTCCAATGAAACAACAGCCACCCTTACCGCTGCCACAGCCTTCCTGCGCTGGTTAATTTAGCTAATACTATTTGTCATTTACATTAGACCATTAATTAATGGTCTAATTAAAAATCAATTAGCTTTTAATATTCCTTGATATGAATGCTAACTTATCTGTTCCAATATGGTTTGCTGGGAAGAAAAATAGGATATAAAAAGACAATCAGCAAGTTTCCTACTTCAGTTTAGAAGAAATTATATGGAGGAAACACCAGCAAGTCACCCAAATAAGTTTAGTATGCTGTACTATAATCATACCAAAAAAAAAAAAAAAAGTGACATCCTAATTATTTACTTCAGAGTAGTCATACAAGGGTACAATTTGCATTGCACCTGATTCTCAGGAATAGGAAAATGTAGTGAAACCCCCCTGGATTTCATTTTTCTCTGACAGGGAAAGGGAAAGAGAAAAGGAAACTGATCCCATGTGTATCAACATTTTTAAAAATGCCAATGCCTTCAGTAATACCTTTCCCTTTCATCTTATTAAGGGTGCTGGGTGTAGATTTTAAATTGAGATTAGAAATTGAAATTAATTTCTGATTTACGAAAGAAAGAGTAGGAAGAACCGCAGGTATTACTCTGCTAGAAACCGGTTACTTTAGTGGACAAGTGAGAAGCTATTAAGCTCTCAGAAAATACTGTTTTAAAAAGAAAGTCACAGGAGTAACCTACAATCGAGACATTTTGCCTGGCTGTCACGTCACTGTCATTTCATGGTTTCACAGTTATTAAGACTTAGTCCTCTCCACCGCAGCTGAAACTAGCACTGAGAGTTTCCAAAACTCTCAAATCAAATCTAATCCAATACCAAAAAACAGATTGAGACATTGATGAAATTAAAGAAAAGAGAAAAGCCTTTTAGCAAAAGGCATGTCCAAAACCAATACATTGGAGACGACTGGATACCATGTTTACGTCATTTTATTAGATTTAAGCTGGAGCTTTCAGCCTTGCTACCAGCCTTGAATTGTTTCAGACAAATTTGATACTAACCAAGTATCCAAGTCCTACTGCTTTCCTGAAGTTCTGGAAGAAGTCCAAGATAAATTAAGCCCATTATATGTACTCTTTCTTGTTGCATTAATGAAAATGCAGCTAGATTATGTCTTTTGAAGTGCACGTAACAATCACGAAGGCCCATTAATGGTTAGTGCAAGGCTTGTTTTATGCTAATATTTAGAATTCAAAGATGAACTAGTAATTAATACTGTTCCTTCCCTCCGCCTAAGCTCCGTGTGGCATAGATATTAGTGTCCTCTGGGCACTTCAAGCCATGCATCATTATAATTTCAACTTGAAGTCAAGAGGGAATTAAACCAACCATGTAATAACATACTTTAATTATTGTTCTAAACAAAGAACACCTGTATGCACTCTCTTTTGTATTGGAAATATGCATACTAAGAAGGCATGCAAATATAGAAAAAAATAGACAGGCCCTCAAGTTCTATATATGTGGAGTTCCAAGGAATTAAGAAGAGTAGTATTTTACTCTGTGCGCTTTTAAATAATACCAGTTATTGGGAGCACTGTATTCTAAAGGGGTGGCAGGGAAGGTAAACACTCACATCAATTCCAATTTGGTTCCTTGAGCTGAAGACAACACTTGGGTCAATTTGAACTTAGAACTTGCATGAGACCAGCAAAGATGAACTTTCTCACAGCAAGCAATGAAAATGTCATGAAACCAGAATGAGACCCCTCTGGTGTCCCTCACTGAAGCCCCAAACTGAACAGCTCCAATTTGACCTCTTTGCTTACTGAAGTGACTGACAAAATAAATAAATAAATGAAAAGGCCTTACTTCAGCTACAGAGGTAGCTTTCCTTTGCAAGTTCCTCAGTGATGTGACGCAGGATACAAAAGAAAATTAGAGCTATATCCACCCCTCACTCTTCTCCATAAACTTACATAAATAAGTCGAGGTGAAAAAACAGGAGGAACACAAGGAACTTGGAAAAAAGTACAGAACCAGTCCTTCCACACAAACATGCACCCTTCCCACCTACTGTTTTCCAAAACAAAACTCTTGCATCTTCACGTACATTTAACAAAGCTTGTAAACATGTAGCTGAAACAAATGCTTGGTTCATATTCTAGAACTAAATTTTCTCAACAGTATTCTGTGACTACAGTAAGTTTTTGTCACTTTTTTTTGCACCCAACACTGTAACATATTTTATTAGCAGTAAAAAGTAAGCTCCAATATATAGAGCTTATCACAATATAGAAAGTATGCAGGCCAAGATACCTACCTAAGTACAGGGCAAGCAACATGAATCAGTCCTACTGTAATAACTAAGGCAGCATCTATAAATGAACTTGATATCAAATCCTATCTTTTAAAGTAAGCTGGAGGGGGGTTGGTACAGGCTTATGTTATTCTAAGTCAGACAAAAATCCCTAGAATTGACAAGACTTCAGGAGAAAAACTTTCCAAGAAGCACAGCAAGTTTACTTTATGCAAGGAAATTGAGTACTTCTCTACTTTTCATCACCCTATTCATGTTAAACTTAATTTACAGCAGGAATAAATTATCACAGCAAATCATCCAATTCATGTCAATGTTGACCTTGGTTACTTTTCAAGTGTGCCAATGTCACTGGACAGTACACTTCATTTGGTTGTTACTATTTAAGTTGTCACTGACTCTTTAGCTGTCCAATCTTCCCCAGGTTCCTTTTGAAAGCTGAAGTGCAGATTACCAAATCTTTTGAAGATGCAACCTAAGGGCTTAGGGACAAACAAGTTATCACTGGTAGCAAGCTGTCACAAGTCAGATGATCTTTTCCTGTCAGATAAAACTAACTTCATTTATCCAGTGTTTGCCGTGATCTAGGAGTAGATGTAAACTACTAGAGCAGATGAGCTGATCTGCAAGAGTTCGTTCTCTGAAGCCCTACAACTATGCTCTGACGCAAAAAAATGAGTCTGAATGGTGGAAGCGAGTCCCTTGAGAACTGCCACCAATGACTTTTTTTTACAGTAAAGGATAAAAGGTAAAGTAAAAGCAAACACCAAAAGGCACTACAGGGGCACAGAGTATTTGACAACTTATATATTAAATGTGCACACAAGTCCAAAGCATTTTAGTTTCTCTACCTCCTTCTTTTCCCCATCTTATAAGATAAAGAAAGTACTGGTCTGTGTAGATCAACCAGGGAAATAACATTCAGTTCTACCAAGTCCTCTAGTAACCATATACAGCATTACCACACTTTGGGCCTAAATATAAACAGTGGTTTAAACCTTGTATTGATATGAAAAAAAATCATGCTATTGTAACATAAACACAGATAGGAATATCAAGCACAGCAATAAACCTTTCTGCACGTTGTACAGGCTGAAGGAACTATCACTGAAGTCTATTAAGCAGCAAGAAAGGTTAGCAGACAAAAAGTATTAAAATTTTCATCAACCAACAGGAAAACTAGCATAGAGCACCTAAAATTACGTGCCTTGCCAAAATTATATTCCATCTTTATTACACTGGCTCAATCACTGACTTATTTTTGTATTTCTGAACTCACTGCTTAACACAAGTTGAACCTTGGAGTATGAAGCTCCCTTATTAGATACTAAGTTCTCCAGCTGGAATCCTAAAACTTTTCCCTACTATAAAAGAAAAAAATAAGTCTGTTTATAACACTACAAAGTGTAAACTTCTACCTTAAAGCAAAATTATACATGTTAAAACTAAAAAAATACCATTTGACATTTTAGGCAACAGCTCATATGATATTTCACTACAATTTGTCTGTAGAGATTTGTTTAAGAAAGGAAAGCTAGTTCTACAAGAAAATGGCATTTTCTACCAATTGTATAACTTCATACCAATATTGCCCACCCACTGAAAATATGGAAATGTAAAATTTATCCAAGCCAAATGCTAGGTAGTTGAAGTTATTTCAGCAGGCATGGCCAGAGTCCTAAAATGCCAAGAAGAAACTAAAGCACTAGCAGACTATCTGGAGGTAGAAGACACATTTCAAGAAAAAAAAAATAAGCATAATATTAATCAAACAGTAATACACTGAATAAAATACACCAGAATGCATCCTACTGAGAAAAAGATAGATATAAAAATCAAGAATTTCAAGCTTGAAGCAGAATGTAAACAGATTGCAGTTTATGTACTAATGCGGCAGTCTTATCTCAGATTTAAAAGAAAAAAAAAACTTCAGAGAATGAGCACCTGTGCATCTGTCCAAGGGGCATATAATTGGTTACTCAAGGACTATTAGGCTGTTTCTTAGCAACCTCTGCAAGCTCTAATCAAGTAAGACTAAGATTGTCATTTAGCCTTGAAATGCCATGCCCCTTCCATTTAATACAGCATTCTAACTACTATTAAGGAACAAACAGCAATTTTAAGCAGATAAAATCCATGTGTACTGTGTTTCAGCTTAGAGTTGCTTCTAATGCTTAGCTATCAGAGCAGATCTTCATGAAAAATATGCTTTTTAAACTTCGTTTAGTCAATGAGCAAAGATATATACAGTTTATTTTCCTTCCTTCTGTAAAAAAAAAAATAAGAAAAAAAACAGCAAACTACAGTGCTAAAGAGCTGAGCTCAGGAATCATGATGACTAAATGATCAAAAGCTACAGCCCAACTTCTAAAAATCACCAATGTGATGGCTCCATATCAAAAGTAACAGTAAACACATTTCATGTAAACAGCAAGTGTTTATCTTGCAATGCTAAATGGGCTTTAAGTCTTGGGAGATGCTGAGAAGTATCTACTAGTATCCATCACAGTTGACTTCTCTTGCTGAAGGACTCAGAGCAAAACTATCACATCCAAATTAAAAAAAAAATGTGAAAAGAATTTGGATAACTAAAAGGAAACAACTTTCAGTTCTGGTCTGGCCTCACTGCTCTTCCATAACACCAATGGATGCACAACAGTCTCTACGACTGCCAGAAAACAAAGTTTTATATACAGCATTTTTCCTCACAGGGTAAGCAGGGATTGGCACTCGCTTGCACAGGGCTACAGGATGGTCCCCACACAGGCTGGAAGATGGCACGAGTCAGACCACAGCTGGTCCCAGTCACCCACACTGCTTCAGCCCGGCCTGGGGGGCTGGGGCCAGGGGGCTCCCATGACATCCCGGTCTCCACTCTACTTGCATGACATGACAGTCCCAGCATGAAAGCTGGGCCCGCACTTCAAAAGCCACCACCTGGATATGGCAGGCAGCACTGCCACTGGTCACAGCCCGCCAGCCATCAACCAAATTTAGATACCCACTAACTAGGAGCCAGAGCACTTTCTGGCAAGAGGCCTGACAAAGGCATATCAGAAGAGGAAGGCAGGATTCCTGCCAAGAAACAATAGCAACCATCTTTTGGATAAGTATGTGGCTAAGCACAGAGGAGCCAGAAGCAATGTCCATATATCCTTATTCTTCACTCCTTGAAGGTGCTTTACCTCTCAAACCACCATGCATTCTTCCAGATCAGGGAATTATTAACAATCACAATTATTAGCAATCACAAGCAGAGCAGACCAAAGGAGAGTAAAATAATGCACTAGCAGGAAAGTGACCCTCCCTTTTCAGTCTCCTCAACTGAGAAGCACTGAACTAAAGCAAGCAACGCAAATAGGACCCACACAGAGTTGACACAAAACATTGGCTTTGTTTTCTGAAAAGAAGGGAGGGAAGCTTTTGAGCACACAGTAATCTGGAGCTGCTGCACATGGCTGGGTATATGATGTGATCAAGGTTGCTTTACGGACATAAGAATGCAGTAGTTTCTCAAGTATGTTGCTAATATACATTTCAGAGTCCAAACCCACACAAAACACCATGTGCAGGGGTGAATTCTAACAGCAACTCAAAGTGAGATGGACTAGCACAAGGAATACCAGTGGTGGTATGAAACCCAGAGGACAGCTTTTCTAACATAATGCTTTTCAGTACCTAAACAGGATATATTTCATTTTGGTTTTGATATCCTTGATCTTCACAGAATCTCTCACAGAAGTCTATAACACAACAGGAACATGTCTGATACAAACACAACCAGTTAAGGTTTTAGTCCAACCAAGTTAAAGATAAATCTGAGATTAAAGTCACTTGTGCCTAGAGGAGATCTTTTATATGCAGGCTAATTTATTGGAAAAAGCGTTATTTGGAATGCTTTCAAACAGCCCTATGACAAGCCCTACAGAGCTTCCATGGTATCAGAGTAAATAGGAACTTACCCTGTTTCTTCCTCACCCTCTTCTCTTAACTCATAGCCTTACATACCAAGGTAAGCTTGACTATTTTAAATATCTGTTCCATTTTCAATCAAAGATTTAATGCCTAATTTTAATGTGACTAATATAGCACTTCACTGAGAGGCTCCTTGGAATAAATGAGAAAGCTGACAAAAGGTATATAGCCATACCCTTCTTGGTGTCTGAAAGGGAGGGCTATTTGTCTGCAGGCTTCAGTTCAGCCTCAGTATTTCTAATAAAAACACAAGAGTTTATTTAAGGAAGCTTTCAAGGAATAAAAATAGAAGGGTTTTTATTATCTGATTATATATAGTTATATATGACATTCAAAAACCCATTGAGCTTGAAGGTATTAAAGTTTAAATAGCTAGCAGGACATTGTCCTCTGAAGCATATTTATTTCAAAAAGACATAAGAAGTTCCAGATTCAGTGACATCAATGGACAAGGGGACAAAGAACATTTCTGCTTAAAATTAGAAGACTTTTTTTTATACAGTTACATGAAACTTAAGTCTTTAGGCTTTCTATTCTGGGCAAGCTGCAAATAGTTGTTGGCACACACAGTATGCCAATAATAAATCCCTTTTTCAAAGAGTGGTTCTGAAGTGATCATCATTAAGGTCCTGATTCTTTTTAGAGGTGACACCTGCAGCTGCTATTGAATTCAACCAGGGTTGTTACTATCTACCATTGCAGAAATCAGTCCCTGAAACTTCACCTGGTTTTCTTTACTTAAGGAAAGGGGCAAAACAAAACCTGCATGCTTATCTTTGCATCTGTGTAACCTAAAACTAAGGAGAATTATGTTTATATAACATTCCCTGAACATCAAACGCTCATTTCTAATCATGAAATGAGTTTGAAGGCAAATACAATACAAAAAGGTGAACGAATATGGTTCTCTAAGCTTCTTCTCCAAAATTGAAGAAAGAGTCATGTTTCCTGATCCACAGTCCCCGAATCGTAACAGGCAAGGGAAAGTTTTATTGCAGGATCACTGCAGGTGTTTTGTTAAAATAAGAAGCAATTTGCTGTGACAGTTACCACAGCCGTCCTAGACATTCTGACAAACCAATCTGGCAGAGTCAGTAAGCAAGAAGCAAGATCAGCGTGGGGGGATTTGGGGAGTTAAGTACTAAAAAGGAAGCTTTGCACTAGCACCACAGAACTCCATTTGGGAAGAGTTAATCCACTGTCAAACTAGATATTAAACATTTACATAGTTCATCAAAATATGGTTATCAGCTCTATTATTTTTCCATACTGGCTTCACTTTCTAATGCAAGGTTATAATGCACTTAAATCACACATCACTATACCAGATGGATTTTACATTCTGTCTTCTTACTCCCTTCCTTCAGGTCTTGTTTTGGATCATGTGTTTGCATGTACTCTTAAAGGGAGTTTCAATGGAGCAAAGCATGAGTCACAGGTAAAGCTCACTGTTTATCACTTAAAAGATGTTTCATTTGTTTAATTCTAATCTTCCAGAAAAGAAAGGCCTACACAACATTTATTAGGTACATCTGTGGACAAGTACTGCTTTAAGTGCTATGTGGTCTAACTTGCCTAGTTTAACTCTCATGATAGGTCATCATTCACAGTGGCAGATGGCATATTTACTCTATCAGCTTGCATGGAGGAATGTAATTCACGATGCATTCATTACAAAGCATCAAGACCTTGATCAGAGTAGTGGGGTTTTTTTTATTCATTTTTTTGGTGTGTGTCAAGACTGGGAGAGATCAACTGTGGATCTTCCAGCCAAATAGAAGATGACATTTTCCACAGTTCCCTTGAGAAACCAAGGATCCCAAATAAGCTTCAGTGCTAAATGCCCTCCAGGGCCTAACTTTGCTTTAACACATACAGTTCTCTCGGTTAGAAAGACCTAAGATAGATGGGCAGTATTATACCGAAGTGGGCAACATCTAAAAATCACAAAATACCCCATCTATTACTTAAAAGCTACAAGGTCAAATATTCCTGCAAGAGGAAGGGCTGTTTGCTTTCTAAGTCATTTACTGTTGTGGCTAGGTCAGCCTTTCGACTGCATTAGATAGTTCATACTACCATTTGTATTTTAGTTCAAGATTGACTATTTCCAGGCAACGGGATGAGACCCACATGTGGACAGCACATGAATGAAATGCACACAGCGTCTTGATATTAAATTCATATATATTCATACATTTAACTACCTGAAAGTCTACAGCACTTCTAAAGTTCATGTATGTGCTATGCTGTCAACTCCAAGAGGGGAAAAACTTGGGATCAGTGGTTACAAAATGAGATTTGCATGCTAGTGGGGATGAGATCTTCTACAGCAGCAAGTTGCGAGGACCGCCTGCACCCCTAATAAGTAAGGTCCTAAGCAAGCACCAGATGAGCAGCAAGGAAGTGAAATCACTGTTCAACTACTTATCTCAAACCTGGTGGTGCCCTCAATTTTATCTGCAGAGTTCAGTGCATGTTGTACTAACACACACCACGCTGCCTGTCACACTGGAGTCTCAAAAACAAATGGGAGATGATTGAGACAATAATCCTGCCTACTGGAATACATGATTTCAACATCCACAACTAGTCAGAACAATTCCTCTATATGACTAATTAGCTGAAGTAATAGATGCCATACTAATATTTACGGTACAGGAAAAGCTGTGAATTCCCTGAGGGAGAGAACAGGGTGTAGAGAAAAAACCCACACACATGCATATACACGATAACTCCATTTCATGCCATCTTGCAAGCAAAATAGTATGAAAAATGGCTGCTTGTAATACATCCAGCAGCATGTGTGTATCTTTAAAACACTATCTTCAGAAGCAACCTTCAAAGTAATCCCTTAAAAAAAAAAAAAAAAAGCCACATGTAAACCTAAACCAGAATCTAAATCACCTCTATTATCCTCATTGCTATTGATAAATGGTGCCATGTGAAGTATTCCTGACTTGGTCAGGAGCAGGCACTTCAAGCTTTAGTATCTGCATAAAAATCTTAGGGTTAGAGAAAGTGTTCAAGACTACAAACCTCAGTTGTACGAATGATTAGAACCTAAAGACCCTGGCATTCTTCTCTCCACTTTTGTAGTTTCAAAGCTGCATAAATCTTAATTGCAAAACTTGTTTGTTACCAGTCTCTTAAGCTGGTGCTAGGCTTTGCAATTTCTATGGCAGGAGGCAAAGGAAAAATCTGAGGTAGGTGGATGAAGAGGACAGCTGTATTGTTCTAGCTGTTCCTCAGCTTCTTTCACTGCCAGATTTCTGGGGCTGATATATCCCGAGGTAGCAATTTTAAGAACATTTCCACAAAACCTCAAACTCCTCTTGCAAACTGGGAGATCAGACTAATGATATTAAAAATAATTAAAAAAAAAAGGAAATAGGAATAAGCAATATAACTGACATTCCAGATTGAACTATAGAAGTCACTGAAATCAGGTACTACAGCTTTACAGAACAGATGCTTGTCTTCCTTTCAGACTATGCATTACATAAAATTAAAAGGCAACAAGTACAAAACTTGTTGTGTTTTTAGTAAATGTTTTAAAGCACTATTAAAAAAATAAGGTAAATAAACATCTTTTGAAGTAGTGATTGCAATACAGCTATTGTTAGCTTAGAATATTATATTAACTAAAGAACATAAAAAAAGATCTTAAGCAGTTAAGGCATTACAGTAGGTTAGTCTCCAAGTGAAAGAGTCAACGTTCAGATAACGTTCAGGAAGCAGCCCATTTATACCAGCAATGGCTTTCATTAAAGTTAGGTTTTTAGTATTGATAAATTTAAATCTAAAACTGTTGCAGTTCTTTGCTCACTGTCAGCTTTAAGCTTGTATCTTGAGTAAAGAACACATTTTCTGACTCTCTAGTTTTGCTCTTCCAGCAAATTCAATAAGCCATGTTAATCTCACTATTCTTCCACAGGCAAAAAAAGGAAGCCTTATGAAAAGTCTGTATTGTTACTTCTTGCTTACAAATTTGGATAGAAGGATCTATTGGAGAATAACTAAAATTGCCTCAAGAAGCTGAAGCCTTGCATTAAAACACAATCCACACAAAAAAGTAAACTGTAGTGCCAATTTAACATAGCTAAGTCTCTACTCGCAGAGTTCATATGTCTTCTAAGCAGTTGTGGCATTGCTCATGCAATCCCTATCAATAGGCAGAACATCCCTAGATCAACATGAAACTGCAACGTGCAAGAGGGACTTATTTCCATACATTCATCTGCAGACTGCAATATACGGACTGTTTTAAAAGTCACAGTACAACTGCACTATAACTTATTTTTAGAAAAAAGGGTGGGCAGGGATAATATCTAGTAAACCTTCCAAAAAAAATAAATAAAAATAAAATAAAAAATAAAAATCAAGCAGCCACCCACTAAACTGCAGTTGTGCTGCTTAAACAAATTACAGGTTGCTTGCAACAGCTGCCAAAAAAAATTAAAAAGTGAAAAGACACCAAAGACTTAAACTACCCTTCAAAAGACAGGGGGCCAGTGATACACGGAACAGCAGCAGCCATAGTGCTAGAGACGCTGAAGTAATTTACACGCAAAAGGTAGGTCAAACAGGTCTTTCTTAGCACTTAATGAGCATAAAACAACAATACCCGGCAGCTGCAAGGTAGGAATGTGCTTATTGCAACAGGGAAAAACCAAAGGCAGCTGGGCTTAGGTACCTGCATTGTAAGAATTATCAAACTCGCCTCTTGTTTCAAGTAACAACACTAGAAACTGGCAAAGTAAAAGTGTGATTTAAGTTACCTCCACTTCCTCATGCAGATAAGGCATAGAGTTTGAGATGCTAATGTTACCGAAATCTCAAGCTTAAAAAGGGAAGTTTATGATTTCACCCAGCCTGTATTACATGGTCAACAAAGGGGAGAAAGAACCGTAGTTTTCCCTTTGATCTTTTAACTTAAGAGCTGAGCTCTAAATATCGTGTTTTTACAGTATTGACTATACCAGTTAACAGGAACCTTTGCAAGTTCAACAGGCCACAGGACAAACAAAGGCAGTCAAATATGCCCCAGCTTGGCAGTGAGGAGACATTTCTCTTTTGTACAAGTTTATTAGCCACCTAACACTAACAAAACTGCCTTCAAACCATAGGTCAGTTCTCAACACGAGGCGCACGAGCATGAGGACGGAGGGGCTCTGGCAGCGCAGGAAGTTTGTTTTAGGAGAAAGGTTTCCTTTCAGCATGAAATACAAGCGGAAAAAAATTCCCTTCCTCAGCCATGCCCAGCAGCGGTTTTCGACACAACAGCGATGCCACAAGCTATGTATTTTGAGACGTAGGCGAGGAGCAGCTCATTTGTTCCTCGCGAGGCGCCAAGCGCGATCCCCTGGTAGCGGCTCCCTCCTTAACGAGGGCATTGCACCATCCTCATTCCTCGGCGCCTCCTGACTTGCCGCTTTCCACCCCGTGGCCCACTTGGAAGGGCCGTGAGGAGCCGCAGCTGCGCGGCTGCCTGCAGGCTCCTACCTGCCCGCACCGGGGCAGGAAGATGGGCCTTGCCAGGCCTCAATGGACACCCCCAAGCAGCCCAGAGCGCCCGTACCCTCCTGAAAAGCTTCGGAAACTCTGCCTGGACTCCCTCGGCTCTGCCCGTTCAGTGCAGGGACGCACAGGGATGTGGAGACACCAGGACGTGTTGCATGAGGGAAGGGAAGAGCGCAGCAGGAGGACCGGGGCACAGAGGCCAGCAGCGCCGGCCGCGCTCGCTCTCTCCCCCCGTGCACAGCCCGGGATCAGGTTTCTGCCAGGATCAGCGCAGGGCTTGGGCCACTCTCCCGCTGCCCTCCTCCTACGTGCGCCTCGGCGGGCAGGGCGGCAGCCCCCCCCCCCCAAAGGGGCTCTCCCAGCCCCACGCAGGTGCGACCGCCCCACGGGGGCCCGGCAAGGCGGCAGCCCCCGCCCGAGCGCACACGCCCCGCGGCGGCGGCAGCGGTCGCTGATCCCGCCCCGCCCGCCCCCGCTCCAACGGTCGCGCG